>JACYXH010000584.1:395000-405000 GCA_026745465.1 Lota lota
TCACATCCAGACTTTGTTAAATATCACCAGACACCAATCAGTCGGTATTAAATGCCTGTTCATTTCTTTATTTTAGAAAGAAAACTGATGATTGGGGATAATAATATCTTTGACCAAACATTGTCCACATGTTTGTGGGGTTGTGTTTCATAGCAGACGTGGTAGGCTATCATCTCACCAACAGTGTGAAGGCCTACACGCTTCTCTTATTAACAAAGACAAAACAAAACGGTGACTTCCTTATTATTTGTATTTCCTCAGATCCCACCTTGACTAGGCCTATATATCAAAAAAGTACAAATAATCCAAAAGACGTTCTACAAATTTGACGGCATTCAATCCAAATATATCAAGCGCCCTTTGGAGGTCGGGCGGCCCGAGCCATCGGTGTCGCTTCAATAATTAACAAGTTCGGAGACAAGCATATTCAGCTGGTCACCACGGCCACGAGGGACTGCCAACTCTCGTGGCGCACTGATCCGCGAGCCTCACCTCGCAGTTGTCTCGCGTCACCCCTGCGGTCCTCTCGCGTCGTCTCTTCTCGCTCGCGCGCTCTCTGTGTGTGCAGGGAAGTGTTCCTCAACCGCAACCGGCGTTACGCGTCCGGTTAAATGTGTTGCTGGCGCCGTTTGCTGCGCGACGCCGCATGCTACGTCGAGGCTCGACGCCGTGTCCGCGGTGTGTTGGGTTGCTGAGAGCACCGGCATTCTAGAGCAGCAGAGATTTGGCAGCCAGACACCAGTGATGTCTGGAGGCAGTGGTGAGATCGCACCCGGAGCCCCAGAGGAAACCCTCAGCGCAGGAGGAAGAGGGTGATGTCTGTATTATACACTGAATACAAAAAGACACACTGAATACAAACAGTTTGCTCACCATGCGGCCCACCCGCTACAACAGAACATGAGAAACCATGATTTGATCCCCGTGCTAGCATATGTTCCCCTTTGGAGTGCGGTGGAAGTTGGAAGGTAAAGCAGAGTCTACATCACACCATCTCAAGAGGTCCTCTTGTGATGTGAGTAGCGCTCCCTTATATCACTACTGCGTGTTGTACATCACCGGTGTTGCCGGGGCGATGGGACACTGGTGTAGCTATGGGAAACCGGTGTAGCCGGGGCGATGGGACACCGGGGTAGCTATGGGACACCGGTGTTGCCGGGGCGATGGGACACCGGGGTAGCTATGGGAAACCGGTGTTGCCGGGGCGATGGGACACCGGGGTAGCTATGGGACACCGGTGTAGCCGGGGCGATGGGACACCGGTGTAGCTATGGGAAACCGGTGTTGCCGGGGCGATGGGACGCCTGTGCCGGTACACAAGGCTGGAGCGGGGTAAGGCAGCCTGAAAGAATCCATTCTGGGTTTAATGACCTAGCCTTGCTGGGCGCTGACGACCGGGAACAGTCTCTTGACTTGTACCGAATTTGCCAATTAACACCTCGGATAACAGGCTGCCGTGAACGGGGAGGAGGGGCTTATCTGCCCCCAGATCCTATAACGACATGGCCACCATGTCGCTGGGTACTTCCACAGGAACGTGTACATCTAGCCTATAGAAGTCTAGCACTGTGGCTGTGTGTCAGCGTGATCTCTGGTGCAGACCACAAGCTGGAGGCTGCTATCATGTGCTTCTGGAGGCCGTATGCAGCTCTTGGAAATGCTATTTTCGCACATCCCCATATGGCGGAGCCACAATGAGCCACTCAGGACCGCGCCGCGCAGACGCAGGGCGCGGCGTGCTAGCACGCTTCCCGTTTATTCATCTTGTTTCTGCGTGATACAGAAACAGAACAAGCGCCCAACAAAACAATGCAGGATTGAATGTTATGTCAGGAAGGATTTTTCTCCTTGAAATAAAGCCCTCATTGCAGTCCATCCCTCTAGTTTCACACGTGCTTATCAGGCCTCCAAGCAACACCTCGGCAGGGTGTGAAAACCAAGTCCCCAATGGGCTCTTCCTTTGTTGTCCTCTTATGTCGGCTAGCGCACAGCTAGCGGTGACTTTGCCGCGGTCTGGTTAGCGTGTGGCTAGCAGCGGGAACACCTTGTCTATTGTCTACGTGAAGGTGGACATCCTCACAGCGTCTGCTTAATGACGGAGGAGCCTACCTACCGGATATAATTGAAAAAGAAAAAGGTGGTTTCTTAGCGTAGCGGTTAGCGTACAGTTGCTGGTTGAAGGCTGGTCGCACCGTAACACATTGGCTTCACAATTCATTAGCAGGTACTTTAACAATATAGAATAATTGAAAGAGAGAGGGAATAATTGATAGTGGTTCACACCAGCGCAGAGGTGGAGCCATCTATCTAATGATGTTAATAAAGTAAAGCGACTCCGAGCGTAACACTGGAGGTGTGAGTTGTATACAAAGTCTGGTGCTAACACTTTGTCAATTTAACATCTAAAGACGACTGAGCTGGGGCATTTCTCCTTAAGGATACCTGCTTCCTGCTCCCTCTGTCTTCCTCTCTGTCTCCCTCTGTCTCCCTCTGTCTCTCTCCCTCTCTGTCTGTCTGTCTCTCTGTTTCTCGGTCTCTCTGTTTCTCTGTCTCTCTGTCTCTCTGTCTCCCTCTCTGTCTCTCTCTGTCTCCCTCTCTCTCCCTCTGTCTCCCTCTGTCTCCATCTCTGTCTGTCTGTCTCCCTGTCTCTCCCTCTGTGTCTCCCTCTCTCCCTCTCTGTCTCCATCTCTGTCTGTCTGTCTCCCTCTCTGTCTCTGTCGTGGTCGTATGAAGACAGAATATGGAGCCTTTGCATCGAGGCATGTATGTACACATGTGTTCATGTGTTCATGTGTTCATGTGTTCATGTGTTCATGTGTTCATGTGTACATGTGTTCATGTGTTCATGTATTCATGTGTTCATGTGTTCATGTATTCATGTGTTCATGTGTTCATGTGTTCATGTGTTCATGTGTTCATGGGGAAGCAGCTGGCTCTGGTTCTGGACTGGCAGGTCACCCTCCTGACTGACACCTCGTAGTATTAGTGGGAGGAAGGCAGTTCATTTGAGGCATAGTTCGCTGCTACGATGTGCCTCATCATTCTTCTATCTGAATATGGTCCATGTCCAGGATAGAAGTGAAAGGCCCCGCATGTCTTCTGATGGGCCCTGGTTACCTCGAAGTCTTTGTTATGTTAATCCTCTCTGTATATTTGGCCACTTGTTTATTAGTCTTAGATGGTGAGATATTACACTTTCTGTATTCTCTTTGTGGAAGCTGTGAAAATGGCGCACCATATGTAATGCTCTGGGTTGCTGTTAGCCAACTCCCTGAAGATCCTCCGTTCTGTGCCAACACAACACTCTCTTTGTCCTCGCGAGGGGAGTGAGCTCCTACAATTGGATGTTTTCTTTTTTACCGGCTCGCCTTGGAGATATGTTGTCTCTGTGATGTCAAAGATTGGCCGGTTTAAAAATACATATGATTTGCAAAACACAACGCACAGCGTTTAATTGCATCGGGATCAAGCATTGTTGTTTTCCTCAGATTGGCGGCGTTGTTAAAACCCAGTTAATCATGACCAGTTAATCACGACCAGTTAATCACAACCAGTTAATCAGGACCAGTTAATCAGGACCAGTTAATCAGGACCAGTTAATCAGGACCAGGAAGTGCGTCCTGTTGGAGTGAAACAGGAGAAGGACGAAGAGGAAGGAGGGTCTAATTCACCACCAGATAAATTGGCTGCATATTTTGTTCACACCTCTGGTGACCTGGGGACACCGTGCGCAGCGCTCCCCATCAGACCGCTGACAACAAGCTGCAAAGTGCTCCCAGTGCCCTAATCTGCTGCAGAGCTGCTGCTGCACCACACACGTCCAGAGCTGGTGTTTTTAGCTTCTGCTCGTCCCCGGGGCCCTCATCAGAGCAGCCCGTGAAGAGCACAGTGCGCATGCCTCAAGCCCAGCGCTTTCCCTGGCTTCTGTTTTACCTTTCAATGTCACACCAATACACGTGTTGGGTGTGTGTGTGTGTGTGTGTGTGTGTGTGTCTTTTGAAATGACAGTCTCTAGGTTATGCTACTAGAATCAGCAGATGGTCCGTATGTTGCTTTAGACTTGACTAACCACTCACTGGCTGCCTGCCTGCGAGGCTCCGGCCTCACCAGGCAGCCTCACCACGCAGCCTCACCACAAAGCCTCACCAGGCAGCCTCACCATGCAGCCTCACCAGGCAGCCTCACCACAAAGCCTCACCAGGCAGCCTCACCGTGCAGCCTCACCAGGCAGCCTCACCGTGCAGCCTCACCAGGCAGCCTCACCAGGCAGCCTCACCACGCAGCCTCACCAGGCAGCCTCACCAGGCAGCCTCACCAGGCAGCCTCACCAGGCAGCCTCACCAGGCAGCCTCACCAGGCAGCCTCACCAGGCAGCCTCACCAGGCAGCCTCACCACGCAGCCTCACCAGGCAGCCTCACCAGGCAGCCTCACCACACAGCCTCACCAATCTGTGTGGTGTGGTGTGGTGCAGTGTGATGTGTGGTGTGTAGTGTGGTGTGGTGTGGTGTGGTGTAATGTGGTGTGGTGTAGTGTAGTGTGGTGTGGTGTAGCATGGCATGGTGTGGTGTGGTGTAATGTAGTGTCGCTTAGTGTGGTGTGGTGTGGTGTAATGTAGTGTAGCATAGTGTAGTGTGGTGTGGTGTAATGTAGCGTAGTGTAGTGTAGTGTGGTGTGGTGTAATGTAGTGTAGCATAGTGTAGTGTAGCGTAGTGTGGTGTGGTGTGGTGTAGTGTAGTGTAGTGTGGTGTAGTGTGGTGTGGTGTGGTGTAATGTAGCGTAGCGTAGTGTGGTGTGGTGTGGTGTAATGTAGCATAGTGTAGTGTAGTGTAGTGTGGTGTAATGTAGTGTAGCGTAGTGTGGTGTGGTGTGGTGTAATGTAGCGTAGTGTAGTGTAGTGTGGTGTGGTGTAGTGTGGTGTGGTGTAGTGTGGTGTGGTGTAATGTAGCGTAGTGTAGTGTAGTGTGGTGTGGTGTAGTGTAGTGTGGTGTGGTATTGTGTAAAGACTTATCCAACTCCTCATGTGAACGTTGATGTCATGATGTGATTGATGTGCAACTCAAGTGGGATCAGAGTTCTCTCTCTCCTTCTCTTTCTCTCTTTCCTTCTGTCTCTCTCTGTCTCTCTCTCTATCTCTGTCTCTGTCTCTGTCTCTGTCTGTCTCTGTCTCTCTCTGTAGACCAGAGTGGGGGAGATCCCTAGTTGTCTGCATTATTCAACAATATTCCTTTCCTTGTCCAGGCAGGGGGAAAATGGCACTGCTGAATATTTGAAAGAGATATTGGATTTTTTATTTAGGGATTCAGATTAAGTGTGTGGAGAGAGACAGGAGAGAGGGAGAGGGGAGAGAGAGAGGATCAGGACAGTGGCAGCATGTGGGTAACTGGAAGGGTTCCATCACTTGAAGCCATCTACTGGTGTCCAGGGACAAGCTTCTGATTCTGCACCAAACTGGAGCCAGGTGGAGCCCAGGCTACATGAACACTTCTGGTCTTGCTGTAATCCTAGTATGCTCCCTAATTATTGTTTGATCAGTTGGATACATCTTTCTGCTATCTAAAAGCCATTTTGTTAGAACAACAATTTTCTGTGTGAAGCGACAGACCACCCTCACTGTGTTGAACTTGACCTTGCAAGAGAATGAAGTATTAATGTTTGATTGGCAACAACATGAGAATGAACATTTGCCAATCATCCAATCAATCAGTGGCTGATTGATTACCACCGTACCGGACCATTGATGGTCCGGTCATATGATATCATTGGGATGGTGTGCAGGGGAGTGGACCCGGTTAGGGCCCCGGTTAGGGTCCCGGTTAGGGTCCCGGTTAGGGCCCCGGTTAGGGTCCCGGTTAGGGCCCCGGTTAGGGTCTCGGTTAGGGCCCCGGTTAGGGCCCCGGTTAGGGCTCCGGTTAGGGCCCCGGTTAGGGCTCCGGTTAGGGCTCCGGTGAGCCCAATGGGCCTCATTCACCTAGCGGCCATCTTGGCTCCGTCTTGGCTCTAAACACTAGCAGTGTGACGGAACTGAATGCAGAATTGTTAGCACACTGCTAATGTTCAGAGCCAAGACGGAGCCAAGATGGCCGCTAGGTGAATGAGGCCCAATAGAGTATCGATCGAGCTGGCTCTGAAGACACTGCCATGTCACCTTTGCTTCTAAGTGTTATCTCGTCCTGTTGGAAATGATCTAGCTGTCAGATCTGGGACTGGGTGCCCATCAGATGGTTCCTGGGCTCGTTGTCCCTCTCAGGTCTCCTTCCTGTCGTTCCACAGTGGAACTCGTCAGCATCTGACAGGACTTTTTAAAATCCACCACTTTCACCTGCACTCACATATTAGATGTGTTTTCATGTATGTATATTTTATTGCACACATTTCTTCTGTGTGTGTGTCTGTGTGTGTCTGTGTGTGTGTGTGTGTGTGTGTGTGTATGTGGTGTGTGTGTGTGTGTGTGTGTGTGTGTGTGTGCGTGTGTGTGTGTGTGTGTGTGTGTGTGTGTGTGAGTGTGTGTGTGTGTGTGTGTGTGTATGTGGTGTGTGTGTGTGGTGTGTGTGTGTGTGTGTGTGCGTGTGTGTGTGAGTGTGTGTGTGTGTGTGTGTGTGTATGTGGTGTGTGTGTGTGTGTGTGTGTGTGTGTGTGTGTGTGCGCGTGTGTGTGTGTGCGCGTGTGTGTGTGTGTGCGTGTGTGCGTGTGTGTGTATGTGGTGTGTGTGTGTGTGTGTGTGTGTGTGTGTGTGTGTGTGTGTGTGTGTGTGTGTGTGTGTGTGTGTGTGTGTGTGCGTGTGCGCGTGTGTGTGTGTGCGTGCGTGCGTGTGTGTGTGTGTGTGTGTGTGACTTGTAGTTTTAATGTCCTTAGCAGCGGCCGACCGTCTTGTTTCGTCTTTTTGACAAAACACAGGAAACGTGAATAAGCAGCAGCCGAAGCTTAGAGCAAAATGATAAAAAAAAAGGCTTGATTTTTCACAGATTATTAATGGGACTTAAAAGGGCAGGAGTCCAAGCTCATGTACTGAAAGGGCACAATGATCTCAGCCAAGGTGTGGCAACAGGGTGAAAATTTGAAAGCCTGCTCTGTCTCTCCAATGCACATCCCCTCCTGTCGCTAACACACCTTCTACATCTCCCAGTGCTCATTTTCAGGTTTTCACTCGTATTTATGTAAGGGACCATATTAGTTGTTCATTTGGTCCTCCCTGTGTGTGTGTCCTGTTTAAAAGGAGAACAAGCAAAGAATGGATCAGTTCTTCGTGACCAGAGGAGATGCTGCAGGCCCAGGCGTTCTGTATCGCACCAGATCAGCTGCACTAATGGGAGCGTGTGGGCGACAAAAGAGCGATGGATGCTGACGACACATAAGGTACTGTTTGGGTTAATGTTGTATAATGTCTTTCGTTATTTTGGATCCTAGCTGTACGTACATATGCTGCCTCCTACGGGGAAATGTCCATATTCTCACTCCTGTGCCGTTGATTCTTGCACGGTTGGAAGAAGGCTTTTAGCAACACGTCCTCTTTAACCAAAACATTATACTGTTTCTCCATCTCCATCTTCGCTGTCATTTTCTGTCACTGATCCACAACAAGGCTTACCTCAGCCCCTCACGGCTAGAAGCAGATGTAAGTTGTGGAGTTGTCACTTCACATTGCTTTTATTTTTTTCTGCTCCTTTTCAACTTGGAACATGATTTGTGTCCCTGTAGAATTCAGAGCTGATCATTAACCTTTCCTTTGGTTTCTTCCCTTGCCTGGTCACATCTCCTCTCTATTTGGTTTCTGGCCCCATATGCCACTTTCCTATTTCCTGCCTGCAGACAGCAGGGAGCAGCTCTATTATCACCTTCAGAGAGCTGTCTTTGAATGTGAGAGGCAATTCCATTTGGCCGTGCCATGGGGAGGAGAGGGAGGAGAGGGAGGCACACTATGAAGCACACACAGATTGGTTTAGGGGCTAACTCATAGTTGAATGCAAGGTCGCTTGTTTCTTTTGTTTTTTGTGTGCTGTTGCTGAGGTGTGCTGCTCATATCTTGAAGTGATCCTTCCGATTGCCGAGTGTCTATCACGATAAATCAGCAGACGTGTTTGATGTGAAGTTACGAACAATAAGGACTACTGTGTTTCATATCAATGTTGGTCCAATGCGCCAACTACTCGCTAGAATTAGGGCTTAGTCTTCTCAGGATATAAATCCAATAAAACAGTGATAATAATACTAACAATACTAATACTGCTAATACTGCTAATACTGCTAATACTGCTAATACTGCTAATACTGCTAATACTGCTAATGCTGCGTTGAATATATTAACGCTGCATTAGCAGTGATAATACTAATAATACTAATAATACTAATAATACTAATCTGCTAATACTGCTAATACCGGGTTGAAGATATTAACGCCCCTTTGCTCCCGCTCTAAAGTGTAGTTCATCCATCTTGTGTTTGAGCGTCGCTGCTTCTAAAAGCTGCTGTTGTTCGTGTAGCTCCTCGTCTGGGGGTCTCATACTCGGCTGTTTATCCTGGGCTAATTCAGCAGACCGGCGGGGCCTTGACAGTGCTGCTGCTGGATAAATTAAACATGAGCTACGTAGGGAGTGATAATCTGTGGGCCTCTCTCTTCACACTGCATCCCCAATGAGCTGCGTGTCGACCGGGTGTTGTTGCCTGGGATTTTAATGACGGATATTCTGGTAGCACCACAACTGCCTGCTTGCTCCTGCCTTTTACTAAAGTGTATTTTGTGCAGACCGAGATGGAGTTTTTTGGGGCTTTTTTCATAAACATAACCAACGCACATTTTGTTCATGGTGACATGATCCTGCTGTTCTTCTGATTCAGCCACCAAGCTCTTGCAGAAATAGCTCATAAAATTTATGTACCCCAAATCGATGAATGCAATATATCTATCTGTTCATTGAACAGGTCCTCACATAGCATGTTACGTTGTGTTGGTGTGTGCATAGCATCATTAGCATCACATCTGTTCATTGAACAGGTCCTCACATAGCATGTTACGTTGTGTTAGCGTGTACATAGCATCATTAGCATCACATCTGTTCATTGAACAGGTCCTCACATAGCATGTTACATTGTGTTAGCGTGTACATAGCATCATTAGCATCACATCTGTTCATTGAACAGGTCCTCACATAGCATGTTACGTTGTGTTAGCGTGTACATAGCATCATTAGCATCACATCTGTTCATTGAACAGGTCCTCACATAGCATGTTACGTTGTGTTAGCGTGTACATAGCATCATTAGCATCACATCTGTTCATTGAACAGGTCCTCACATAGCATGTTACGTTGTGTTAGCGTGTACATAGCATCATTAGCATCATATCTACATGTCCAGGACCAGTGGACCCTGAGCCGGTCCTCAGTGTGGCGCCTGATGAAGCCGTGTTGTCTTGATAGAACGGGACTCGGGTCGCTGGAGGGGAATCGTCTGTCCGTCTCCGGACCCCTAGTGCTCAGGGGCCTCGGAGGAGACGTGGCACCAGGGCCACGTCTCGGAGGAGACCCCTAGTGCTCAGGGGCCTCGGAGGAGACCCCTAGTGCTCAGGGGCCTCGGAGGAGACCCCTAGTGCTCAGGGGCCTCGGAGGAGACCCCTAGTGCTCAGGGGCCTCGGAGGAGACCCCTAGTGCTCAGGGGCCTCGGAGGAGACCCCTAGTGCTCAGGGGCCTCGGAGGAGACCCCTAGTGCTCAGGGGCCTCGGAGGAGACCCCTAGTGCTCAGGGGCCTCGGAGGAGACCCCTAGTGCTCAGGGGCCTCGGAGGAGACCCCTAGTGCTCAGGGGCCTCGGAGGAGACCCCTAGTGCTCAGGGGCCTCGGAGGAGACCCCTAGTGCTCAGGGGCCTCGGAGGAGACCCCTAGTGCTCAGGGGCCTCGGAGGAGACCCCTAGTGCTCAGGGGCCTCGGAGGAGACGTGGCACCAGGGCCACTCCGACGGGGATGGAACGGCTTTTATAAATAATTCCAGAGTCGCAGAACATCCACCCG
>JACYXH010000584.1:410000-457500 GCA_026745465.1 Lota lota
GGCTAGGCTTATTGACGTGAAAGAAATGTAGAGTTAGAAGCCTGACTTCCATTAGACGGGCCTACACCGACAAACAATCCGTTTTGTGCTAAGAGCTCCTCAGGTTGTCCTCATTAAGAGATGTCTAATTAAATTACTGTCTTGGGCTAACCAATGAGAAAGCTTGTTTGATTAGCAATGCAGAAAGAAAAGCCGTCCTTGGTGCAGGATGGTGTCAATTGGTTAATTTGCCTTCCACAAAATACCTCACACCATACAGGCTGACAAGGCCATCGGGTTCCCAGGCGTATGCTAAAGATTGGGATATAGGCTGTTTCTAGTCACCGCTGGTTTACCATAGAGACATTGAGACATGCAGGTCGAGAATTGTATCTCGCCAACGCGTGATCTCTCCAAGAAATGTATGAATGTGGGCAGTGGCTTTGGAGGCTCCGACGGATCTGAGCACACGTTGCAGGACCATCCTATTACTTCCACAAGTGACAACCCGGAGAGAAGCTCACCTCTGAAAAAAACCTCTAGGGAGATGACGAATCAGTCAGAGGCAGACAATTTTCCAGACTCCAAGGACGCTTCAGGGGACGTCCAGAGGGGCAAACTCGCTCCTGATCTTCACGGAGTCTCTGACATTCGTCATAATTTCGATGGATCTGCAGCAGGAAGGTGTACTTTCTCTCAATCCACTCAACCGCAGTCAGTCTCCGCAGCTCCGAGTGCAATGTTCCCCTATCCAAGTCAGCATGGACCTGCTCATCCGGCGTTTTCTATCGGGAGTCCCAGCCGCTACATGGCGCATCACCCGGTGATATCCAACGGAGCCTACAACAGCCTACTGACCAACACGTCTCCGCAGGGCTACGCGACAGCGGGGTACCCATACGCACAGCAGTATGGACACACGTACCAAGGATCCGCGTTTTACCAGTTCTCCCCAGCGCAAGCCGGATTGGTGCCCGGGAAAGCCCAGGTGTACCTGTGCAACAGGGCCTTGTGGCTCAAGTTCCACCGGCACCAAACCGAGATGATCATCACCAAGCAGGGACGGTAGGGAGACCGTTTCATTCGGACGCTTGCATGGGAATTAGACGATTTTTATCAGTCAGCCTACTGCCCTTAGTTCTTAGGGCGAAGCAGTCGTCGCTTATTTACAAATCCGCTGAAATAGTATTATAATTTACTTTGTTGATTCTTTTACAAGAAAGCAAATAATTTTCCATCGCTTATTTTGCAAGGGAAACGATGAAATGATAAGTTGAGCAGACATTTTTTTAATTCGTCTCTAATGATTTACTTCAAAGAATATTGAAGTACGTTTATTTCTTTTTTTTCCACAGCCGCATGTTTCCTTTTTTAAGTTTCAACATTTCTGGCCTCGATCCTACCGCTCACTACAACATCTTCGTGGATGTCATTCTTGCCGATCCGAATCACTGGCGCTTCCAGGGCGGCAAGTGGGTCCCATGTGGAAAGGCGGACACAAATGTGACAGGTAACACATTGTATTCATATTTTATAATATCACACATTAAATGCACCAGAAATCCTTTATCAATCCGCCAGTGTTGTTGGTGATTTGGCACAGCGAGGTGTTCGGTTGGGCAAGCGCGTTTGATGATGAGCCCGTTCGACGCGTGCCGTGTTTAAGCAGCCTTCATCCTTTCTTCGTTTTAATGGATCGTCTTTTTAATCCAAAGGAAATCGGGTCTACATGCACCCCGACTCCCCGAACACCGGCGCGCACTGGATGCGGCAAGAAATATCATTTGGAAAACTGAAACTGACGAACAACAAAGGGGCCTCGAACAACACAGGGCAGGTAATTCACCATCGAAACGATTTTATTTGGTGTACATTATATTTATGGACTCAAGTATACGGGCCTATATTAGGCTATATCATGTTATTATAGTTTTTTTTATTATATATTTTATTACCTTACTAGTTACAGTAAACAAATGCCGCTGGCAGCTTTACATTTGTATAACGGCCTACATAATTGCAACACTAGCCTACACAAATTGTGTTATAAAAAGTGCACCAAGCTTGTGATAACTCTTTTGATATCCTTTATTTGCAGCATTCAGACGAACCGCTAGGCCTTCTGTATTCCTCCGACGTGTTTCTCAGTTTCTTCATCTGTTGGTTTGTCTCCAGATGGTGGTCCTACAGTCGCTTCACAAGTACCAGCCCAGACTGCATGTGGTCGAAGTCAACGAAGACGGAACCGAGGACTCGAGCCAGCCTGGCCGGGTCCAGACTTTCACCTTCACCGAAACGCAGTTCATCGCCGTCACCGCCTACCAGAACACCGACGTAGGCGGCTCCGACGCAGCGAGCCGCGCCGCTCGTGCTCTCAGTAGAACACACCTTACATAGCTGCTCTTAAGACTTGTATGACGTGTCTTTATCGTTCCCAGATCACGCAGCTGAAGATCGACCACAACCCCTTTGCCAAAGGATTCCGGGACAACTACGACACGTGGGTTTTTATTTCGCCTGTTAATATTTTTTACCAGATTGAAATAAAGCTCAAAATAGGAATGTCATCCTGCGTGTGAAAAAAAATACTTAGGCCTAGGGTCAAACTGTAAAAGACTCCATTGTGCTATTATAGGCCTATTAGTCCTATATTAGTATGAATTATTATAGGATTTAATTATTTGGGGTATTTTGTCGTAAAGTGACCCGCGCATGCCAAGGTCGTAAAGTGTGTTGTGTTGCAGCGTCTACACGGGGTGCGACATCGACCGCCTCACGCCCTCCCCGGGTGACTCTCCGCGTTCACAGATCGTCCCGGGGGCGCGCTACGCCATGGCCAGCTCCTTCCTGCAGGACCAGTTTGTCAGCACTTATGCCAAATCTCGCTTTCACCCTGGCGTGGGGAGCGGCCCTGGCAGCGACCGCAGCGTCCCACTCAGCAACAGCTTGCTGTCGCCGCAACAAACCGAGGAGCCCCCAGTCGCCTCCCCGCAGCGCTGGTTTGTCACTCCCGCCAACAATCGACTGGACTTTGCCGCCTCGGCATACGACGCGGCTGATTTCGCGGGCAACGCGGCCACGCTGCTGTCCTACGCGGCGGCCGGAGTGAAGGCACTTCCCCTGTCGACGGCCGGCTGCTCCAACAGAGGCCCCCTACCCCTCGGGTATTACCCGGACCCCTCGGGCTGGGGCGCGCGCACCCCGCCGCAGTACTGCAGTAGCAACAAGTCCAGCGCGGTGCTCTCGTGCTGGCCCACCACGAACTGTGTCGGCGGGAGAGCGGGATCTAACTACCTGGCCGAGGAGGACGCCGCCCCCACGGAGAGGTCTCCGACGGGTGGAGCCGAGGACACCAAACCCAAAGATTTGTCGGAATCTAATTGGATAGAGACGCCATCTTCCATTAAATCAATTGACTCGGGCGATTCTGGGATTTTCGAACAAGCGAAGAGAAGACGGATCTCCCCGTCGGCCACCCCGGTGCCGGGCCCCGTCTCCCCGCTCAAGGCCGAGATGCTGCCGCCGCGAGAATGTGAGAAGAATTGTACGAAGGACATTGGTTACTACAGTTTTTATCCACATAACTAAATTAATCTCCCTCTCTATCTATCTATCTATCTATCTATCTATCTATCTATCTATCTATCTATCTATCTATCTATCTATCTATCTCTCTCACTTTATCTCTCTATCTCTCTTATCTATCTGTCTCTATAAGTTATTTATCTCTATAATTTATAGTGGATACAAATGTAAAGAAAAAATACTAATTTGCAGACAGGCCAAAGTGTAATTTTTTTTAGTGGTGATCAACAGTTGATTAAGAAACGGGATTTTGGGTGCTCAGCCATTTTTAGAAAACAATGTAATTATGGATATATTGTACATAATATTACCCATCTGGTGATAGTGAACGGTGTAGCCGACACAGCTGGTCCACAGTTGTTCCTGAGAAGATCCAAGACTCTTGATGTGTTAGAGATAAACTCTTCTGTTGAGTAGCCTATAAATGTTGAGTGTCCTGTAGCATTGTACTGGCATAAATCTTTTTGCCGGTGAAAATCTTAAATGTATTTTGTTCTCTATCACAGTTGTAGGCTACCGTTTTTTTTAAAGGCGTTGTCGTTGGCTTATCATACAAATATAAAATATAAATTCTTAATAGATGTGGTTAAAAAGTTTATTAATAATAGGTTTAGCATCGTTTTTATTTAAATGTCTTTCTGGAATCCTACTTATTTTTCATAGCCTACGATTATGTTTGTAGACATTTTCTGTATCTGCTGTAATGTGATTGAAATCCAATAAATATGACGGACAGTAAGAGGCGGAGGGATTGGCCTTAGAATTCGTTGCATATATATTTGAAACGATTTTCGTTTAATTATTTTTAAATAAATAAAAAGTCAGGCCCATTATCCATGATATAGTAGGGTATATTGAAATAGAAATCAAATATTTCATTAACTTTATTTATCCGATAGAAAAAAAGTTTAATTTAATGGAGTTATAATTTAATATTTGCCTATTAACATGAACATGGGAATTTAATATTTAAATGTAATACATTTAGACAAAAAAGGAAATTGGCAGAACATCGATCGATTAATAGTAGTGTTGGTCTATTATCGAAATAGCCAAAACACAACTAAACCTAAACCTGGAAACGGCTCATGAATTAGGCCTCTAGGATCATCGGCTACTGGCTGTTGGACAAACTCCAACATTTAAAAATGCATAGGCCTCCTTATGCAAATTCAACTTGTTAGGCTATAAACAGGTTTCTCAGCCTGCTACTTTCAAATGTGTCGAATATCGTTAAAAAAATAACCTAAACCTTCAATTTAAAATCAGGATCCACAGCCCCGCGGCTTCGCCTAAATATCCAGAATTAGTTCAAACAAGAAACCCGATCTGCGCAGCCGTCAACAACGCGATGGTGAACAAGACGATAATATCTAATTAGAAATAGCTTTATAGTTCTCTCTCACACACACACACACACACACACACACACACACACACACACACACACACACACACACACACACACACACACACACACACACACACACACACACACACACACACACACACACACACACACACACACACACACACACACACACACACACACACACACACACACACACACACACACACACACGCAATTGGGCCTTCCTAAAGATTTACACCAGATGGCGATAAAGACTTTCACGCAATGTTAGTTGCCCGAGAATATCGTTCAGAATATTTATAAATTCCTTATGTTGAGAGGAGTTATGCAAAGGTATAGTGAACATATAGAATAGCCTCATCCCACTTACTACTACAGAGCCCACCTGCTGGGAACACACAGGGCATCACTAGCCGCCCCAAACCATCAGTGAATAATCACCCGCCTCTGCCGGCCTCTAGATGGAGTCTAGATTCAACAGGAGAGGCTCGTGCAGCATCCGGAGAGACAGACACCCCCAGCTGTCCAACGGAAGTAACCCGTTAGTGTTATTCATTCAAAACTAACTAAAGTGGTTCTTGTTTGTGAAGGCTTCTTGTGGGTGAAGTCCTCATACTGAAATAATCAAGTAAATAACCATAGATGAGTCTATTTATTGTAGCGGGTTATTATAAAAAGACATCGATCAATTAAAAGAAAACAAAAAGTAGCAGACCCATAATGAGTGTTATGAGCGACACCTGTGGTAGTCCTACTTGTCAGGCACGACACGGGAAGGTTATTACAAACCACATTTGCGGTTTTACCGCACTCGATATCATGTTACACGTCGGCTCAAAGTGCTACAAAGCTGCATTTAGCCGATTAGAGCATCCTGCTCGAGCGGAGAGCGTGCACAGAGCGCCTGTGCTGAGCCAATGAGGATCTCACGCGCACCATCAATGCGCTCAGACGACTGCACGAGCACACCACGACGGTCCGTTTGCTGTGGAACTCGCGCCGCTCGACACCCGACAGCAGTCGGAAGGCTTCACGCGCCGCTCTAGGGACGGTTGTTGCTCGTGGAGATGGACCCCGAGGAGCCCGGCGCGCAGCGGGAACCGCTCTTATCAACGGTACACTTTACGTCTTTACGGTTCTTTACGGTTCTTTACGTCCACTTAGCCGCGTCCAATTTAAATACAATACTGAACCACTAGTACTTACAAAAATAACTTCCTAGGAAATTAACTTTGGCTTGTATTTGGTTAAATGTTTAAGTCGTCATTTTCGCTTCTTCATCTGCCAGCTAAGTCATGTTTACATGTGTATATTTATTAGTTTTTGCCGTTATTCTTAAGGTTATGTAAAAAGGGAAAGCTTTTAACAGATGCCTCCTAATCTACCAAATTTAATCAGGTGACCTTTGTCCACATAATATTTAAAAAGATCAACAGATTATGGTGAGACACACACACACACACACACACACACACACACACACACACACACACACACACACACACACACACACACACACACACACACACACACACACACACACACACACACAGAGAGATCATCGCCATTTAATCAAATATCAGAACACCAAAGTTAAACCTTCCCTTGTTCGGTAATTTTTTTCAAATTCTACTAATTAGTCTTCTGAATGAAAATGACCAACATTTAGGTAATGAACTGAATGGAATCCTATTGGATGTGTAGGGCCTCCGGGTCACATGACCCTCCACATGACCCTCCACATGACCCTCCACATGACCCTCCGCATGCTGCCACAGACAGCGTTCACTGGGTCACAGTGTGGTTATAAGACCAAGCTAAAGATGGGTTGTTCCTCCAGGTCCACCCACCGGTGTCCTCTGATGGCTGCAGGAGTCTGGTGAGTTACTGAGACCGCCTTGCCCCTCCCAGCCCAAAGGTTGTGGGTTTGAATCCTTGTTTTCCCCCATCCAAATGGTAATCCTCCTCAAGCTGACGCCAAAGACTCCTGACTGAACTTTGTATTATTTAGGGGTATAAATAATTGATTTAGAATACATTATCGTTAGTATTATTATAAATATAAGTATAGCCACACACGTTGGCATGCAGAAGCCTTTCGAACAGACGACTTCAGAAGAGAACAACGCTCCCCCAGTGGGACTCAACAGTCCTTGATGATTGGACTGTAGGATTTCGTTTATGTTAAAGAGGGAATCTCATTGGACATGGGCTGGGTGATGCTAGAGGCTGACTAAGAAGTGATGCAGAGCTTAAAGCAACAGTGATGCAGAGCTTAAAGCAACAGAGATGCAGAACTTAAAGCAACAGTGATGCAGAGCTTAAAGCAACAGTGATGCAGAGCTTAAAGCAACAGAGATGCAGAACTTAAAGCAACAGTGATGCAGAGCTTAAAGCAACAGTGATGCAGAGCTTAAAGCAACAGTGATGCAGAGCTTAAAGCAACAGTGATGCAGAGCTTAAAGCAACAGTGATGAGGAATGATAGATGCTCAACCCGTTAGTGTGCTAACCTCATAGGCAGTACGCCTTGTAGCGCCCCATTTAGCTAGCACCTAGCTAACTCCTGCTTGCATTCTCTTGTAGCGCCCCATTTAGCTAGCACCTAGCTAACTCCTGCTTGCATTCTCTTGTAGCGCCCCATTTAGCTAGCACCTAGCTAACTCCTGCTTGCATTCTCTTGTAGCGCCCCATTTAGCTAGCACCTAGCTAACTCCTGCTTGCATTCTCTTGTAGCGCCCCATTTAGCTAGCACCTAGCTAACTCCTGCTTGCATTCTCTTGTAGCGCCCCATTTAGCTAGCACCTAGCTAACTCCTGCTTGCATTCTCTTGTAGCGCCCCATTTAGCTAGCACCTAGCTAACTCCTGCTTGCATTCTCTTGTAGCGCCCCATTTAGCTAGCACCTAGCTAACTTCTGCTTGCATTCTCTTGTAGCGCCCCATTTAGCTAGCACCTAGCTAACTCCTGCTTGCATTCTCTTGTAGCGCCCCATTTAGCTAGCACCTAGCTAACTCCTGCTTGCATTCTCTTGTAGCGCCCCATTTAGCTAACACCTAGCTAACTCCTGCTTGCATTCTCTTGTAGCGCCCCATTTAGCTAGCACCTAGCTAACTCCTGCTTGCATTCTCTTGTAGCGCCCCATTTAGCTAGCACCTAGCTAACTCCTGCTTGCATTCTCTTGTAGCGTCCCATTTAGCTAACACCTAGCTAACTCCTGCTTGCATTCTCTTGTAGCGCCCCATTTAGCTAGCACCTAGCTAATTCCTGCTTGCATTCTCTTGTAGCGCCCGGTCCAGCTAGCACCTAGCTAACTCTTAGCTAGGTGCTACTCTTAACGCTTTCCTTCAACACACTTCCTTCACTGTCCTCTTCCTCATCATCGCCATATACAGTATAAAAAAGTCCTTTAGGAATGGAGGCAGCACCTGTTTTCTTCTTAATGCAGGATCAGGCATGGGAACCCTGTTGGTTTGGTGGAATTCAACGTGGTCACTTCAGCGTGAACTGCCTCATCCCCTCTTTCATTTCATTGAGTGTGGGATTGTGTGAAGGTGGGATGTAATCAACAGCAAACTATACATCAAATACGCAGGGTTCAGTGGAGATTGGACAACTGAAAGCTGGGACAAAGAGAGAATGATTTTATAATTTGATCGTGTGTCATCTCTAGCACCGCCCAGCGAGATGCTAGGCTGGCTTATTCTTGCTAATTCAAACGAGAGCATCCCCAGCCATACGGTTTCTTAAAGACTATATTTGAAACCGATTCATTTCAGGAGTAATGTTTGCTTCGTGGACAGGACTATCAGGTTGCCTCGGTGGAATTGTATCTATGTGAAAAAAAGCAGACATAGGTCATGATGCTTCTGCCACTGATGCTGCCAAAATGGCCACCGCCATCTGTAGGGATCAGACCCAAGTATCTGCTGCATGCTGGGATACCACTCTGGTTGCCAAGGTTTCAATACCATTCCTCTGTTCTGAACTGAACCTACTCTTCTCCACTTGAGTATATGCAGAGGCCTACTTTGCCTGCTCACCTTTTTGCGTTAGAAACCAATGTACAATCGATTGCTTTGATAGCATCTAAATTCATCTGTAATATAGACTATAGTCTATATTAGATATCGAATATAAAGTCTTTTTTTTTTATAATTGTTTCGTTCGATAATAACGACATGGCCTGTAAACAAATACAGCTAAACGTGGGGCTTCGTTTTGTCAGGTTTACATGAGGTGAGTCCTTTTTATTCAAGGGTTTAAGATGTTTGTGAAGTAAAAAAAACATATATATATATATATATATATATATATATATATATATATATATATAGTTAGGGGCCATGTGGGGTCCCTAACTGGCCATGTGGGGCCCTTCTAGACTCCAGCAGGCGACAGTAGAGGACTGTTGGTGTCATGCTCCCTCCAGCCGGTAGATGTACACACACACACACACACACACACACACACACACACACACACACACACACACACACACACACACACACACACACACACACACACACACACACACACACACACACACACACACACACACACACACACACACACACACACACACACACACACTGTGCTCCCTCCTGTAAGGCTGATGTGAACTGGTGACCTCATTAGCATGAGTTTATGTGCTCTAGCCCAGCTAATCAGCAGTGTCAGAGACACACACACACACATACACACTCACACACACTAGATACACACTCACACACACTTGCGCATACACACACTCACTCATATGCACTCACACAGCCATTGTCAGTACAGGAGCTATAATTAACGTAGGAAGGAAAGGGATGAGCAATATATTCTAGCGTGCTGGTCATTTGACCTTCAGTCGAAATGTCGTTGGTTCAAAACCAGCGAGGGGTTACATTCCTAACCTTTCTCTCTCTAATTTTACTTTCCTGTGCATATTACGTTGACAATGTAAGACACACACACACATATATATATATATATATATATATATATATATATATATATATATATATGACTGTAGGACAGCTATAACAAACATGGCAGTCTCTCTGTTGTCTTCCTGTTAATGTCACCACGGTTACCACCGTCAAGTGCAAGGGTTTGAGTTACAGTACGCTCACTTGAAGTTTCTCCAGTCTTGCTTTCTGACTTAATGCCTGTGGAGTCGTCAGTCTCATCACCAGAGAATACTTTGGAAACATGATCGGATCTGACCGTCTCTGGTGGTCGGATCTGACCATCTCTGGTGGTCGGATCTGACCGTCTCTGGTGGTCGGATCTGACCGTCTCTGGTGGTCGGATCTGACCGTCTCTGGTGGTCGGATCTGACCGTCTCTGGTGGTCGGATCTGACCGTCTCTGGTGGTCGGATCTGACCGTCTCTGGTGGTCAGATCTGAGATGTTAGTCAATGGTTTAATTGAGGCCAATGTTTCCAACCTGAGGCAATTTGCAATTAGTTGCCATGGAAACTTTACACGTTTTGTTTAAACCAGCATTTGGTTCCTTGAGGGATATTTGTTATTATGTGTTATGTGTATATTATTATTAATGTTATTAATAACAATAATTTTTAATCTATATAATATAATAACTTTAATTTATATAGCACATTTCAAGGGACACCATCATGCTTTTAGAGAGCAATTAAATGTTAATCAGGTACATAAGAGAATAGCATTCACAGTGAGACCTTACTGGGTGGGGTAAAACAACTGTTCCAGCCACGGTGAGACCTGCACCACCTCTTACTGGGTGGGGTAAAACAACTGTTACAGCCACGGTGAGACCTGCACCACCTCTTACTGGGTGGAGTAGGACGACTCAGTTACAGCCACGGTGAGACCTGCACCACCTCTTACTGGGTGGAGTAGGACGACTAAGTTACAGCCATAGTGATACCTGCACCACCTCTTACTGGGTGGAGTAGGACGACTAAGTTACAGCCATAGTGAGACCTGCACCACCTCTTACTGGGTGGAGTAGGACGACTAAGTTACAGCCATAGTGAGACCCGCACCACCTCTTACTGGGTGGAGTAGGACGACTAAGTTCCAGCCATAGTGAGACCTGCACCACCTCTTACTGGGTGGAGTAGGACGACTAAGTTACAGCCATAGTGAGACCCGCACCACCTCTTACTGGGTGGAGTAGGACGACTAAGTTCCAGCCATAGTGAGACCTGCACCACCTCTTACTGGGTGGGGTAGAATGACTCAGTTCCAGCACGGTCAGCGAGTCTAACTGTGTGTTTAGAAAAGTATTTTCAACGTTTTGCTCCAAACATGAAATGAATCAAAAAGGAGGCTGAGGCAGATTGTTACTTATTCCATTAGATGTGTGTGTGTGTGTGTGTGTGTGTGTGTGTGTGTGTGTGTGTGTGTGTGTGTGTGTGTGTGTGTGTGTGTGTGTGTGTGTGTGTGTGTGTGTGTGTGTGTGTGTGTGTGTGTGTGTGTGTGTGTGTGTGTGTGTGTTCAACAGAGGGGGGAGGACGAGGCGGTGCTGGACAGAGGGGTGATGCGCTCCCAGCTGAGGAGCAGCTGTGAGCAGGAGGACCAGGACGGTGAGCAGCTCCTCCTACAGGACTCAGACCAGGCCTTAAGCCTCATAGGTCATAGGTCGGACCCCCTATGGTGCCCTATGTCCTCACCTCCAGAGCAGGGCTGCTAACCCAGGCCTCTGGTACCGCCATGACCACCTGATCATCCCCAGGTCTCTGATTGGATAGTTTCAGACCTCTGGGAGAAACACACACACACACACACACACACACACACACACACACACACACACACACACACACACACACACACACACACACACACACACACACACACACACACACACACACACACACACACACACACACACACACACGCACTGTGTAACCCACTTTAAGGTCCTGAAAAGCAAAATAAAACAAGATTGTATAAATATTTGTCGTATTAATTATTGTTGTGTACCTTAAATACATTTAGATACTTTACATTCTTATGTATTATAGGGAGATTGGTTATCCAGCCTACTGCTCTTTACTAACTTAATTATACTATATTATTTAACGTTGTGGAATATATATTATAATATAATGTCATATTAATATTGTTTCACTAGAATAAAACATGAGGAAAGCATATTAATAGACATGCACAACACGCCGACATGTACTTCCTGGGTCGTAGGTCACCGGACCCTCTACATCGGGGTCCACGTCCCCCTGGGCAGCACCAGGAAGCGGGGTCATCACAGGCACCGTCACCACGGCAACAGATACAGGAAGAGGATCCAAGGCTGCAGAGCCCCCCTGATGGAAGGAAGAGAGTCTCCTATTCATGGTGAGAGAGAGAGAGAGAGAGAGAGAGAGAGAGAGAGAGAGAGAGAGAGAGAGAGAGAGAGAGAGAGAGAGAGAGAGAGAGAGAGAGAGAGAGAGAGAGAGAGAGAGAGAGAGAGAGAGAGAGAGAGAGAGAGAGAGAGAGAGAGAGAGAGAGAGAGAGAGAGAGAGAGAGAGAGAGAGAGAGAGAGAGAGAGAGAGAGAGAGAGAGAGAGAGAGAGAGATGACCCCAGTCTGCTCCCCAGACACGCCTTCCCACCGGGTGCAGGTCCTCCTGGGCGCGGAGGAGGCAGACCAGCAGCACCTCCCCCACCACCTGTTCACCCAGCTGGACCAGATCAGCCTGAGAGACGGGGAAGACGCCGTCTGGAGGGAGAGCGCCAGGTACGCCCCGACTACATCCTGTGATGACCACATCCTGTCTGACCACGGGATGTAGTCATGACTACATTCTGTGATGACAACTTCCTGTGGTTAGACAGGCTAAATGTGGGTTGACGCCCAGGCTGGGTGGAGGCTGGGTGGAGGGCGTGGTGAGGGCTGGGTGGAGGCTAGTTAGAGGGCGTGGTGAGGGCTGGGTGGAGGCTAGTTAGAGGGCGTGGTGAGGGCTGGGTGGAGGCTAGTTAGAGGGCGTGGTGAGGGCTGGGTGGAGGCTAGTTAGAGGGTGTGGTGAGGGCTGGGTGGAGGCTAGTTAGAGGGCGTGGTGAGGGCTGGGTGGAGGCTAGTTAGAGGGCGTGGTGAGGGCTGGGTGGAGGCTGGGTGGAGGCTAGTTAGAGGGCGTGGTGAGGGCTGGGTGGAGGCTAGTTTGAGGGCTGGGTGGAGGCTGGGTGAGGGCTGGGTGGAGGATGGGTGAGGGCTGGGTGGAGGCTGGGTGGAGGCTGGGTGAGGGCTGGGTGGAGGCTGGGTGGAGGCTGGGTGAGGGCTGGGTGGAGGCTAGTTAGAGGGCGTGGTGAGGGCTGGGTGGAGGCTAGTTAGAGGGCGTGGTGAGGGCTGGGCATGAATCGATAGACACACCTCTTCTGATTTGCATACTTTGCACAAATATTTGATGTCTCTGACAAACCCATCGTCCACATTGTGCAAACCTCTACTCAGAGAGAGAGAGAGAGAGAGAGAGAGAGAGAGAGAGAGAGAGAGAGAGAGAGAGAGAGAGAGAGAGAGAGAGAGAGAGAGAGAGAGAGAGAGAGAGAGAGAGAGAGAGAGAGAGAGAGAGAGAGAGAGAGAGAGAGAGAGAGAGAGAGAGAGAGAGAGAGAGAGAGAGAGAGAGAGAGAGAGAGAGACTCGTTAGTGGTCCTATGGTCTGGGTGGCGGCCAGACCAT
Organism: Lota lota; assembly: GCA_026745465.1. Lineage (NCBI taxonomy): Eukaryota > Metazoa > Chordata > Actinopteri > Gadiformes > Lotidae > Lota > Lota lota. The sequence continues at coordinate 423,586 of JACYXH010000584.1, forward strand.
CATGTTCTAACTTCCCCCCCTCCCCCCCACACCTTGCTCGCGTTGGGATTTGAACTCCTGCCCTCCCAGGTGGCTGAAGTTCGAGGAGGACGTGGAGGACGGGGGCGAGCGCTGGAGCAAGCCCTACGTGGCCACGCTGTCGCTGCACAGCCTGTTCGAGCTGCGCTCCTGCATCCTCAGCAGCACCGTCCTGCTGGACATGAGCGCTGACGGCCTGGGGGAGGTGGCAGGTAGGGAAGGCCTGCGAGCAGAGGTACAGGTAGGGGTGGCAGGTAGGGAAGGCCTGCGAGCAGAGGTACAGGTAGGGGTGGCAGGTAGGGAAGGCCTGCGAGCAGAGGTACAGGTAGGGGTGGCAGGTAGGGAAGGCCTGCGAGCAGAGGTACAGGTAGGGGTGGCAGGTAGGGAAGGCCTGCGAGCAGAGGTACAGGTAGGGGTGGCAGGTAGGGAAGGCCTGCGAGCAGAGGTACAGGTAGGGGTGGCAGGTAGGGAAGGCCTGCGAGCAGAGGTACAGGTAGGGGTGGCAGGTAGGGAAGGCCTGCGAGCAGAGGTACAGGTAGGGGTGGCAGGCCTACAGGTAGGGGTGGTAGGTAGGGAAGGCCTGCGAGCAGAGGTACAGGTAGGGATGGCAGGTAGGGAAGGCCTGCGAGCAGCGGTACAGGTAGGGGTGGCAGGCCTACAGGTAGGGGTGGTAGGTAGGGAAGGCCTGCGAGCAGAGGTACAGGTAGGGGTGGCAGGTAGGGAAGGCCTGCGAGCAGAGGTACAGGTAGGGGTGGCAGGTAGGGAAGGCCTGCGAGCAGAGGTACAGGTAGGGGTGGTAGGCCTGCGAGCAGAGGTACAGGTAGGGGTGGTAGGCCTGCGAGCAGCAGTACAGGTAGGGGTGGTAGGCCTGCGAGCAGCAGTACAGGTAGGGGTGGTAGGGGTGGTAGGGGTGGTAGGCCTACGAGCAGCGGTACAGGTAGGGGTGGCAGGCCTACAGGTAGGGGTGGTAGGCCTGCGAGCAGAGGTACAGGTAGGGGTGGTAGGCCTACGAGCAGCGGTACAGGTAGGGGTGGCAGGCCTACAGGTAGGGGTGGTAGGCCTGCGAGCAGAGGTACAGGTAGGGGTGGTAGGCCTGCGAGCAGCAGTACAGGTAGGGGTGGTAGGCCTACAGGTAGGGGTGGTAGGCCTGCGAGCAGCAGTACAGGTAGGGGTGGTAGGGGTGGTAGGGGTGGTAGGCCTACGAGCAGCGGTACAGGTAGGGGTGGCAGGCCTACAGGTAGGGGTGGTAGGCCTGCGAGCAGAGGTACAGGTAGGGGTGGTAGGCCTACGAGCAGCGGTACAGGTAGGGGTGGCAGGCCTACAGGTAGGGGTGGTAGGCCTACGAGCAGAGGTACAGGTAGGGGTGGCAGGCCTACAGGTAGGGGTGGTAGCAGAGGTAGGCCTACGAGCAGACTATCTTCACTAGCTGGGTCCACTACCCTGGCACCCTGGCCGACCCATAAAGAGTGTACTGAAAGGTGTTGTCCCCAGACATGGTGCTGGACCATCAGGAGCTGTACTCCCCCCTGGGAGACGAGCTCCGGGGGAGGGTGAGGGAGACCCTGCTGAAGCCTCACCACCACCAGAACCAGAAGAAGCTGGCCTGCCGTCTCCCCATCGTACGCTCCCTCGCCGACATGGGCTGGCGGGCCTCCCAGATGCACCTGGACCACAACAGTGAGGTCTTGAGATGTCTCGCCTGGGGCTGGAGGTCCACAGCCTCCCTGTAGCTTACCTGTAGTCCTGGCGTGATGACCGGGGTTTCCTGCTGTATCTAGCTCTCTGGAGGTTGCTTTGGATTAAAGGGGCCCTAAGTGACTCAAAGGGTACCACAGTTAGGACACAAAGAGGAAAAGAATAATAGAGACGTGTTATTTAAGCGTGTTAATTACACTTGCGTTGGTCAATTGAATTTAGAAGAAACACTGCATACACCGTTTTTTTGGGGGCGGGGGGGGGGGAGGCTGATTACAAGCACAGACAAATCTTTTCAAACATGCTGTTGGCATACTTTCTAGAAGGCTTTATGCACTATTAGATTTAATGTGGTTTAATCAAGCTTTCATCCATCTGGGTCTTTACACCATAAAACGTGTGAAAGCCTTTTTTCTTTCCCCTGCAGAGTGTGATCTAAGTCTTCGTTATTTCTCAGAATTCTGATATGAAAGTAAAATCTATGCTCATCCATTTTGGCCGTATGATGGATCAAACAGCACATGGACAGGAAGTTCGTCCCGTTTTTAAGAGCTCCTCTAAGCTCGGTTCTCTGTTCCCAGGTCAGCTCTCGTCCTCCCAGAATCAGCTGGCAGCTCCAGATGGGAGGGGAGACGGCAGCAAAGACAACAGCATGGTGGACTTCAGCAAGGTACCGTCCATATGCTGCAGACACATGGAGACAGATACATGGAGACAGACACATGGAGACAGACACATGGAGACAGTGAGGTACCGTCCACACGCTGCAGACACATGGAGACAGACACATGGAGACAGACACATGGAGACAGTGAGGTACCGTCCACACGCTGCAGACAGATGGAGACACATGGAGACAGACACATGGAGACAGACACATGGAGACACATGGAGACAGACACATGGAGACAGTGAGGTACCGTCCACACGCTGCAGACACATGGAGACAGATACATGGAGACAGACACATGGAGACAGACATGTAGACATTTGTTAAACGGGGGACGTTCTCTGACAATAGGAGGAGTCTGATACTTCCCGCTAAAGTAACTTTTCCAGAGTGGTTATTTCCTACTGCTGGGCCAGCTGGCTCAGTGTGGGGTCGGACCACGTTTGACCACGCCCTCACACCCGCTGCCATGGAACCCGATGCGTCCGCTTGATCTAGAACCTCATTGTTTCCAGTAGGTGGAAGTTCTCCTGCTAAAACAGGTTACTCCCCCTACCCATATTCAACACAATCCTTCATATGTGCATTGTCCTACTCATGCACACGTTTGTCCGGAAACAACACACAGTCCTACATTTATGTGTTCGTATTAATAAATCCTCCCTGGATTCTTGGAAAAATGCTCTCTTAGATTAGGATTAGAGCCTTGCTATATGATATGGTATAAAACCACCACAATAACCATTATCATTTAATGTATCTTGTATTTAATGTAAAAATGTATATATCCTAATGACGCTAAAGTGTTTTAGTTTATCTTTAAACAAAACAAAATCATGTATGTAATAAAGTCAATTTAGGAAGAAAATATGAATATATGTCAGTGATGCTTGGATAGAATTCTGTCACTACTTATTAGTACGGATTAGTCACTTTGGACGATTGCATTGTTTTCACGTGTGAAAATGTCCGCTCTGACCCCTTATGCTTCCATGCTCGTTTCAAAGCACAAGGAGCTGTTTGAACTGCAGCTCCTGTGCTGCTGCAGAGCGGAGCAGTGTGCCCTGAACGTGTGCCACGGGAACATGAACCAAACTAACAGAAACTGTTCGTAGGAACATTACATTACAAACCAGTGAAGGTCCATTTTGCTTAGCAATGCATCTGCACAGCTGCCATGCTAATACTATAAGTGCAATGACAAACAGTCTGAATAGCTCTGCTTACATGTAGCACATAATCCAAATAATAGCTCCATCCTGTATAAATAAACTACGTGAAACCGATGGGGCTTAGGATTATTAATAGAATGCACTTTTGAACTCAAATGAACACATCCTTACAGTTCATTCTCTTGAGCTATTTCCATCGTTAAGCCACGATTAGTATCTCCTCTACACGATGACTGGGAAAAATGAATAGTGTAATTGGTATATATTAACATGATATCTACGATATAACTGTTTCTCCAGACGGATCTCCACTTCATGAAGAAGATTCCGGTGGGGGCGGAGGCCTGCAACGTGCTGGTGGGGGAGGTGGACTTCCTGACCCAGCCGGTGGTGGCGTTTGTCCGCCTCGCCCCTGCTGTGCAGCTTCACGGGCTGACGGAGGTCCCCATCAGGACCAGGTAATGACTGGGCGACCAATCAGAATCCTCTACCCCACACCTGACCGAGGTCCCCATCAGGACCAGGTAATGACTGGGCGACCAATCAGAATCCTCTACCCCACACCTGACACAGGTTCCCATCAGGACCATGTAATGACTGGACCACCAATCAGAATCCTCTACCCCACACCTGACACAGGTTCCCATCAGGACCATGTAATGACTGGACGACCAATCAGAATCCTCTACCCCACACCTGACACAGGTTCCCATCAGGACCATGTAATGACTGGACCACCAATCAGAATCCTCTACCCCACACCTGACACAGGTTCCCATCAGGACCAGGTAATGACTGGACCACCAATCAGAATCCTCTACCCCACACCTGACACAGGTTCCCATCAGGACCATGTAATGACTGGACGACCAATCAGAATCCTCTACCCCACACCTGACACAGGTTCCCATCAGGACCAGGTAATGACTGGACGACCAATCAGAATCCTCTACCCCACACCTGACACAGGTTCCCATCAGGACCAGGTAATGACTGGACGACCAATCAGAATCCTCTACCCCACACCTGACACAGGTTCCCACCAGGACCAGGTAATGATTGGACCACCAATCAGAATCCTCTACCCCACAGCTGGCAGAACATCTGGCAGCACTAGACATGTCTGGCACTTCCAGATGGATTATTCTATGGCCTTGTACTGATAGTACTGAAGAAGTGCTGATAGTACTGTGGGATTATTGATAGTACTATAGAAGGATTTACTATTTTCCTGTATTGATAGTACTGTAAAGTATTGATGGTTTTCATGTATTGATAGTACTGTAAAGTATTGATGGTTTTCATGTATTGATAGTACTGTAAAGTATTGATGGTTTTCATGTATTGATAGTACTGTAAAGTATTGATGGTTTTCATGTATTGATAGTACTGTAAAGTACTGATGACGATGGTCCATGTCAGGTTCCTCTTCATCCTCCTGGGGCCACTGGGTCGGGGGCCTCAGTACCACGAGATGGGCCGGTCCATCGCCACCCTCATGACCGACGAGGTAATGATCCCTTACTAATACTAATCAATAAACGTTCTGCTTCTTCAAAAAAACAGTAATTTGACTAGCACTGATCAGATCAATAAGTTAGTTCTAGACATGAGCCCAGGTCCACTGCTCACCAGTGAGTCCAGGTCCACTGCGCACCAGTGAGTCCAGGTCCACTGCGCACCAGTGAGTCCAGGTCCACTGCGCACCAGTGAGCCCAGGTCCACTGCTCACCAGTGAGTCCAGGTCCACTGCTCACCAGTGAGTCCAGGTCCACTGCTCACCAGTGAGTCCAGGTCCACTGCGCACCAGTGAGTCCAGGTCCACTGCGCACCAGTGAGTCCAGGTCCACTGCTCACCAGTGAGTCCAGGTCCACTGCTCACCAGTGAGTCCAGGTCCACTGCGCACCAGTGAGTCCACCAGAGCTCTGTGGTCGACCACCTCAGCATCTAGTCAGCTTCCACGTAGACGCCGTATTCACAGGAACTCTGCTGCCTCCCGCCTCTCGATCCAGAAAAATAACGGCTTTCACTCATTTCATTTTGTTCCTAGAACAGTACTGCTGACTATAAGGATTTATATTCATTTTCCATGTATTTAGTATTATCCCATTGATAGTCCATGTCCGCATTATCACATGATCCATGTCCAGGTTTTCCATGTATTTAGTATTATCCCATTGATAATCCATGTCCGCATTATCACATGATCCATGTCCAGGTTTTCCATGACGTTGCCTACAAAGCTAAAGACCGTAACGATCTGATTGCTGGGATTGATGAGTTCCTTGATCAAGTGACCGTTTTACCCCCTGGGGAGTGGGACCCCTCCATACGCATAGAGCCTCCCAAGCACGTTCCTTCCCAGGTCAGTCTGCTGCAGTATACTACCACAGAATATACTACCACAGAATTTAGTACTATAGTATACTACCACAGAATATACTACCACAGAATATACTACCACAGAATATACTACCACAGAATGTACTACCACAGAATGCACTACCACAGAATATACTACCACATAATATACTACTGCAGTATAATACCACAGAATATACTACCACAGAATATACTACCACAGAATATACTACCACAGAATATACTACCACAGAATATACTACCACAGAATATACTACTGCAGTATAATACCACAGAATATACTACCACAGAATATACTACCACAGAATATACTACCACAGAATATACTACCACAGAATATACTACTACAGTATACTACTACAGAATATACTACCACAGAATATACTACCACAGAATGTACTACTACAGTATACTACCACAGAATATACTACCACATAATATACTACTGCAGTATACTACCACATAATATACTACTGCAGTATACTACCACAGAATATACTACCACAGAATGTACTACTACAGTATACTACCACAGAATATACTACCACAGAATATACTACCACAGAATATACTACTGCAGTATACTTCCACAGAATGTACTAGTACAGTATACTTCCACAGAATGTACTAGTACAGTATACTACCACAGAATGTACTAGTACAGTATACTACCACAGAATGTACTACAGCAGTATACTACCACAGAATGTACTACAGCAGTATACTACCACAGAATGTACTACAGCAGTATACTACCACAGAATGTACTACAGCAGTATGCTACCACAGAATGTACTACAGCAGTATGCTACCACAGAATGTACTGCAGCAGTATACTACCACAGAATGTACTACAGCAGTATACTACCACAGAATGTACTACTACAGTATACTACTACAGAATATACTACCACAGAATATACTACCACAGAATGTACTACTACAGTATACTACCACAGAATATACTACCACATAATATACTACTGCAGTATACTACCACATAATATACTACTGCAGTATACTACCACAGAATATACTACCACAGAATGTACTACTACAGTATACTACCACAGAATATACTACCACAGAATATACTACCACAGAATATACTACTGCAGTATACTTCCACAGAATGTACTAGTACAGTATACTACCACAGAATGTACTAGTACAGTATACTACCACAGAATGTACTACAGCAGTATACTACCACAGAATGTACTACAGCAGTATACTACCACAGAATGTACTACAGCAGTATACTACCACAGAATGTACTACAGCAGTATACTACCACAGAATGTACTACAGCAGTATGCTACCACAGAATGTAGTACAGCAGTATGCTACCACAGAATGTACTGCAGCAGTATACTACCACAGAATGTACTACAGCAGTATACTACCACAGAATGTACTACAGCAGTATACTACCACAGAATGTACTACTACACTCATACTGCAGTAGAATGTTCTGCAGTAGAATGTTCTGCAGTAGAATGTTCTGCAGTAGAATGTTCTACAGTAGAATGTTCTGCAGTAGAATGTTCTACAGTAGAATGTTCTGCAGTAGAATGTTCTGCAGTAGAATAACTACAGTCGAATGTAGTACAGTAATTGACGAAACAGAATATGATAATGAATAATAATAATAATGATGTTATAATAATAATAGTAATACTGTGTTTTTAGGAGGGTAGGAGGAAGAGTTGTGTTCTAGGAGAGGAAGATGAGCCTGGTGGACACGGAGGTCCAGAGCTGGAACGCACTGGCCGGTCAGATCTATGTGTCATATATCTATAACATATCTATCATAGAGCTATATCTATCACACAGCTATATCATATATCTATCATAAACCTATATCATACATCTATCATAAGGCTATATCTATCATAGAGCTTTATCACATATATATATATATATATATCATAGAGCTATATCATATATGATATATGATATAGCTCTACGATAGATATAGCTGTATGATAGATATATGATATATCTATCATAGAGCTATATCTATCATAAAACTATAGCATATTTCTATAACATACATGTATCATACTTCCATATCTATCGTATATCTAACATATATTCATCATACATTTATATCTATCATACTTCTAATCTTTCTATGATATATCTGTCATAAAACTATCATATATCATTAATCTATCATGTATAAGGCGACCATATACGTCTATCAAACGTTTATCATTAATCTATCATTTATATATATATCATATATCTGTAATTTATCTATCGTATGTATCATATATCTATCATTTCTTTATCTGTCATAGATCTATAATGTATCTATCATACATCTATATGTCTGTCTGTCTGTCATGGAGAGTGGAGCTAGGCATAAAGGGGTTTCCATGACTACCCAGCAGCAGTGGGTTCTTGCAGGAACCCACTGCTGCTGGGAGGAAACACATCAACACATGTTTTCTAAACGCTGCTGAGACAAAATGGCTAACGCAACAGTGTCAGGTGTTAAACGTCTTTTTATTTTCTGAGCTTTTGGTTTCATCCCTTGAGAAGCGCCGGTAGCCCTGGTGTCTCAGGACCATCGCTGAGCTGTCTGACGTCCTTGTTCCCGCAGGCTGTTCGGGGGTCTGTTCCTGGACGTGAAGCGGAAGGCCCCCCACTACCTGTCTGACTACCGCGATGCATTCAGCCTCCAGTGCCTGGCGTCCCTGCTCTTCCTCTACTGCGCCTGCATGTCCCCCGTCATCACCTTCGGGGGTCTGCTGGGGGAGGCCACCGAGGGCCGCATCGTGAGGCTCCTCCCCCTGAACACCATGGAGACACACTGTCCTAAACATCACCATGGAAACACTGTCCTAAACATCACCATGGAGACACACTGTCCTAAACATCACCATAGAGACACACTGTCCTAAACATCACCATGGAGACACACTGTCCTAAACATCACCATGGAGACACACTGTCCTAAACATCACCATGGAGACACACTGTCCTAAACATCACCATGGACACACTGTTTTAGACATCACCATGGAGACACACTGTCCTAAACATCACCATGGACACACTGTTTTAGACATCACCATGGAAACACACTGTCCTAAACATCACCATGGAAACACACTGTCCTAAACGTCACCATAGAGACACACTGTCCTAAACATCACCATGGAGACACACTGTCCTAAACGTCACCATGGAAACACTGTCCTAAACATCACCATGGAGACACACTGTCCTAAACATCACCATGGACACACTGTTTTAGACATCACCATGGAAACACACTGTCCTAAACATCACCATGGACACACTGTCTTAGACATCACCATGGACACACTGTCTTAGACATCACCATGGAAACACACTGTCCTAAACATCACCATAGAGACACACTGTCCTAAACATCACCATGGAGACACACTGTCCTAAACATCACCATGGAAACACTGTCCTAAACATCACCATGGAGACACACTGTCCTAAACATCACCATGGAGACACACTGTCCTAAACATCACCATGGACACACTGTTTTAGACATCACCATGGAAACACTGTCCTAAACATCACCATAGAGACACACTGTCCTAAACATCACCATGGAGACACACTGTCCTAAACATCACCATGGAAACACTGTCCTAAACATCACCATGTATATCTATAGCTCTCTCTCTGATGGAGGACTATGCTAATAAAGGGGTGTGTGTTCTCTCCTGGTTCCAGAGTGCCATCGAGTCTCTGTTCGGGGCGTCCATGACGGGGATAGCCTACTCCCTGTTCGCCGGTCAGCCCCTCACCATCCTGGGCAGCACCGGGCCCGTGCTCGTCTTCGAAAAGATCCTCTTTAAGTTCTGCAAGTAGGCTGCTCACCGGCCCCTGTGTTGATGCACTCAGTTAGTTTCAGTGTGTGAGTCCATACGCCCTGTTGGACTGAGCTGGGACACTCGATTACAGGTGGTGTGTGTGTGTGTGTGTGTGTGTGTGTGTGTGTGTGTGTGTGTGTGTGTGTGTGTGTGTGTGTGTGTGTGTGTGTGTGTGTGTGTGTGTGTGTGTGTGTGTGTGTGTGTGTGTGTGTGTGTGTGTGTGTGTGTGTGTGTGTGTGTAAAATTAAAATAAATCTGATCCAGTGCATTAAAGGTAGCGTGGGACATATATTTAAGAGGCATTTATTGTCATATTTATTTAAATGATCTTTACATTTCGATAGCAATCCATCAAACAGCCGGTATCTGTGGCTGTCGCAGGCCTGTAATAAGCCCGTTCAATCATTTCATTTGGGCCAAATGAAACGATTGGACGGGCTACCGGTCTGTCTACCTACCCGGCTACCTGGCACACTCTGCCCGTGCCTCACTGCACATGACTCTTCCACAAGGCTAGGCAGAGCTGTTGCTAAAGCTAGCGAGCTAGTAACACATGGCCGACTCTTCCACAAAGCTAGGCAGAGCTGTTGCTAAAGCTAGCGAGCTAGTAACACATGGCCGACTCTTCCACAAAGCTAGGCAGAGCTGTTGCTAAAGCTAGCGAGCTAGTCAGGTGTTGTGTTTTTTTGGTTGGATTATTTAAATTCTAGTTCCATCTGGCCGGATTCTCCAAATTGCCTACTCTAGCTTTAAACACATGCATATATGCCTACTCTAGCTTTAAACACATGCATGTATGCCTACTCTAGCTTTAAACACATGCATGTATGCCTACTCTAGCTTTAAACACATGCATGTATGCCTACTCTAGCTTTAAACACATGCATGTATGCCTACTCTAGCTTTAAACACATGCATGTATGCCTACTCTAGCTTTAAACACATGCATGTATGCCTACTCTAGCTTTAAACACATGCATGTATGCCTACTCTAGCTTTAAAGACATGTAAAGCGAGCGTCCGGGTGCCTGAGATATGGCGTGTCGTCCCCAGGGAGTACGGGCTGTCCTACCTGTCCCTGAGGACCTGCATCGGCCTGTGGACGGCCTTCCTGTGCGTGGTGCTGGTGGCCACGGACGCCAGCTCCCTGGTCTGCTACATCACTCGCTTCACCGAGGAGGCCTTCGCCTCGCTCATCTGCATCATCTTCATCTACGAGGCGCTGGAGAAGCTGGTCCACCTGGGGAAGCACTACCCCTTCAACAAGAACAACAACCTGGCCAGGCTGTCCTTGTATTCGTACGTGCCCCCCCCCCCCCCTCCCCCACCCACACACACACACACACACACACACACACACACACACACACACACACACACACACACACACACACACACACACACACACACACACACACACACACACACACACACACACACACACACACACACACACACACTCACAGCACTGCTTGGCATCAATAGACATTTAGGGTGAAGAGGTTTAGAAGAGATTCAGCGCATGCTTCTGTCAGAGAGCTCAGGAGATGTGTCTGTTCTGAAGGAGACGGTTAGGAAAGGGCCTCTCTCTCTAGGAGGCCTACGGTAGGACCGGGACCTGGGGCGGGCTGGACCGGGACCTGGGGCAGGCTGGACCGGGACCTGGGGCAGGCTGGACCGGGACCTGGGGCAGGCTGGACCGGGACCCGGGGCAGGCTGGACCGGGACCTGGGGCAGGCTGGACGGGGACCTGGGGCGGGCTGGACCGGGACCTGGGGCGGGCTGGACCGGGACCTGGGGCGGGCTGGACCGGGACCTGGGGCGGGCTGGACCGGGACCTGGGGCAGGCTGGACCGGGACCCGGGGCAGGCTGGACCGGGACCCGGGGCAGGCTGGACCGGGACCCGGGGCGGGCTGGACCGGGACCTGGGGCGGGCTGGACCGGGACCTGGGCGGGGTACCCAGTACCTTAGGGCCGGCAGAGCCCTGAACCGCTCCATGGTCCGGGTCCTTAACACAAACAGTTGATAGGATCTGGAGTAGGTTCTTGGAGGTTCCCTCTGTAGAGATGAACCAGATGTTGGTCTTCCAGATGTTCCTGTGTGGAGCCAGCAGACCCCAGCAACGCCACCCAGATGTTCTGGGAGACCAACAACATCACAGCCTCTGAGATATACTGGGAGGCTATGGAGGTCCAGGTAACACATTCTCTCTCTCACGTTCACTCTCACTCTCTCACTCACTCACTCACTCACATCCACACGTACGTACGACCCCCCCCCCCCCCCCCCCCCCCCCCCGCTACATCATGTCCTCCATGTTATATAAGTAGGAGGTGTGCGTATGCAGGTCACTCTGCTCTCCAGATGGAGGAGCAGCTTAAGGATTGCTCTGGATTACTCAACATATCAGAAAAGCACATTTTGATGCTCACTTACATTTTGGGAGTACCGGTGCAGCCCTTAAAATAGTGGCTGTTCTATTGGAATGATAGTTTACTGCCGCCTGTACTAAACATGTTATGGTGACCTCCGTGTTTAAACATGTACTAAACATGTTATGGTGACCTCCGTGTTTAAACATGTACTAAACATATTATGGTGACCTCCGTGTTTAAACATGTACTAAACATGTTATGGTGACCTCCGTGTTTAAACATGTACTAAACATGTTATGGTGACCTCCGTGTTTAAACATGTACTAAACATGTTATGGTGACCTCCGTGTTTAAACATGTACTAAACATGTTATGGTGACCTCCGTGTTTAAACATGTACTAAACATGTTATGGTGACCTCCGTGTTTAAACATGTACTAAACATGTTATGGTGACCTCCGTGTTTAAACATGTACTAAACATGTTATGGTGACCTCCGTGTTTAAACATGTACTAAACATGTTATGGTGACCTCCGTGTTTAAACATGTACTAAACATGTTATGGTGACCTCCGTGTTTAAACATGTACTAAACATGTTATGGTGACCTCCGTGTTTAAACATGTACTAAACATGTTATGGTGACCTCCGTGTTTAAATGTTACTGGACAGATGTGGAGCTGCTCAACAGCCTCTCCTCTGCTTCCACATGTCCTCACAGGAAGGCAGCGCTCCTCTGCTCCACTGCTCGGGAGGCAAATGTACAGCAGCACAATTTGTGATGTCACAAGTAGATTGAACCTATCCTGGCCTAGTATGCTGATATGTTCAGATGGTTAGGCAGACCGTGGCGGGCTGGGGCGTCTGGAGTAAGGGTATCCTCTAACCCTGCACCCCGCTGGCTCCAGGACTGCGTGGACAAGCGAGGGGAGTTTGTGGGCAGCGCGTGTGGCCCCCACGGCCCCTACGTCCCCGACGTGCTCTTCTGGTGCGTGGTTCTCTTCTTCTCCACCGTCCTCATGTCCGCCTTCCTCAAGGACTTCAAGTTCAGCGGCTACTTCCCCACCAAGGTATGAGATATGACGTTGGATATGATATTAGATATTGAGCACGTGTGCGGTCTGATACAGTGCAATGAGGCCCTCTGGTGGTCTCCGGCAGCTACTGCGTTCTGGGATAATAAACAATTATACATTTATAATATATAACATATTGCTAAAACCCATTTTATGATATTCATTATGTTTTTTACATTTCCGTTGTAAGTACTATTTTAGAATTCAAAGATAGGGATGTTAAAAGACGATGCAAGTTTGGTATGTAGCTCTGTGCTCGCAGGTGAGGGCCATCATCAGTGACTTTGCCGTGTGCATCACCATCGTCACCATGGTCCTGGTGGACTACGCCTTGGGGGTCCCGTCTCCCAAACTCAAAGTGCCCAGCGTGTTTAAAGTGAGTCTAAAATAGATCTCCAAACTTAAACCTCCCGTCACAAAAGCCTTTCTCAGAGGCCCCCTGGGGCCTTCAAAGAAGGTGTTGCTCATAACCCCACCTATGGGTCTGCTACCCCTCTGTACCAGGACACATGGTCCACCTATAGGTCTGCTACCCCTCTGTACCAGGACACATGGTCCACCTATGGGTCTGCTACCCCTCTGTACCAGGACACATGGTCCACCTATAGGTCTGCTACCCCTCTGTACCAGGACACATGGTCCACCTATAGGTCTGCTACCCCTCTGTACCAGGACACATGGTCCACCTATAGGTCTGCTACCCCTCTGTACCAGGACACATGGTCCACCTATAGGTCTGCTACCCCTCTGTACCAGGACACATGGTCCACCTATGGGTCTGCTACCCCTCTGTACCAGGACACATGGTCCACCTATAGGTCTGCTACCCCTCTGTACCAGGACACATGGTCCACCTATAGGTCTGCTACCCCTCTGTACCAGGACACATGTCCACGTGTGTTATGGTCACTGGTCTGCCTCCTGCACCTGGTACATGAAGAGCTGTGTTTCTGCTGCCGTGACTCCTCTGTGGATGGGTCTAGTGCTCCAGATAGAGGAGACAAATAGAAAGTAAGAGGAACCAAAGACTAGCGGTCAAAGTACGGGGTCTGCTCTCTGTCCCCAGCCGACCCGGGACGACCGGGGCTGGTACGTCAGCCCGCTGGGCCCAAACCCCTGGTGGACCACCCTGGTGTCTGTGGTCCCCGCGCTGCTCTGCACCATCCTCATCTTCATGGACCAGCAGATCACCGCCGTCATCATCAACCGCAAGGAGAACAAGCTGAAGGTGGGTCCCGTCCTCCGGCTGAGCCTGGTCCAACGGGTCAGAGGGTCGCTGGTCCCAGCAAGACCACAGTAAACATGTGGTCTATTCTAAACACATAGTATGCTGCATGTCTTCATTGTTTCATTTCCTTAGTATGTTTGAAACTGAAAAGAGTACAACTTTGTTAGCAAAATACAAAGACAAATGTTATTTAATATATATAAATAAGTGCTTGGTGTGCTCTCTCTCTCTCTCTCTCTCTCTCTCTCTCTCTCTCTCTCTCTCTCTCTCTCTCTCTCTCTCTCTCTCTCTCTCTCTCTCTCTCTCTCTCTCTCTCTCTCTCTCTCTCTCTCTCTCTCTCTCTCTCTCTCTCTCTCTCTCTCTCTCTCTCTCTCTCTCTCTCTCTCTCTCTCTCTCTCTCTCTCTCTCTCTCTCCATATGCAGAAGGGCTGTGTCTATCACCTGGTGTCCCTCTCTATTGTAACTGTTACAGGAGGGCTGTGTCTATCACCTGGTGTCCCTCTCTCTCGTCCCCTGTGCAGAAGGGCTGTGGCTACCACCTGGACCTGCTGGTGGTGGCGGTGATGCTGGCCGTGTGCTCGGTGATGGGCCTGCCCTGGTTCGTGGCGGCCACGGTGCTCTCCATCTCCCACGTCAACAGCCTGAAGCTGGAGTCAGAGAGCTCGGCCCCCGGGGAGCAGCCCAAGTTCCTGGGCATCAGGGAGCAGCGCTTCACGGGCCTCATGATCTTCAGCCTCATGGGATGTTCTGTCTTCATGACCTCTGTCCTCAAGGTCAGCCCTGTCCTCATGACCTCTGTCCTCATGACCTCTGTCCTCAAGGTCAGCCCTGTCCTCATGACCTCGGCCCTCATGACCTCTGACCTCATGACCTCTTCAGTTGTTTTCACTGAGCATGTCTCTAAATGGTTTCCTCTGTGATGTTTCCTCTGAGCTCAGTTCATTCCCATGCCGGTCCTGTACGGAGTGTTCCTCTACATGGGAGCGTCTTCTCTGAAAGGCATCCAGGTAAATGCTTTGTGCTTTGGCCTGCATCCCTCTCCTGCTTTATATTCTAGTTTATTTATAATATTATTAGTGTGCACCAAAACGTAGTTAAATCACCCATGAAAACAATCGACCTCTAGTGTTTTCTTCAACCAGGAACAAAATCATTGCTTTTTGTTCCTGTGAGTTTATGAGCGAGTGAGGGGTTAGTTGAGTTTGATATTGTTCTGTTTGTTGACCTCGTTCTGCCAGTTATTTGACCGTCTGAGGCTGTTCTTCATGCCGGCCAAACACCAGCCAGACTTCATCTATCTGCGCCACGTTCCCCTTCGCAAGGTGCACCTCTTCACGCTCATCCAGCTCAGCTGCCTCACCCTGCTCTGGACCATCAAGACCTCCAGGGCGGCTATCGTCTTCCCCATGATGGTGTGGAGGGAAACCGACCCGGCATCTTCACCATGTAGCACTAGAGTTCAGGGCCTCTTCGCCACGTAGCACTAGAGTTCAGGGCCTCTTCGCCACGTAGCACTAGAGTTCAGGGCCTCTTCGCCACGTAGCACTAGAGTTCAGGGCCTCTTCGCCACGTAGCACTAGAGTTCAGGGCCTCTTCGCCACGTAGCACTAGAGTTCAGGGCCTCTTCGCCACGTAGCACTAGAGTTCAGGGCCTCTTCACCACGTAGCACTAGAGTTCAGGGCCTCTTCACCACGTAGCACTAGAGTTCAGGGCCTCTTTTCGCCACGTAGCACTAGAGTTCAGGGCCTCTTCACCACGTAGCACTAGAGTTCAGGGCCTCTTCACCACGTAGCACTAGAGTTCAGGGCCTCTTCACCACGTAGCACTAGAGTTCAGGGCCTCTTCACCACGTAGCACTAGAGTTCAGGGCCTCTTCACCACGTAGCACTAGAGTTCAGGGCCTCTTCACCACGTAGCACTAGAGTTCAGGGCCTCTTCACCACGTAGCACTAGAGTTCAGGGCCTCTTCACCACGT
Source organism: Lota lota (assembly GCA_026745465.1). Taxonomy (NCBI): domain Eukaryota; kingdom Metazoa; phylum Chordata; class Actinopteri; order Gadiformes; family Lotidae; genus Lota; species Lota lota. The sequence continues at coordinate 440,051 of JACYXH010000584.1, forward strand.
AGCACTAGAGTTCAGGGCCTCTTCACCACGTAGCACTAGAGTTCAGGGCCTCTTCACCACGTAGCACTAGAGTTCAGGGCCTCTTCACCACGTAGCACTAGAGTTCAGGGCCTCTTCACCACGTAGCACTAGAGTTCAGGGCCTCTTCGCCACGTAGCACTAGAGTTCAGGGCCTCTTCGCCACGTAGCACTAGAGTTCAGGGCCTCTTCGCCACGTAGCACTAGAGTTCAGGGCCTCTTCACCACGTAGCACTAGAGTTCAGGGCCTCTTCACCACGTAGCACTAGAGTTCAGGGCCTCTTCACCACGTAGCACTAGAGTTCAGGGCCTCTTCACCACGTAGCACTAGAGTTCAGGGCCTCTTCACCACGTAGCACTAGAGTTCAGGGCCTCTTCACCACGTAGCACTAGAGTTCAGGGCCTCTTCACCACGTAGCACTAGAGTTCAGGGCCTCTTCACCACGTAGCACTAGAGTTCAGGGCCTCTTCACCACGTAGCACTAGAGTTCAGGGCCTCTTCACCACTTAGCACTAGAGTTCAGGGCCTCTTCACCACGTAGCACTAGAGTTCAGGGCCTCTTCACCACGTAGCACTAGAGTTCAGGGCCTCTTCACCACGTAGCACTAGAGTTCATAACCACTATGCCTCAGGACTGATGCAATCTGCTTGACATTGCGGCGCTTCTCCAGGATCAGTTGAACGGATATAAGAGGATGCATCTGACATGCATTCTCTTCTGTTACGTGTGGTCAAGCTAAGAGTTCAATAACACAATTTGGCATGTTACATTTAACTAATACCTTAGATAACTTACCTACATCGACCTGTACTCCATGCAGGTGTGTTTTGAGGTATCTCGTTCGTTCAGAAAACAGCAGAGTTTCTCAAGTGAATGATGCTTTCGTACAGTGGCACTGTTCTCAAACAGTTATAACAGCCCCAATAAGTCAAACACTTCTTAGTCAAATGAATCCATCAAACTATTTCAAAGTCTGTTTCTTTGCCATTGTTATGCTAGTTATGTACAAAGCATCTTTCCACCCCAAGGGGGAGTGCTAATTTGGCTCCCTGAGCTCTGGTCCATATAAGGTCATGACCAAATATGGATGTTGGGCCGTGCATCAAGTTTAGCAACCACAAACTGCATAGTAACCGGCATTTCATAGGCTGGGAAATACCTTTATGCCTTTTCATTGGGTGACTTATGGGAGCCCAATGAAAAGGTACTTAACGGCAACTCTAGTTGGGTTAATGCCTTTTCTGTTGGGAGATGTCTTTAAAGGTGCCACCAGGTGTATCTCATGATGTTACACGAGCTACAGCTGTGTTCACCTTTACTGGGGACCTCTGGAAGGAAGGCTTCCTGTCCCTTTCCTGTAGAAACCTTCCACACTAAGGGAAGTTCCTCAGGTGCTTGTGTGCACCTTCCACACTAAGGGAAGTTCCTCAGGTGCTTGTGTGCACCTTCCACACTAAGGGAAGTTCCTCAGGTGCTTGTGTGCACCTTCCACACTAAGGGAAGTTCCTCCTGCTTGTGTGCCCTGCAGGTGCTAGCCCTGGTGTTCATCAGAAAGCTCATGGATTGTTTCTTCACCAAGCGGGAGATGAGCTGGCTGGACGACCTCATGCCAGAGAACAAGAAGAAGATTCTGGAGGACAAAGACGAAGAGGTGGAGATGCAAACACACGCTCACTCACGGGGTCAATTTAGAGAATTTGACAAAAGACCAAAAATGATTTAATCTGAACTGGAAATAAAAAGTAGTTTGTTGATGATTGTCTAGAGTTTAGGACTGTAGAATGTTCTGGAAGTCTACAGTTGTATGATCTGCGCTTTTAGTAGTCTTGAGTTCCTTTAACACACTGACTGATCTGCCAGGTGGAGGAGCAAAGCATTCTGGGAGAGGAGCAAAGCATTCTGGGAAAGGAGGAAACAGCCGTGCCGCTGAAAGAATACGCGTAAGTTACTGTTAATTATACTATAAATACATGTAGGTTACTGTTTATTATACTATAAATACATGTAAGTTACTGTTTATTACACTATAAATACATGTAAGTTACTGTTTATTACACTATAAATACATGTAAGTTACTGTTTATTACACTATAAATACATGTAAGTTACTGTTAATTATACTATAAATACATGTAAGTTACTGTTTATTACACTATAAATACATGTAAGTTACTGTTTATTACACTATAAATACATGTAAGTTACTGTTTATTATACTATAAATACATGTAAGTTACTGTTTATTACACTATAAATACATGTAAGTAACTGTTTATTACACTATAAATACATGTAAGTTACTGTTTATTATACTATAAATACATGTAAGTTACTGTTTATTATACTATAAATACATGTAGGTTACTGTTTATTATATTATACGTACACATAAGTTACTCTTTATTATATAACACACTGTTCATGTGTTCATGTATTCCTGTGTTTTAACATGAGTTATGAGGCTGTCTGTATGATGAAGGAAATGACATCATCTGTATGATGAAGGAAATGACATCATCTGTATGATGAAGGAAATGACACCATCTGTATGATGAAGGAAATGACATCATCTGTCTGGTGTTTTCAGAGCGCTGAACCCAATCATCAACATCACTGAGGAGATGTCCAAGAGTTCCTTCGGGACCGCGTGGAACGCAGACCGCCCAGGTGACTAAACAACCCCCAGAGACGAACCGACTCAAACATACCAGTAAGCTATGTTACCATACCTGATCAATACTACATGTAAACGATATGTTACCATACCTGATCAATACTACATGTAAACTATGTTACCATACCTGATCAATACTACATGTAAACGATATGTTACCATACCTGATCAATACTAGATGGAAACTATGTTATTATACCTGATCAATACTAGATGGAAACTATGTTACTATACCTGATCAATACTAGATGGAAACTATGTTACCATACCTGATCAATACTAGATGTAAACTATATGTTACTATACCTGATCAATACTAGATGTAAACGATATGTTACCATACCTGATCAATACTACATGTAAACTATATGTTATTACACCTGATCAATACTAGATGTAAACTATGTTACTATACCTGATCAATACTAGATGTAAACTATGTTACCATACCTGATCAATACTAGATGTAAACTATGTTACTATACCTGATCAATACTAGGAGTAAACTATATGTTATTATACCTGATCAATACTAGATGTAAACTATATGTTACTATACCTGATCAATACTAGATGTAAACGATATGTTACCATACCTGATCAATACTACATGTAAACTATATGTTATTACACCTGATCAATACTAGATGTAAACTATGTTACCATACCTGATCAATACTACATGTAAACTATGTTACTATACCTGATCAATACTACATGTAAACTATGTTACCATACCTGATCAATACTATATGTAAACTATGTTACTATACCTGATCAATACTACATGTAAACTATGTTACCATACCTGATCAATACTACATGTAAACTATATGTTACCATACCTGATCAATACTAGATGGAAACTATGTTATTATACCTGATCAATACTAGATGTAAACTATGTTACTATACCTGATCAATACTAGGAGTAAACTATATGTTATTATACCTGATCAATACTACATGTAAACATGGGGCCCTGTTTGAAAGTCAGGGTTAAAATGTCCAACATGCAGCCTTACCCTAACCCTAACCCTAACCCTAACCCTAACCCTAACCCATAACCCATAACCCTAACCCTTACCCCAGTTCACTTGAGCAAGATTGTCTTCAATACTTTTAGTTACAGAATGAATGTGTAGAAATATGAACTAATATAGTAAATTTGAAACATCAGCATGTAGGCAACATGTTTACCTTCCATTAATAAAACCTCAATCTAAGACGTCGTAAGGGAGGCCTTTTGTTTTAATATAATCAGAGAATCATTTCTGTCACCGCGTTCCCTCATGTTTTATGAATGGATTAAAGGTTAACAGCCACAGTACTTATATATTTATATATCTCGGGTATACTCCCTCTTTAAAAACCTTTCAAAATCCAATGCTGTAAAACACTGTTATTTGCGTCTAGAACAAAGCAACTGTGATTTTACTAAAAACTTGTTTGCATCTATTTTGTGTGCACCGTTTATTTAGTCTTCTGAATATTTATATTGCTATTTATATTGTACACTGTCTATTATGAGTAATTATGTTTACTGAAATCAATTTATTTATTGAAACAATGCATGCATTGAAACAATAGCATCCTTGTTTTACCTATGACAGTTTCCTTATTTTAGATTTTCGTGTTAAAGTTTGGCCAAGACTGTTACTGAGAGTTGTCATATGAAATGTATCAATATTTATGTTATATATTTATCACCATGCTTCATATCAGAAATGATTTTCTACTAGATGACTAGATGAATTCTTTATTAAAACATATGGCCTACATTCTGGTGCTAGATCATTGGCATATATTTAACTAGCTTGAAAAATACATATTCTGTTTTGTTTTTATGGCTATGAAAGGTCTTTGTTCCTCCCACTCACACAAACGTATGTCCACACGAAATACTATATACCATTTTTATCTGGTGTTTCTTAAATGTGCACGTACAATTTCGTACTGTATGAACACACTTTTGTATTGGATTCACTGTGATAAACATCCTCAAGTCATTATTGAAGCACATGTATTTTGAGAATAAAATTATATTAAAAAAGATCTATATCTACATATTTCATATCATATCAAGGGGCTCATGTTGGACACACACACACACACACACACACACACACACACACACACACACACACACACACACACACACACACACACACACACACACACACACACACACACCCACAACCACCTCTCTCTAATGCGAACACGTTTGGCTCCACTCCCATGCCGTTTATGTATTGTTATTTAGAAGACATAACAGAAGTTGCCTAATGATAGAAGCGTGGCTGATGACCCTCAGAGATTCATGCCTATAAATAGACGTGAGTGGGCAGGACTTCAGCAGATGGTTGGAGGCAGGAGAGATGACAGCTCGGAGGAAGCACATCCCAATGCATGTCAAGATGCTGGCTCATGTGAATTATTGTTCTGTCCCCCAGCCAGCAGTTGATCTAGTCAATGATCCCGACTCTGTTTGATTGACGTGATTTCCTGTTCCTCTCAGCCAGTGTGGCGTTAGCTGACTGTCAGCCGCTCATTGGGGAATCCTGTGAATGGTTGACAGGTGAAAGCCCAGGGAGCTTTCTGGAGAGATAGACATGCTCAGTGGTTTCTGTTCTGCTTCTTTGAGCAGTGGGAGATGGAGATCCAGGTGAACCGGTTAGAAGGCATTCTCTCACCGCTCTGAATGCATCTTTAATCCCACGGGGGGGGGGGCAGTTATTGTGAATAAGAATTTGTTTTTAATTAACTTGCTTGGTAAAATATGGGTTGTAGATGATGAAGGTGTTATTTGATATAAAGTATTTGGCAACACAAAATATAATCATTCAGAGATTTGTGAAATAATATTCTTCCGGTGTTTGACCCAACATCCCATTGGCTGTGATCAGTTATGTCTATTATTCAGTGGCTCTGCTGTTTATTTATAGTGCGTAGCCTGTAAGTGAATGTGGTATTGGTATCATATTAAAACGTATTTGTCGTTATGGACGCATGACAACTAAAGAAAGACGGATCTCAAGGAGTACATATTTCTTTATTCAAAACTAAATCTGACTTTATATGAAATTAAGAAAGTTGTTGTCGACAGATGTTATTATCCAAACAGCGCTATGCAGACACAGTCCAAACGTTAGATTAGTCATGGGAGAAGGAGACAGAAAACAAAGGGTGAATAAGAGAACCCACAGTAGCATATTGCTATTCAGCCATTAAGGGCCACAAAGAGATTAGCATGAGGCGGATTTAATGGCGTGAGCCAGAAGATACGCGGGCGTGAAACAGAAGGGCTCAGAGTCCGTGAGAAAGGAGCTCCATCGACATAGGTGGTCCCTCACCCCCTCACCGGGGGTCTATTCTCGCCGGCCTCGGCCCGTCTTCAGCCAGGACACAAACTCTTTAGCCGCCTGGTCCTGCAGGTAGGAGCTCACATCGCTGGTGTAGGTCCCCTCAGCGTGGCGCCGAACGGGGTCGCTGTGGAGGAAAGGGTCTCTCTTACTACTCAGTCTCTTTACTACTCAGTCTCTTTACTACTCAGTCTCTTTACTACTCAGTCTCTCTCTCTTTACTACTCAGTCTCTCTCTTTACTACTCAGTCTCTTTACTACTCAGTCTCTCTCTTTACTACTCAGTCTCTCTTTACTACTCAGTCTCTTTACTACTCAGTCTCTTACTACTCAGTCTCTTTACTACTCAGTCTCTCTCTTTACTACTCAGTCTCTCTCTTTACTACTCAGTCTCTCTCTTTACTACTCAGTCTCTCTTTACTACTCAGTCTCTTTACTACTCAGTCTCTTACTACTCAGTCTCTTTACTACTCAGTCTCTCTCTTTACTACTCAGTCTCTTTACTACTCAGTCTCTTTACTACTCAGTCTCTTTACTACTCAGTCTCTTTACTACTCAGTCTCTTTACTACTCAGTCTCTTTACTACTCAGTCTCTTACTACTCAGTCTCTTTACTACTCAGTCTCTTTACTACTCAGTCTCTCTCTTTACTACTCAGTCTCTTTACTACTCAGTCTCTCTCTTTACTACTCAGTCTCTCTTTACTACTCAGTCTCTTTACTACTCAGTCTCTTACTACTCAGTCTCTTTACTACTCAGTCTCTCTCTTTACTACTCAGTCTCTTTACTACTCAGTCTCTTTACTACTCAGTCTCTTTACTACTCAGTCTCTTTACTACTCAGTCTCTCTCTTTACTACTCAGTCTCTTTACTACTCAGTCTCTTTACTACTCAGTCTCTTTACTACTCAGTCTCTTTACTACTCAGTCTCTCTCTTTACTACTCAGCTCAACACATATGAGTCCAGCTGTTCTAATTCTACCAATTCTAATTGAGTCATATATTGTCACTTTCTATAAATATATATTCAGATCAAATCTTTCTCTAATAAACCAACCCGTTTCTCTTGGTGTTCTTCAGCCACTGGACAAAGTCCTGGACCCTCCTGGTCTCCAGGTATTTACTGTAGTCGTTGGAGAAGGTCCCCTCTGAGTGTCTCTTGCTGTTTGCCGTCTCTCTGGGGAGGCTGAACACAGAGTCCTCAGTGAGCCTGTGGAAGAAGAGTGTTGGACAGTCAGCATTGCAGAGCGAGGATGGAGATGAGGAGGAGGAGGAGGAGGAGCAGCAGCTGAGAAGGTCTCACCTGGAGCTGTTGTCCTCTGAGTCCGGGAGCTGCCAGCTTGCCTGGACCGCCACCAACAGCAAGACCCCCACCAGAGAGTAGGCGCTTTTCATCCTTTGAGCTTCTAGCAAAACCAACAGAAAGAAATGAAACCAAGTAGACCCACAACACCCTCCTTCAATTCCCTTGAGTTCTACAGATGTTTCTTGACCTGTTTTCATGGTGCAGGTGATGAAATAAAGATTCAATTGGAAGGTCTAAATCCCCTGATACCTCGGCGGTAGGAGGGCTCACCTGTGCTTCTGAGGGGAGAGAGGTTGCAGACAGGATGTGTGGCGTGGAGCTATCAGATGTCCTGCTCTTCTTGTCGTGTTGTCTTCTCCTCTGGTGCTGAGGATTCCTGCTCCCCGCCCAGACGACCAGAGGCTTATATAGGAGAGCTGGCTGACGGTCCCCCCTGTCCCAGGTGGCACCCCCCCCCCCCCCCACAACCTGTTACTCTCAACCCATTAGTCAGCTTCCGCCCTCCCCCCTCCTCCCCCCTCCTCCCCCCTCCTCCCCCCTCCCCCTTCAGCTGGATGGGTTTGACTTTGTTTGAGGAGAGGAGGGAATCGTGTGGAAATAGCGCAATGGCTGGTTGGTTAAAAAGCCTTCGGGTGTCTTAACCAAACATGAGCATGAAGGACCCTCTCTCCTGGAAACAGGGTAAACACACTGGAACACATGAAGGAACACACTGGACGTGGAGGTTATTACAGGCCTCACCACTCAACGTTCAAAATCCATTTAATGATCATAACAATAAGCAACATAATCATTATGCACTTATCTACTTGTATGTGTTAGTTATGTATCAGATGCTGCTCATGAAGCAGCAGGTAAGAAAGGCTGGATGAGGCAGGTAGGTAAGGCCTCCTGATGAGGCAGGGAGGTAAGGCCTCCTGATGAGGCAGGGAGGTAAGGCCTCCTGATGAGGCAGGGAGGTAAGGCCTCCTGATGAGGATGAGGCAGGTAGGTAAGGCCTCCTGATGAGGATGAGGCAGGTAGGTAAGGCCTCCTGATGAGGCAGCAGGTAGGTAAGGCCTCCTGATGAGGATGAGGCAGCAGGTAGGTAAGGCCTCCTGATGAGGATGAGGCAGCAGGTAGGTAAGGCCTCCTGATGAGGCAGCAGGTAGGTAAGGCCTCCTGATGAGGATGAGGCAGCAGGTAGGTAAGGCCTCCTGATGAGGATGAGGCAGCAGCTAGGTAAGGCCTCCTGATGAGGCAGCAGGTAGGTAAGGCCTCCTGATGAGGCAGCAGGTAGGTAAGGCCTCCTGATGAGGCAGCAGGTAGGTAAGGCCTCCTGATGAGGATGAGGCAGCAGGTAGGTAAGGCCTCCTGATGAGGCAGCAGGTAGGTAAGGCCTCCTGATGAGGCAGCAGGTAGGTAAGGCCTCCTGATGAGGCAGCAGGTAGGTAAGGCCTCCTGATGAGGATGAGGCAGCAGGTAGGTAAGGCCTCCTGATGAGGATGAGGCAGGGAGGTAAGGCCTCCTGATGAGGCAGCAGGTAGGTAAGGCCTCCTGATGAGGATGAGGCAGCAGGTAGGTAAGGCCTCTTGATGAGGATGAGGCAGCAGGTAGGTAAGGCCTCCTGATGAGGCAGCAGGTAGGTAAGGCCTCCTGATGAGGATGAGGCAGCAGGTAGGTAAGGCCTCCTGATGAGGATGAGGCAGCAGGTAGGTAAGGCCTCCTGATGAGGATGAGGCAGCAGGTAGGTAAGGCCTCCTGATGAGGATGAGGCAGCAGGGAGGTAAGGCCTCCTGATGAGGATGAGGCAGGGAGGTAAGGCCTCCTGATGAGGATGAGGCAGGGAGGTAAGGCCTCCTGATGAGGATGAGGCAGCAGGTAGGTAAGGCCTCCTGATGAGGATGAGGCAGCAGGGAGGTAAGGCCTCCTGATGAGGATGAGGCAGCAGGTAGGTAAGGCCTCCTGATGAGGATGAGGCAGGTAGGTAAGGCCTCCTGATGAGGATGAGGCAGCAGGGAGGTAAGGCCTCCTGATGAGGATGAGGCAGCAGGGAGGTAAGGCCTCCTGATGAGGATGAGGCAGCAGGGAGGTAAGGCCTCCTGATGAGGCAGCAGGTAGGTAAGGCCTCCTGATGAGGATGAGGCAGCAGGTAGGTAAGGCCTCCTGATGAGGATGAGGCAGCAGGTAGGTAAGGCCTCCTGATGAGGATGAGGCAGCAGGGAGGTAAGGCCTCCTGATGAGGATGAGGCAGCAGGTAGGTAAGGCCTCCTGATGAGGATGAGGCAGCAGGGAGGTAAGGCCTCCTGATGAGGATGAGGCAGCAGGGAGGTAAGGCCTCCTGATGAGGATGAGGCAGCAGGGAGGTAAGGCCTCCTGATGAGGATGAGGCAGCAGGGAGGTAAGGCCTCCTGATGAGGATGAGGCAGCAGGTAGGTAAGGCCTCCTGATGAGGATGAGGCAGCAGGGAGGTAAGGCCTCCTGATGAGGATGAGGCAGCAGGGAGGTAAGGCCTCCTGATGAGGATGAGGCAGCAGGTAGGTAAGGCCTCCTGATGAGGATGAGGCAGCAGGTAGGTAAGGCCTCCTGATGAGGATGAGGCAGCAGGGAGGTAAGGCCTCCTGATGAGGATGAGGCAGCAGGTAGGTAAGGCCTCCTGATGAGGATGAGGCAGCAGGTAGGTAAGGCCTCCTGATGAGGATGAGGCAGCAGGTAGGTAAGGCCTCCTGATGAGGATGAGGCAGCAGGTAGGTAAGGCCTCCTGATGAGGATGAGGCAGCAGGGAGGTAAGGCCTCCTGATGAGGATGAGGCAGCAGGTAGGTAAGGCCTCCTGATGAGGATGCAGCAGGTAGGTAAGGCCTCCTGATGAGGATGCAGCAGGTAGGTAAGGCCTCCTGATGAGGATGAGGCAGCAGGTAGGTAAGGCCTCCTGATGAGGATGAGGCAGCAGGGAGGTAAGGCCTCCTGATGAGGATGAGGCAGCAGGTAGGTAAGGCCTCCTGATGAGGATGAGGCAGCAGGTAGGTAAGGCCTCCTGATGAGGATGAGGCAGCAGGTAGGTAAGGCCTCCTGATGAGGATGAGGCAGCAGGTAGGTAAGGCCTCCTGATGAGGATGAGGCAGCAGGGAGGTAAGGCCTCCTGATGAGGATGAGGCAGCAGGTAGGTAAGGCCTCCTGATGAGGCAGCAGGTAGGTAAGGCCTCCTGATGAGGCAGCAGGTAGGTAAGGCCTCCTGATGAGGATGAGGCAGCAGGTAGGTAAGGCCTCCTGATGAGGATGAGGCAGCAGGGAGGTAAGGCCTCCTGATGAGGATGAGGCAGCAGGTAGGTAAGGCCTCCTGATGAGGATGAGGCAGCAGGGAGGTAAGGCCTCCTGATGAGGATGAGGCAGCAGGTAGGTAAGGCCTCCTGATGAGGCAGCAGGTAGGTAAGGCCTCCTGATGAGGCAGCAGGGAGGTAAGGCCTCCTGATGAGGATGAGGCAGCAGGGAGGTAAGGCCTCTTGATGAGGATGAGGCAGCAGGTAGGTAAGGCCTCCTGATGAGGATGAGGCAGCAGGTAGGTAAGGCCTCCTGATGAGGATGAGGCAGCAGGTAGGTAAGGCCTCCTGATGAGGATGAGGCAGCAGGTAGGTAAGGCCTCCTGATGAGGCAGCAGGTAGGTAAGGCCTCCTGATGAGGATGAGGCAGCAGGTAGGTAAGGCCTCCTGATGAGGATGAGGCAGCAGGTAGGTAAGGCCTCCTGATGAGGATGAGGCAGCAGGTAGGTAAGGCCTCCTGATGAGGCAGCAGGTAGGTAAGGCCTCCTGATGAGGCAGCAGGGAGGTAAGGCCTCCTGATGAGGATGAGGCAGGGAGGCTGCGGACATTGGGGGTGGAACCCAGAACCTTTCTCCTGAGTCCATCCACTTCCATCACAACTCCATCCTGACTTATATACCTGCCTTACTTATATTTCTATCTATTTATAGACTTATATATTTGACTGTGCTATGTTTGACTGTGCCCCAGGTATGCCCATCTGTCTATCAGACTATCAAACATGTTTTGTCTTTTGTACGATTTACACGGTTGAAGATTTTTTATGTGACGTTAACTGCTACTTCATAATGTTTCTCACTTAACTGACAGTTATGATTAAATGTTAACAACCATTAGCCATTAATCAACCACCAACAAGCATTGAAAGGTGTTGTATTGTTAGAAATATTTTAATTGTCATTCTTCTCATTCTCACTTTGCGGTGGTTAGTAACAGTATTAGTAGGTGTTATTGTACACAGAACTTAAGATAACGTGAATTCAGTGGATGAGGGTGAATCTTTAATTATATTAAGGTAACAGGTACATCACACGAGAACATTAAAAACAGTTTCATCATTTCACTGACTTGTTCACTTGCTCGATGTAGGATGTAAAACACAACACTTTATAATTATACATGCACACAGTGGCTCCAATATTACATCATTGATTACATAACTTCACATTTAATCCCTACAAAATGAATCCAAACACATAGTATGTACGTACTGCTTAAAAATGTACACAACATTAATCCTAAAAGCAAAAGCATTGACCCAGGAATGCATTGAGTCTGCAGATAGCATTGTGTCATGCCCCCCCCCCCCCCCACCCCCACCCCCACCCCCCCCCACCGGCTACTGGGGGCGAACGAGACACTTGTTGAGGAAGCGACTGATGTGTGTGTACACATGTTGGATGGCTGCGCCTCCGAGCCCGTGGTCCTTGTCTGTGTACCACTGAAACAGATCCAACATGTCAGCAGCCATAGCTCAAATATACAATGAACTATCTGGTGTACCATCTACCTTAACAACAAGGCCAAGGGGCAGATTTTACTTTAATTTGAACCAAACCCATCCAGGATTTGTTCTTATTAAACTGAAAACCTTTACTCAGTTTTCACCTAAATGGATGATGTTATTTGATCTCTCTGTACTCTATAACATTTTATTTTCTAATTACTTTAGGTGTCTATTTTATTTGTATCACTATTTAGATCATTGCAAATCTAAAGTACTCTGTTCCACGCTAAGCTGTGATCTACAATCCATCCCTTATGAGGTTATCTGTAAGCTCTCTACAGCTGCCCACTAAAGAAGTGTATTATACTGTTTGTTGTTAATATTCTACTGTTTCACCATCTCCTCGATCATTCAACTCAATGTTGTTTTCAAAGCTCTGTAGAGCACTTAATTATTTACGGTCCATTAAAGATAAAAAGTATTATGTATGTATGTATTTATATATATATATATATATATAAGCTACATTCAATACGGCAATAGGACGCCTATCCAACCATTACAAACCGGCTGGCTGTTGGAGTGTCAGAGTGTGACGAGATCTGGTTCTAGTGTTCATTTAATCAACACTGAAAGCCAATGTGGGAGTCAATATTTACCATCGCCTCAAAGTCCACCTGCTCCTCAACCAGGGCTTTGGATATTTGTGCTGCTTGTTGGAAGTGGACATTATCTACAGGAACAAGACATGTTACCACTCACATTATCTACAGGAACAAGACATGTGTTACCACTCACATTATCTACAGGAACAAGACATGTGTTACCACTCACATTATCTACAGGAACAAGACATGTTACCACTCACATTATCTACAGGAACAAGACATGTGTTACCACTCACATTATCTACAGGAACAAGACATGTGTTACCACTCACATTATCTACAGGAACAAGACATGTGTTACCACTCACATTATCTACAGGAACAAGACATGTGTTATCACTCACATTATCTACAGGATAGAGTGAGAGTTAGATAGATAGATGGAGGTCTCTCAGGCTGCTGCCTAACCCCACACACTAGTCCTTTGTATCATTAGTCAAATGTTTGTCACCTTTAATTGTAACTCAATTCACCTGTGTTCGTTCCCATACTTAATGTTCCAGGTACTTAATGTTCCAGGTACTTAATGTTCCCATACTTAATGTTCCAGGTACTTAATGTTCCCATACTTAATGTTCCCATACTTAATGTTCCAAGTACTTAATGTTCCAGGTACTTAATATTCCAGGTATTTAATGTTCCAGGTACTTAATGTTCCAGGTACTTAATGTTTCAGGTACTTAATGTTCCAGGCACTTAATGTTCCCATACTTAATGTTCCAGGTACTTAATGTTCCAGGTACTTAATGTTCCAGGTATTTAATGTTCCAGGTATTTAATGTCCCAGGTACTTAATGTTCCAGGCACTTAATGTTCCAGGTCAGTAGTTCCAGGTCAATGTTCCAGTCCAGACAGGACTAGTCTGACTAGATGTTCCATACCCAACACTAGTATCTCACAGTGTGCTCTACGACAGGACTAGTCTGACTAGATGTTCTCCAACCATCAGCTGTTCCATGGACCAGTAGATAACTGGTAAATGTTCTCATGGTCCTACCATCAGCTGTTCCATGGACCAGCAGATAATCCACTGACTTGAAATTCTTTGCTCTGCTTGTCACTGTGGAATTCTATCAACAGAAGATAAGAGATATTTGTCAATGTAACACCAGTATTTGTATTTTATCTTCTTTGTTTTACTTCTATGATTCAGTATATTGATTTGCCTTTGTGGTCCTCACCTGGTATGCATCCAAGTTGTCTATGGGCTTGCCCATATATCGCTCAGTATATACTGCATCTACAAAACAAACTCATTCAAATACTTTACAAATATGATCACCAAAACATCTCAACAAAAACTAAGTTGGACAACATGCCTCATGAAACGTACATCTTGCTTCATGTTCTTGTGTAAAGGAAGGAGGGGTGGTTGGAGGGGTTGGAGCTGAGGGAAGAGGTGGCAGGGATGTGTTACATACCATAATACTCCCACTTGGCCACTGGAGCAACAGCAACTCCGCACTTGAAAAGTCCACTTCCAGCCCCCAATGCCATGGAGGCTACATAGCCCCCGTAAGACTATAACAAGAGTGCAATGAAACCTTCCATGTAGCGTTATGCTAAAGAACACTCATGATGCACAAATAAAAGGATTGAATGAAACTTACCCATCCCCAAATAGCAATTCTCTCTTTGTCTATGAAACCCAAATCAATGAAATGCCTGAGAGCAGAAAACAACCGATGAAACAACACAGGTATAAAATATCTTATTTGTAATGGTTGAATAAAGACTGTAAACCAAAGGCCAGCGCATCACCCTATAGGACAGTGTGGTTGATGGAAACTAACTGAAAGGTACTGGGTTTGATCCCCGATGTCCGCAGCCTTACCTACATGTAAATAGCATGTATCTGAATCACTGTAATTCCCTTTGTACAAAACCTCTCCTTTAGCGTACATGTTGATGTGGCTGATACTGGGAGTTGTGGTTTTGTTGTGCGTCACCATGTGGATTATACTGGGTGTTGTAGTTTTAATGCGTGTCACCTGACGGCTGTCATCTGGTCTTCTACTTCGTAGGTGCCGAGGCGCTTGTAGATTGAGTGCATGATTTGGTCTCCTTGATATCCACTTCCCCTTCCATCAAAACTGGCCACTATGATGCCCTCTGTACTGGACAGGTAGGTGCCCCAGTTCAGCCGGAAGCCATAGTCCACCTTTTGACTACAGGGGCCACCGTACCTGTATAACAAACCAGTAATGGGCAAGGTTTCATCCATGGTTAACATCGTGTTTGGAGGTTTATACTGCACTTTGACCCCTGCACTTTGACCCCTGCACTATGACCCTCATCATTAGATTGTCCTAGAAAATATGTTCTGCTGCAGCATTTACAACAAAACCCTTTGACTTGGATGTTGGATGTTTTGTTGTACCACTGTGTTTGCTTACACGTCGATAAGAAGAGGATACTTCTGGGATGTCTTGAAATTTGGCGGCAGCATCATTTGATACCGTAGATCTGGAGGGGATAGATATGTCCGTTTGGATGATTCATATGCAAACAATTCAAGTTACATTCCGTGGCACCTGTGGACTGGATCATCTCACCGAAACCTGCGATCTTCAGCATCCCTCGTCTCACGGTGGGCATGTGGAACTGGTCTAGAATGTTCTTGATCTCGGCGTTGTCTTCTAGAACCATCAGCTCTAGGGGAAGATAGAAACATACACGTACATATAGATATCTTGAAAGCCACAATATCTGGAAGAGCTTCTCCTTTATCAACGAATATTTCAACATGTAATTTGTAGAAAGAAACATCAAGTCAAACCTTGTTGCTAATTATTAAATAGATAGTAGTGACAATGTTGGAGGTGATTGAATGGTAATAAACAGTGGCTTAACAAGCTAAAGATTATGACACCAAGCTGTTAGTTATTGTCCTTGAGGTAAATACGTTATTTAATTCTTGTACAATAAAAAGCGTCTCAGGCTAGTTCCACCCAGCTGAGCACCGTCCTGTCAGCCAGCGGCCTGCATACCTTCTCCAGCTCCTCTGTTGTCCCTCAGAGTGAAGAGGGGCAGCCCGGGTCCTGGTGAGACAACACATCTGGAGATAGGCTCACACACCACGTCTAGGCTAAGGACCTGCTCATCAGGACATGTGGAGTTGTGTAGTGAGTTGTGTTGTGTATTGTGGAGTTGTGTTGTGTAGTGAGTTGTGTAGTGAGTTGTGTTGTGGAGTTGTGTATTAGTGTCATGTGGAGTTATGTTGTTTAGTGAGTTGTGTTGTAATGTGGTGTAATGTGTAGTGAGTTGTGATGTAATGTGGTGTAATGTGGAGTTGTGTTGTGTAGTTAGTTGTGTTGTGGAGTTGTGTTGTGGAGTTGTGTTGTGTAGTGAGTTGTGTTGTGGAGTTGTGTTGTGTAGTGAGTTGTGTTGTGGAGTTGTGTAGTGAGTTGTGTTGTGTTGTGGAGTTGTGTTGTGGAGTTGTGTTGTGTAGTGAGTTGTGTTGTGGAGTTGTGTTGTGTAGTGAGTTGTGTTGTGTAGTTAGTTGTGTTGTGGAGTTGTGTAGTGTGTTGTGTTGTGGAGTTGTGTTGTGTAGTGAGTTGTGTTGTGGTGTGGAGTTGTGTTGTGTAGTGAGTTGTGTTGTGGTGTGGAGTTGTGGTGTGGAGTTGTGTTGTGTAGTGAGTTGTGTTGTGGAGTTGTGTTGTGTAGTGAGTTGTGTTGTGGAGTTGTGTTGTGTAGTGAGTTGTGTTGTGGTGTCATGTGGACATGCGTTGTGGTGTGATGTGGTGTAATGTGGTGTGATGAGGTTAGCGGAGAAGCTAACGGACCGTAGCAGTCCATCCGGTAGTAAGAGGCGTTGTAGCTCATGTAGGCTAAGCTGTACTGACAGCGGTCCTTCTCCACGTCGCAGGTGAGA
This sequence comes from Lota lota, assembly GCA_026745465.1. NCBI lineage: Eukaryota > Metazoa > Chordata > Actinopteri > Gadiformes > Lotidae > Lota > Lota lota. Next base: position 456,699 of record JACYXH010000584.1, read on the forward strand.
CACCTGCGGGGGGCAGCGCTGCTTCTCCCGATACCAGCCCTGGACATCCACAACCAATACATCAACATAGGCGTGGCCTGCAGCTCAGGTGACTTCACATCACTCATGTAACACACAGAGCTGCAGGTGTGTGACATCTTACATGTTCACAGTGTTGACATTCAGCAGGACGATGAGGATGATACTAATATTACAAATAAATGAATAATATAGAGAATAATAATGCAGATAAATACTTACCTATAAACATTTCTCACTCCAGGTTCGTTGTGTTCGTTACTTATATAATATCTGTGAAAGATTTCATTTGAAAATGTATAAAACACATTAATAGCGTCAAATTACAACCAATAATTTAGTAATCATTGAACTGTGATTCTACTAACATGGCGTCTTTAGTCAGTTTGGTTATGTAGATGACCTCCCATTGGCCCGATGTGATTGGTTCAGCAACACCCTAAAGAGAGAACACTGGTGAGTGTGGCACACACGCACACACACAGGCAGGCACACGCACACGCACAGGCAGGCACGCACGCACGCACACACGCACGCACACACGCACGCATGCACACCCACGCGCACAGGCACAGGCGCACACACACACAGGCACGCACGCACACACACACACGCATGCACACCCACGCGCACAGGCACACACGCACACCTTGTTTTCCATAAGAATGCGTACTCACGTCGCTGATGTGATGAATGTGTTTGTAGCCCAGCGTGTCACTCATCACTTTGTAGAAACTAATGTTGTCCTCCGCAAAGAACAGAGGGAGCGGGGAATACTGGAGGA
>JACYXH010000584.1:462500-470000 GCA_026745465.1 Lota lota
ACCCAGTCAGGGACTCCGTTCAGGATCTCATTCTTCTTTCCATTAAAGGTCACTTGGACGGGGTCAGAGTTCACGTGGGCCTTCATGTAAATGTTGAAGTCTGAAATGTAAGCCTGAACAGAAAGTAGTTACAGAAACTACGCTTTGACATTAGGTGTTATAACTAAAAGTTAAAGAGCTTCTATTGAAGAAGCTTCCATTTCTCTCTTAGATTTGTCTGTTATTCAATTAGGGCTTATTATGTCCTGTTACACTGCGCTGACATGGAAGCCCTAACCCTAACCCTAACCCATCGTACTCACGTATGCGCTCCCAGTCGGCGCCCAGCTAAAGTACTGCACACACTCTGGAATATCCGAAGGAGTCACAAATGTTCTGGGAATAAGAAATAGGAATTAATATTTCTGTAAAGGATATGTCTTGAAATGTGTTGATAAGTAGGTCCACTCACGAACTGTCCAGGCTGTAGATGGAGTAAGAGGCGGTGTAGGAATGTCTCCATTGCTGTTTCAGGGCCAGTAAAGGTTTAGTTACCAGTTTTGGGCTGCTGTATTTTATATTGATTGGTTTAGGGCTGTATTTGATGTTTCTTTGTGGGTAGTTTTCACCTTGGTGTAGTTGCTTTCGAGGCTGACATATTTCTGATCCCCAGACAACATGTAGTCAGTGGCATCCACCTTGGCCTGGGGTCAGACAGACAAAGGCCTTCATGGTGATGCACGACATCATATGAAATCTTATCGGGCATTTCTATAATGGTTCAAGAATCCAACAACGTCTTACAAACGTTAGATTGCTCAAGTACAGCGACTCCTCCCTGGTTTCCACATTGTAGAGGAATACACTTCCTTCCCTTTTATGAAGATAAGCATTATCTGGAGGTAAAATTAGGACAAACCAAAAGCATGAATATCATTGTAATTATCCATTATTATCTGTGGTCTTTATTTGCATAAAAGACAAACAGTTTTACCTGATATCCATCGTAGTTTGTAGGATTTCCATTTGATGGTGGAATTAAAATAATCGTCAAGAGTAAAGGACCTTTTATTAGCGTCATTAGTTCCTGGATCAAACAAGTATGATATGAATGGTTTGGGGTTGATACATGATCTGTTATACAGTGAAACGCTTCGCATGACAATGTTAGAGAGAGAGAGAGAGAGAGAGAGACAGAGAGAGAGAGAGAGAGAGAGAGAGAGAGAGAGAGAGAGAGAGAGAGAGAGAGAGAGAGAGACAGAGAGAGAGAGAGAGAGAGAGAGAGAGAGAGAGGGGGGGGGGGGGGGGGGTCAGGGAGTTCTACCGGACTTACTGTTCAGGTGAACTGCCACCGGGATAATTATAAAGAAGGTGATGATAGCCGCAGACACGCCCACCCAGAACACCTTCCCGCACCCCTGTGGAGCAGGACGCAACACTCGTAAAACATTCCTAATCTTCCACCTCTAGAAGCCCGAGCAGTTTAGAAAAAACATTCCTAATCTCCCACCTCTAGAAGCCCGAGCAGTTTAGAAAAAACATTCCTAATCTCCCACCTCTAGAAGCCCGAGCAGTTTAGAAAAAACATTCCTAATCTTCCACCTCTAGAAGCCCGAGCAGTTTAGAAAAAACATTCCTAATCTTCCACCTCTAGAAGCCCGAGCAGTTTAGACCAACTGTTGCACGGTTACAAGTAGGATAGATCTCTACGCCTGTTTGTCTTTGTAGTTTGGTCATCTTTTTACGAGGCTACTTTTTACCGTGCGTTTTGTTATCCTTGGCCAACATGAAGTTTACTGACCATACTGTCGATGGAGTGATCGTCATTCAACGGCGAGTAGACGCGCCCTTCTCAAACTTTTAAAATCCGTTTACGACTGCTGACGAAGAAGAAAATGTAGATGTCCAATGTCCAAGTTGCATTTTGTCATTCCATGGAATAACAGAAAGTTTGGAACTGAATAGACGAAACAAAACCAAGTAGAAAACGATGCGTCGGTGCGACTATAAGCCCTGGTTCCTCAAAGTACACTTCTCCTCCTCCCAGGAGACCGCAGCTTTTCCTCCACCTTCCTCATCCGAGGTTCCTGTCTGCAGTCCTCAACATGGGCCACGTATTGCATGAACTTAACCTGACACTTAAAACGAAGGTTTTCAAACCAGTACGTAAAGTAAGACCAGTAGGCTGCACGGAATAGATATTTAATTACAACTCATTGAACAACTTTTGAAATGAACATTTTCGTTGGTTATTCCTTCATGTTTAGGGTGAACACAACGGAAGCTTCTCTCTGAAGTTTGGCATCAACAGTAACTCAAAACACAGTAGTCTCTTTAATCAGACTCCAGCCAGTGCATACGACTATTTGTGTGTCCCTTACACAGCAGCAACATTACATACAGTTGAACAGAGTCCTGGTAATTCAAATGGGTTCTTTATTCTGCTAGTGGCTTTCATCTCAGTTGAACCCATACTTTATAAGTTTAGTATATAAAGGCTTTCATCTCAGTTGAACCCATACTTTATTACTTTATTATATAAAGCTAGTGGCTTTCATCTCAGTTGAACCCATACTTTATAACTTTATTATATGAAGCTAGTGGCTTTCATCTCAGTTGAACCCATACTTTATTACTTTATTATATAAAGCTAGTGGCTTTCATCTCAGTTGAACCCATACTTTATAACTTTATTATATGAAGCTAGTGGCTTTCATCTCAGTTGAACCCATACTTTATAACTTTATTATATGAAGCTAGTGGCTTTCATCTCAGTTGAACCCATACTTTATAACTTTATTATATAAAGCTAGTGGCTTTCATCTCAGTTGAACCCATACTTTATAACTTTATTATATGAAGCTAGTGGCTTTCATCCCAGAAGCAGGACTGTGTGTGTCCTCAGTCTGAGTCCAAGGCGTTGTCCGTGAGGCTGGCGTGGGCGGACAGGTCGAAGGCGGGGAAGCAGACATCCAGCTCACCCCACTTAGCACACTTGCTGATCTTCTTGCCTTTGAAGGTCACCACCAGGTTCTTCACATGGAGACTAGGCAGCTCAATCGCCCGGTAAAGCATCATGGAGCCCCATCGCTGCCAACAAAAGGAGAACAAGTTAGGAACCTCCGTGGATCCCTTGTGGAACTCAGCACCACGGCAACACCATCTACGCTTCACCACCCACCTGGCCACACTCGTTGCACGCTACAAACAAATTAGTCTCGTACTCCACCAGTCTTTCTTGAAGGTTGGTGTTCTCTTTCTTATTGTAATGACTCCTGTAAAACAAATAAATACCAATAAACCAACAGGCCGAGAGTGGATTGACAGAGAACGCCTCCTCATCCCATTTCCCGACGAGGTCGTGACAGACTACGATCAAACAGTAAGACCACTACATGACCCGTGACATCATGTTGTCCATACCGGAACTCTGTGGAGACGACCACATGGTGCATGTGATCGATCACCTCGATGTCCTCTCCGCGGCAAATCTCCTTGTTGCAGCCACGACAGCTGAAGAACACTTCAGACGGACTGTCCTTCTTCATCTTCATCTTCTTCTTCTTGCTCATGAGCATCTTTCTCTCCTGTATGGCCTCAAGCTGATAGTTGGTGATCTGACGAAGACAGAGGAAGAAAGATTGCTGTTTATTAGCACTGAAGGCACCGAGTCTCAGTCTAGTCTCAGCCAAACCTGAGCTTGGCTTTGGATTTTCCTGATCTTTTCTTACCTTCTTCTTGAATTCTTCCTGATCCATATTCTTGATTTTTACGATGGCTTTGTTCATCATTTTCTGGCGAAACTCGTTGACGGACTCCTTTTCGACCACCCCAGAGCCGTGCACCGCCACCAGGGTGTAGCTGCTGTTCTGCGCCCGGGCGCGGCCCTGCGCCTGCACACACCCCTGGAGTTCACCGCACTGCTCCCACCAACACCCGCTTCACCCCCCCCCCCCCCGAGCACTGACCTGAATCATGGAGATCTCATTGGTCACAAGGCCGTAGCGAATCACAAAGTTGCATTCGGATATGTCCAAGCCTTCCTCTGCAACGGTGGTAGCGATCAGCAAGTTGACTTCCCCGTCTCGAAACTTGTTCAAAACATCCTTTTGTTCTGCCTTCAAACAAAAGTGACATCAGAGTGTTTTCTGAAGGACGTGTGTGTGGTAGGGATCTGGGCTGATAGCTAAAAGGTAACATGCTAGCATGCATGCTATAGTCGTGTTGTGATAGCGCTGAACGCTATGGGCCAAATGTACACTAGATAAGGCCCATTAGGGCACATCATAACAGTAGTGGGAGAACCCCATGGCTTACGCTGGTCATGGGTTTGACACTGCTCTGGTCTCCTCCTCCGATGACGTAGTCGGCTAGCACACCAACGTCAGCGAACTTGGTGCTCCCCTGGACCCACTGGGCCAGGGCCAGGGCGCTGCGGCGGGTCTTGGTGAAGATGATCCCCCGGGCGTTCGCTCTGTTGGTGAACTCCTTCAGGATCTCCACTCTGAGCGTGGACAGACTGCTGTTCTCATACTGTGGCATCATCGCCAGCCTCTGCAGCTCCTCTCTCTTCTCTGAAGACGACAGCAAGTCAAAGGTATGAACCAAGGTGTTTCATCTCATGCTCTTGCCTTAGAGATGGATAGCTACAGAAGGTAACGGGTTAGGAGAGGAAACTCTCTATGAAGGGATCTGTGTTGATTAAAATCTTTGATTCCAAAAAACATTCAACCAGAGAGATACTATGGAATGAACATACACATTTCTCCCCTATACACTATCATGGACGGTATACTGTATGCCAATGGTACAGTGACTAGGTCTGCACTGCATTATACATTTCCTACCTAGGGATAGAACCTAAAAGCTTCGGTAGTGGTTGTTCTTGTTCTTAAAGTGTGTTCTTATCACGATGGTACCATACGGGTCAACAAAGTACCAAACCGAGCAACAGCAACTCGTTCGGCAGGGAGACGATACCTTGGAACAGTTTGAAGAGGAACCGCTCGGTGTCTGTGACCTGAATGGGCGTCTCCTCCTCAGGTGCCTCCTTCCTCCTCTTCTCCTCCTCCTGGTAGGCGCTCAGGACCTCCAAGGCGTCGCACATCCGTATGACGTTGCTCAGCTGCAGGCCTTCGTTGTAGCGCCGCAGGTGTTCCGCGCACACGCGGACCTTCTGGTCCTCCTCTTTGGCAGCTAGGAAACAGGGAGAAAGCCCAGTGGTTGAGCTGACTCCCAGTGGGAAGGCTCTGGGCTCCTACAGCCCAGTGGTTGAGCTGACTCCCAGTGGGAAGGCTCTGGGCTCCTACAGCCCAGTGGTTGAGCTGACTCCCAGTGGGAAGGCTCTGGGTTCCTACAGCCCAGTGGTTGAGCTGACTCCCAGTGGGAAGGCTCTGGGCTCCTACAGCCCAGTGGTTGAGCTGACTCCCAGTGGGAAGGCTCTGGGCTCCTACAGCCCAGTGGTTGAGCTGACTCCCAGTGGGAAGGCTCTGGGCTCCTACAGCCCAGTGGTTGAGCTGACTCCCAGTGGGAAGGCTCTGGGCTCCTACAGCCCAGTGGTTGAGCTGACTCCCAGTGGGAAGGCTCTGGGCTCCTACAGCCCAGTGGTTGAGCTGACTCCCAGTGGGAAGGCTCTGGGCTCCTACAGCCCAGTGGTTGAGCTGACTCCCAGTGGGAAGGCTCTGGGCTCCTACAGCCCAGTGGTTGAGCTGACTCCCAGTGGGAAGGCTCTGGGCTCCTACAGCCCAGTGGTTGAGCTGACTCCCAGTGGGAAGGCTCTGGGCTCCTACAGCCCAGTGGTTGAGCTGACTCCCAGTGGGAAGGCTCTGGGCTCCTACAGCCCAGTGGTTGAGCTGACTCCCAGTGGGAAGGCTCTGGGCTCCTACAGCCCAGTGGTTGAGCTGACTCCCAGTGGGAAGGCTCTGGGCTCCTACAGCCCAGTGGTTGAGCTGACTCCCAGTGGGAAGGCTCTGGGCTCCTACAGCCCAGTGGTTGAGCTGACTCCCAGTGGGAAGGCTCTGGGCTCCTACAGCCCAGTGGTTGAGCTGACTCCCAGTGGGAAGGCTCTGGGCTCCTACAGCCCAGTGGTTGAGCTGACTCCCAGTGGGAAGGCTCTGGGCTCCTACAGCCCAGTGGTTGAGCTGACTCCCAGTGGGAAGGCTCTGGGCTCCTACAGCCCAGTGGTTGAGCTGACTCCCAGTGGGAAGGCTCTGGGCTCCTACAGCCCAGTGGTTGAGCTGACTCCCAGTGGGAAGGCTCTGGGTTCCTACAGCCCAGTGGTTGAGCTGACTCCCAGTGGGAAGGCTCTGGGTTCCTACAGCCCAGTGGTTGAGCTGACTCCCAGTGGGAAGGCTCTGGGCTCCTACAGCCCAGTGGTTGAGCTGACTCCCAGTGGGAAGGCTCTGGGTTCCTACAGCCCAGTGGTTGAGCTGACTCCCAGTGGGAAGGCTCTGGGTTCCTACAGCCCAGTGGTTGAGCTGACTCCCAGTGGGAAGGCTCTGGGTTCCTACAGCCCAGTGATTGAGCTGACTCCCAGTGGGAAGGCTCTGGGTTCTTACTGGTGATGGACTGGTAAAGATGGTGAGATGATGGAACGAAGAGTGTTATTCTTGCTGTTGTGTGAGGGGACTAGGAGGAAGTAGCTCACCGTTATACTCTTTCTGGACCACCCACTGTTCGTATTTCTGGGTGCCAAAGTCAAATGTGGAGTGTAAATCAGCATGATGTTGAATGGAGGTCATGATGTCCTTGATGACATCACCGAAAGGATCCTTTTGGGAAGGAAAAGAAATCCTTGTTTACATGTACCGCTAGTTTAATAGGATGCATTATCCAACAGTCTATTTTCTTGAGTTAGGCGTATTGTAAGATAGCTATAAATCAAACAACACAGCAAACCTTTCTTCTCTCCTCCACGATGGAGACCTTCTTGAACAGATCCTTCGTGCCTTCGTTGCTTGATGTCATGATTTTGCAAGCGTCCAAATTAGCACAAATCTACCGGAAATAAAAAAAGGCCACGGGAGTGTGAATTAACTCGAGTGGATTAATAAAACATCGAAAACCACAAATACAACGCACAACAACAAGGGGGGAGGAGAGAGGGGGAGGAGAGAGGGGGGAGGAGAGAGGGGAGAGGAGAGAGGGGAGGAGAGAGGGGAGGAGAGAGGGGAGAGGAGAGGGGGGGAGGAGAGAGGGGGGAGGAGAGAGGGGAGGAGAGGGGGGGAGGAGAGAGGGGGGAGGAGAGAGGGGAGAGGAGAGGGGGGAGGAGAGGGGGGGGAGGAGAGGAGAGAGGAGAGGGGAGAGGAGAGGGGGGGAGGAGAGAGGGGGGAGGAGAGGGGGAGGAGAGGGGGGGAGGAGAGAGGGGGGAGGAGAGAGGGGGGAGGGGAAGGGGTGAGGCAGAGGGCAAACATATGCCATGTACTTTGAGAATGTGCTCCTCCGCCTTGGTGCTCTTGGTGGCCCCCCCGACGCCCGGGGAGGCGGTGAGGCCCAGGATCTGGGGGATGGCCAGCGGCTCCT
>JACYXH010000584.1:475000-517500 GCA_026745465.1 Lota lota
CCAAATTATAACGAAACATGAAAGGTGGTTTGATCATGGAGTAAAGTTTCCTCCTTTAAACATAGACCTGGTAAATGCGTTAACCACCCCCCCCCCCCCCCCCTTATCGTAAATAAATATCATCAGTTCATTTAAAGTTCTCCCCCTCCGTCTGCCTTACCGGTTCTCACTTTTGACATAAGGTAACACCAAATATACTTATGTTCTAAGGTCTGAATAAATAATATTAGTTTTTACTATTAGAAGCCAGCACTGCTGTTTCCGTTTAGTATTAAGTGGGACCAACTTGACTACTTAACCCTCCAGCTCATTTATCACCAACATCTAACTGTTCACTGGGCAGTTTGTTCTGTTAGCTGGGGCACCAAAGTGAAGAAACTGTGGCTACAAAATGGAAACTCTGCCTCACAATGGAAACTCTGCCTCGGCCTCAAAATGGAAACTGCCTCACAATGGAAACTCGGCCTCAGCCTCAAAATGGAAACTCTGCCTCAAAATGGAAACTCTGCCTCACAATGGAAACTCTGCCTCAGCCTCAAAATGGAAACTCTGCCTCACAATGGAAACTCTGCCTCGGCCTCAAAATGGAAACTCTGCCTCACAATGGAAACTCGGCCTCAGCCTCAAAATGGAAACTCGGCCTCAAAATGGAAACTCGGCCTCAAAATGGAAACTCGGCCTCGGCCTCAAAATGGAAACTGCCACAAAATGGAAACTGCCTCTGCCACAAAATGGAAACTGCCTCACAATGGAAACTCTGCCTCGGCCTCAAAATGGAAACTCTGCCTTGGCCTCAAAATGGAAACTCTGCCTCGGCCTCAAAATGGAAACTGCCTCGGCCTCAAAATGGAAACACTGGCAACAAAATGGAAAACTTTAAAACTGGAGAAACTACAAAGGGACTGTTTGAAAGCTAGAAGGCCGACACAAACTATGGGGAAACATTTCCTGCTAATCTTGTGAATTTGACAGCACGGAGCAGTGTATTCAAAACCTATGAAGATAGGTCAGTGAAGGGGTGAGTATTACATATTGCCATATCAATAAAAGCCAACACACCCTCCTTGCAGTTGAAGGTCTCAATGACCGACCATGAGGAGCGATGGTGCTGACTCTTCAGAACAGCAGCTTCTCCTGAGGCTGGCGTCGCTGCCCTTGGCACTCCAAGGAACCCTGTAGTGCTGCCGGTCCCCAGAAAACCTGAAGCCCCTCAACAGATGTCTCAAGCGCAGTACGGAAGCCTGTTCTGGTCATTATACCCCATTGGACCTTGGTCTTTCAGAGACTATAGACTGACTAATGACTGGGGGTGTCAAGTTTTGGTTTATGTAGTGCTGGCCCCAAATATTAAATGAACTGGATTATCCTTTACTTTGTATTCAGACAGTGGAACATTATGTATTACTAACATTATTAATAAGGCTTTGAAACCTTCCATTAAGAGTAGGAATTGGCAGCCCCTGAATCTAACCTGTAGTGATCCTTTAAGGGTTCGGGCGTTCTTCCCGGACACATGACACATCGCCGTGAGTGCTACCAATACGTTCCTTGGGATTTGCGACTAAGTGAAGTTTAGCGCAGTACTTCAAATGAGTTGTGATTTGAAGCTCATGCTTTGGAAGCGGTCTTTTTGTAAACTCGTACACTGAAGCTCTGCCGCCAGACTCGGCCCAACGAGGAGAGCGGAAGTTAGCTGCAACGTCTGTGCATTAGCAGCAGTCCCATGAAATATGAGCTGATCTTCATGAAGCGTTAATCTGTCATAAAACTCCCATTGCCCTTACTTATTGATCTGAATACTTTAGTAATGGGTTAGATGATGTAGTCATTTACACATGCAATTCCACACGCTCCTAATACTGTTATACTAATTAAATACGTTGGTGCGGTTTGGCAGGGCGATGCGATGCGGTTTGGCAGGGCGATGCGATGCGGTTTGGCAGGGCGATGCGATGCGGTTTGGCGATGCGATGCGGTTTGGCAGGGCGATGCGGTTTGGCAGGGCGATGCGATGCGGTTTGGCAGGGCGATGCGGTTTGGCGATGCGGTTGCCTCTGCTCTTGTTGACCTACTGACCTTGTCGGACGGTTTGTGGGGCAGGTTTTTGTTGAGCTAGTTCGTTCCAATGCAACTTCGGCGAGCTTTGCGGTTTGTATACGCATGCTTACCCTAAACATAGTCCCTTGCTTTAATACCAACACATTAAATTGTTGGATGAATTTCTATTAATAATTTGTATTTTTACGAAGAGTCCGTTGGAAGATTTTTACAAACATCTGCAACGAAGGCAAGTACATTTTACCACTTTCTATGGAGATTTACTAACGCACTTAATGGTTCCGAATGTAGACAAAATATATTCACCATTTATCAAGTTTTCTTGGCAGAATTGGCTGCATAATGAGTTTTAAATTTGATATGTAACAGATTTGACACTTTAAGCACATTTGAAATGCTGATTTAAGTTGATCATGTACCAAAGTGTCCTTTGTCTTCTTCAGGGGAGGTTTAAGTCGGAGTGGGGAGATGGTCGTCGCAATATGACTGCAGTTAAGGTGAGGATTTCAATCAACACTAGTTTTTTCTGTCTGTTATTAATGTACTGTCACTTTAAAAAATACATCGATGATCCGTCATCCAGGCGTGGCTGTGGCCCTCTCTACGAGCGAGACTTCAACATCTCAAAAGGGCAGTCAGTGCCAGTTTGACACGTTGACCTTCCTGGGATTAAACTGTTGTAACTAGAGGTTTGATCATTGCTAGGTCTTCTGGATCCACTGGGGGTCCTGGAGTCCACTGGGGGAGGTGGCGGGAAGACCTGGAGCGGTACGGTCTACTGGACACCGAAGGGTAAGATACTCAAATATTTTAATAACCCTCTTGGCTTCATTTAAAGATTTATATTGTAGTAATGGTTACTTTTATTACTGGGTTTAGAATGAGTTTTTAATGAATACACGCAGCTAAAAGACTAACGAATGAAGCAAAGCTTTAGCTCTGGATACTTTAAACACCCTCCTTCATTTCTGTATTGGTGACGTGCATTTGAGCCATAATGGAGTATTTGAAGACGATACTTGAAGGGAAATCCAAGCAGAATAGCAATGAACCAAGATGCATGAACAGTTGGCTGTCCTTAGGACCATGCAGCTGGTGGGTTATCGGGCGGTATCCTGGACGGAGTGACTTCTGGTGCAGAGCAGTCTGTTTCCCCCCCTTCATCTATCAGGTAAAGTCATCCAAACTGATCAGGATACATTTGGGCGTTCCTCACCAAAGACATGTATTCAAAATCATCAAATGGCTTTGTATCAATAACACGATTATGTTCTTTAAACCCCAAGTCGGTAGGTAGGGGCGGTGGACGAAGCCAAGGGACGGACCCGGGGCGGTGGACGGACCCGGGGCGGTGGACGGACCCGGGGCGGTGGATGGACGGGGGACGGACCCGGGGCGGTGGACGGACCCGGGACCCGAGCGGTACAGTGGCTTCAAGACCACGACGTGGACCCTGGTAATAAGAGCTTCATTGCTACTGTGATAAACAAATGTGCCTCACTGCCCTCGTGGCCACTGAATTAAAATTCAGGACCTAGTGCGGTAGGACCTAGTGCTGCCTTTTGTAGGACCTAGTGCGGTAGGACCTAGTGCTGCCTTCTGTAGGACCTAGTGCGGTAGGACCTAGTGCTGCCTTCTGTAGGACCTAGTGCGGTAGGACCTAGTGCGGTAGGACCTAGTGCGGTAGGACCTAGTGCGGTAGGACCTAGTGCGGTAGGACCTAGTGCGGTAGGACCTAGTGCGGTAGGACCTAGTGCTGCCTTCTGCAGGACCTAGTGCGGTAGGACCTAGTGCTGCCTTCTGTAGGACCTAGTGCGGTAGGACCTAGTGCTGCCTTCTGTAGGACCTAGTGCAGTAGGACCTAGTGCTGCCTTCTGTAGGACCTAGTGCGGTAGGACCTAGTGCTGCCTTCTGTAGGACCTAGTGCTGTAGGACCTAGTGCTGCCTTCTGTAGGACCTAGTGCGGTAGGACCTAGTGCTGCCTTCTGCAGGACCTAGTGCGGTAGGACCTAGTGCTGCCTTCTGCAGGACCTAGTGCGGTAGGACCTAGTGCTGCCTTCTGTAGGACCTAGTGCGGTAGGACCTAGTGCTGCCTTCTGTAGGACCTAGTGCTGTAGGACCTAGTGCTGCCTTCTGTAGGACCTAGTGCGGTAGGACCTAGTGCTGCCTTCTGCAGTACATGTAAGACTTGAAGTGTTTCACTGCTCAATAGGTTTCTGTCCCACATTGTACACAGATGTTTGTCTGTCACACGCTTGCTTTCCTCCTGTATAGTTTCTAGATTTCCCCTTGCTGTATTATTTCTGCCCGTTCTTCTTGCTGTGACTCATGTCTTCTCAGGGATCAAGAGTTGTATTGTTTCATTCAGGTGAAGATGGAGGTGCAGCAGACATGTGGCCATGGTGCAGAGAACCAGGTGAGCTGTGAAGAACCTTTACTTGATCTTAGAGGGAGACCAACGGTTTCAAACGACTATTGCATAATTCCTCCTGATCTTCATAAAACGTCTGAAGACTAGTCTTTCTTGGAACATCTTTCAGTTGACTTGTGTACTTTGTTATACCACTAGTACTTGGATGAAGTAACTCCTATGTGTCTTGTAGCCACCTATTGAAACAAATCTTATTTGGATTTTATTTCTATAGCTACCTTTTTGAATTGTCAATGTATTACAATATTTATTTATTTTTACTTGTATTGTGCTGTAATATATATTGTAATCCTCCAGTACTAGTTTACTGTGTGAAACTGTTTTCTGCTTCATTCCACTAGAGAACCAAGTTGATCTACAGCAGTCCACCTGACCAGGGACTTCATTCTACTGTTTCTGTATACCATGTCTGTAGGCCTAGCTATTGTACTTTTAACGCCTCTAAACCTAGTTGAGAACTCTTTAGAGGGAAAGACTAAAGGGACACAGCTTGCAACAAAGCCCTCAACTTAACCACACCCTAAAATCTAAACTAACCAACTCTAACGTAATACTTTAACTATGTCTAAACTAAACCATCTCTAACCCATGCTTAACTAAACCATCTCTTACCGAATGCCTAAACTAACCATCGCTAACCCAATACCTAACCATCGCTAACCCAATACCTAACCATCGCTAACCCAATACCTAACCATCGCTAGCCCAATACCTAACCATCGCTAGCCCAATACCTAACCATCGCTAACCCAATACCTAACCATCGCTAACCCAATACCTAACCATCGCTAACCCAATACCTAACCATCGCTAACCCAATACCTAACCATCGCTAACCCAATACCTAACCATCGCTAACCCAATACCTAACCATCGCTAACCCAATACCTAACCATCGCTAACCCAATACCTAACCATCGCTAACCCAATACCTAACCATCGCTAACCCAATACCTAACCATCGCTAACCCAATACCTAACCATCGCTAACCCAATACCTAACCATCGCTAACCCAATACCTAACCATCGCTAACCCAATACCTAACCATCGCTAACCCAATACCTAACCATCGCTAACCCAATACCTAACCATCGCTAACCCAATACCTAACCATCGCTAACCCAATACCTAACCATCGCTAACCCAATACCTAACCATTGCTAACCCAATACCTAACCATCGCTAGCCCAATGCTATAATGCTCCAACCTAGTAATTAAACCTAACTGAATACCTAAACGCCACTAACGTATACCTAAATGTTACACCTTCAATGAACCATCCCTAATCTTGCAGCGTAGGTTTTGAACGATGGCTACCCCTAACATCTTGGTCTCCTCCCTCTGCAAGGGTTCTCTTACCACGTTGGTCTTGGTTTGAGTCTCAGGGCGTTGGAATGCTTCAGATATGTTGTTGCTTTTCAAATAAATATCTTTGACAAAATTTCAATTGTTCATTTTTTTCTTTTTTTTGTATGTGGACACTTTAAATAGCTTTGAAAATGCTTTCACCCTCAAACACACAAACTCATGCATTGAATGAAACAAGGCTTTTAGACCCCGGGTTGCAGCCCTCTATGGAATGTGTGGGTTAGTGTTCGGCTGCGGTGGGACTGCATAGCAGGAGCATGTGGTTGTCATTACAAAAGGCTGGAAGCTGCTGCGCAACACATGGAGCGTATTCCCTGGCATGCAGGAGCTCTCGCTCGCTCGCTCGCTCTCTCGCTCTCTCGCTCTCTCATATGGTAACTCGACATCTTTGATAAAGATCTACTGTAGTGCACTGGTTTGGACTGAAGTGGCATGTCGGCACACAATGGTGAGAAGCAACTGAAATAGTCTAAACAAATGCCACGTAATAGCGGTCTGAACCGACTCATTACACATCCAGCCTAGTCCCACTATGAAGTGCTCTAACCCAGGGCAGTAGTCGGCCTAGCAGCTGCTGAACCCCATTGCTAAGTGGGGGGGGGGGGAAATAACATACATTCTACTGGAATAACCAGTGTGTACAATATGTAAGGGGTAATCCACCACTAGGTGTGCTGTTATGGACGGAGGCTACCACCCCGCTGCAGTTAGCCCGCGCCATGCACTGTAGTTGGCTGGTCGTGGATTATCGGTTTATACCATGGACACTTGGAATCGTTGACTTTTAGCTCCCACTATTGTGTTCCTGGAAACACAAATGTATCGCCCGCATGCATTTATGGGACTGGCTAATGCCTGAAACGCAATCCGTTAACATGAGATTGATATGGATTGCAGACGTTCCAGCTTTCCTAGCGTGGTGTAATAGTGGATACTAGAATGTATGGGATGATGCCAGCTGGTACAGGTGACACATTGAAACCCAACATACCTGATAGTGAGAGATTGAAAGAGCGATCAGAGTCCTCTTGCAACCTACTGGTGTCGCTGCTGTCATTGTACAGGTCTGAAGAAACAAAGGAACAATGCTTTGTTTCCACCATGTTGGGCTTGCAGACGAAGCAAAGGCACACAAACCGACAGGTAAATGTTCTGGGTGGGACCACGAGTTAAACAAGTTGGACCACATCTGAAACTGGAGAGGCCAGTGATCATATTGGATGGTTTTGTTTATCTTTAATGTTTAAAGCGCCACGCCTAAGTTCATCACTTATTTTCATACCAGTGTGGATTTCATTTTGAAAGACCATCGGGGGAAAATGGCGACATTTCTTTGAACCAAAAAGCTGGTCGGATGCCAGTGCTTTGGATTCCCCTGTGAATCGACTTTACAGACGGCTTCAGTAAATAACCACAACCACTGAAACATTAGCGGACAGCAGCTGGTAGGCACACCTGCCCTCCTGCTTGGCTGCAGAACAAAGGCGTCTCCTCAGAGGATTGGAAGACGCTCTCTGCAGTAAGCTTGGCACTTATTCAACGTGTAGGATTCATTCGAAGAAAACATGTCAAACTTAACTCAAGGAGGTAATTAAACAAGATAAAACTTAACCCAAGGAGGTAATTAAACAAGATAAAACTTAACCCAAGAAGGTAATTAAACAAGATAAAACTTAACCCAAGGAGGTAATTAAACAAGATAAAACTTAACCCAAGGAGGTAATTAAACAAGATAAAACTTAACCCAAGGAGGTAATTAAACAAGATAAAACTTAACCCAAGGAGGTAATTAAGATAAAACTTAACCCAAGGAGGTAATTAAACAAGATAAAACTTAACCCAAGGAGGTAATTAAACAAGATATAACTTAATTTCCACATAACTAGTGGTAGTTGGGATGCTTTAGGCTTACAGCAAGGATCATTTGGACTTGAGTCTGTCTTAAGCTACCGTCACTATCTGTATATTGGTGTTTCTTAAACCAATATGAAATCAATAGTGGTATTGTACTGAATGCTGCTTCTGTTCTAAAGATGAACATATCCTGCATTAACTCACAGCTGTTTACAATGCAGGGGGAGGGCAGTTTGTTCTTAAGCAATCCATTGGGTCTGTTCCCAACCCCTTTATAAGCCACTGTATGATCACGCTTGAACACGTTCCATCAGTTTTAAAGACCAGCCGAAATAGTTTCTATGCCCTTCCTCTCATTGTCACTGGTAAGAGTTAGGAGACATGTCTGTCATTCTTCCTCACCTACACAACTTTCCCCGGTGGTATCCAGAAGTTCCTTGCCAACCACAAGCGAGTCCTCTGCTGCTGGCTCCACCTCTCTGGGAACATCACCCGAAACTGGCGCGCACACACACACACACACACACACACACACACACACACACACACACACACACACACACACACACACACACACACACACACACACACACACACACACACACACACACACACACACTATTACAAAGTACAATCATTTGGACTTATGATTATTTATTCTTTTAAAACTTGAAGTCACCTCTCTCGTCATTAGTCAAACCGGACAATTCTTTGTACAAGAAGAAGTGATTTGAGTTCTGCAGCACTGTCAGGAAGTCAGAGAACCAGCCGGGTGGACTTTTGACTATTCTTCTCAGAAGTTCTCGAGCTCCACGTTTATTTCCGTGGTTTGTTGTTTCAGCGTTTACCTGGAACCCAGAAACACAGCGTGGCTGTTAGTAGAACCAGGGACAGTTGTGTTGTGTTGTGATGTTACACTGCCATCTTCAGGTTAACTGCAGCAAGCGCCATGTTCTGCGTATATTTTTGGAAAACAATTTCATGTTACGGGAAATGGAACTTTACATGTAACTTTAAAAGGACATGTTTGGCAACGAGGGTGTAATCCTATGGTAGAGTCCTTCATTATTAGATGATGGACAGCTAGCTTGTTACAGATGACCTAGTTTAGATTATGGACAGCTAGTTTGTTACAGATTACCTAGTTTAGATTATGGACAGCTAGTTTGTGACAGCCTAGTTTAGATTATGGACAGCTAGTTTGTTACAGCTAACCTACTTTAGATGATGGACAGCTAGGATGTGACAGATGACCTAGTTTAGATTATAGACAGCTAGGTTATGACAGCTAACCTACTTTAGATTAGTCAGCTAGGTTGTGACAGCTAACCTACTTTAGATTATAGTCAGCTAGGTTGTGACAGCTAACCTACTTTAGATTATAGTCAGCTAGGTTGTGACAGCTAACCTACTTTAGATGATGGACAGCTAGGTTGTGACAGATGACCTAGTTTAGATGATGGACAGCTAGGTTGTGACAGCTAACCTACTTTAGATGATGGACAGCTAGGTTGTGACAGCTAACCTACTTTAGATGATGGACAGCTAGGTTGTGACAGCTAACCTACTTTAGATTATGGACAGCTAGGTTGTGACAGCTAACCTACTTTAGATTATAGTCAGCTAGGTTGCGACAGCTAACCTACTTTAGATTATAGACAGCTAGGTTGTGACAGCTAACCTACTTTAGATTATAGACAGCTAGGTTGTGACAGCTAACCTACTTTAGATTATGGACAGCTAGGTTGTGACAGATGACCTAGTTTAGATGATGGACAGCTAGGTTGTGACAGCTAACCTACTTTAGATTATAGTCAGCTAGGTTGTGACAGCTAACCTACTTTAGATTATGGACAGCTAGGTTGTGACAGATGACCTAGTTTAGATGATGGACAGCTAGGTTGTGACAGCTAACCTACTTTAGATTATAGTCAGCTAGGTTGTGACAGCTAACCTACTTTAGATTAGTCAGCTAGGTTGTGACAGCTAACCTACTTTAGATTATAGTCAGCTAGGTTGTGACAGCTAACCTACTTTAGATTATAGTCAGCTAGGTTGTGACAGCTAACCTAGTTTAGATTATAGGTTGTGACTACCTTTTCAACGTCGTCTGCGGTGAGTATCCTTACTGCTGCACATTGTGTGCACACTTCGAGAGTCTTCATGTCCAGGAGGCTCGGAGACAGGAGTCCGATGAGTCGAACGCAGTTGTCGTTCTCGGCCTCCACTTCGGGAGCCGGCGGGTTCAGGTCCATGTATTCCGCCGCATGCTCGCTGCCCCCGTTGGCCAAGGCGTCAACAAACTCCCGGAACCAGCCGGGGGAATGAGGCTTCTTGATCACCGTGTCGATGAGAACATTAACCGCCTCCCGCTCACCTTCCGCCCCGGCTTTGCTCCTGATCAGCTCCTTGTGTTTGTTATCGATGGAGTGCATATGATCCAAGACCGGTTGGACTCGGATGAGGGCTTGCAATCTTGCTCTGAAGTTTTCAATGAGATTCACGTACTTTTCATCGGAATCCATAATGCTTGAACTAAATGGACCGTGCTGTTGTCGATGGGGTGCCACAGCGGAATGCCGGAGTCACGTCGTTTCCGCGAATGACACCGGGCGATTTAACTTTCAGTTTCGTTTATCCAGAATAAAGACCAAATGAAACTGGCCGCAGTGCCTGTTAACTGGTTAGAAAGGTACTTTCCTATATAAACGCAGCATTGTTTTGCCATTAGTAGACGAGGAAAATGTTCAAACAAATGTAGGTGCCATTATTTTATTACATTACCATTTCTAATGCAATTTACAGATAAAAAAACATGTCTTTTTTACTTTATAATAGACGAGTCTTTTTATTGGTATCGAGGCGTTCTCTTCGAACAGCCAATGCAATTACTTGGTTTATTTTTTTCATGCATTAAGGATAAACCCGATACAGTCCCAGTGCTCACAAGAGAAGAAAGTGGACATAATTTTATATTATAAAATGTGCTCCGCTTTGGGCTAATGAAACAGAGCAAAACAGGAAATCTACTAATATGTAAATGTACCACTACGGCCCATTCAAAACGCCTACCTTCCCTCGCTGGTAATGCCTGGCTCATCACATGCCACCAAACACTGCAAATCATTTGTCCCATTGGCAGAAATTAACAAGGGTTTGTATTGATATTAATATCATGTTCCATAGTCATGATCGCGGTATTAATAATGCACAAAGATCAAGGAAGAAAAATACCTTTTCTTCCTTGAAAAGGAATATTTTTTTCTAAATATATATATATATATATATATTGCAGTGCAATAGTCCATAAACCCTGAGTCAGAGACAGGCAGACAGCACCACCCCCCCCCCCCCCCCCCCCCCCCCCCAACCCATTGTGGAACTCGCTGCTAGGCAACCACCTCCGAGTTTACTGGTTCGAGAGGTTCCTCTAGTTCCTAGAGAGGTTCCTAGTCCCGAGCAAATCCCTCAAAACGTAAACCATGTCCGTGTTCGCATGCTGACACACGGGCCGTCCGGAGACCAGGTGTAAGAACACTTGAGGTGAGCGTCTCGGGGATGTCGCGGGTTCACGGCCCTGGGAAGCTGGGGTGGGAGGCGGGTCTGTGGCGGGCCGTGGGTGCGGAGCGGCAGGGGGGGGAGGAGGTGGAGGTGTCCAGCGGCAGGAGCCTCAGACTGGAGCGGTGCTGCGGTGGGTCGGGGCTCCGTGGCCCTGGGCTCCGTGGCCCTACGCTCCGTGGCCCTGGGCTCCTGTGTGCGAGCAGCGCCGTGGTGACGGGAGCCAGGCTCAACGAGGAGGCTTCTGGATGCTTCCACTCCGGTTTGTGGGCCGGGCCCTGGGCAAGGAGGGACGCAACAACACACACAAGCAGACTGCGTTACTCACTACACAACGCCTAACCCTAACCCTAGCCCCAGCCTGGGTGTTATTACCCTGGTAAACCGGCCCCAGCCTGGGTGTTATTACCCTGGTAAACCGGCCCCAGCCTGGGTGTTATTACCCTGGTAAACCGGCCTCGGACTCCAGGGGTGTTAAAGCCTTACGTGGGGGTGCTGGCCCAGGTGGGGGCTGTTGTTCAGAGGTGCGGAGAGGGGTTTCAGCGGGGGTCTCTGGTAGTCTGGACTGGATGCCACGGTGCTGTAGGCTGGGGGCCCCATCGTGATCTGCCTCTGCAGAAGCTGTAGGATGTTCTGGATATCTGACACCATCTGAGTCTCCAGCCTGCAGGAACACAGGACCAATAGTCAGGATGTTCTGGAGACACCATCTGAGTCTCCAGCCTGCAGGAACACAGGACCAATAGTCAGGATGTTCTGGAGACACCATCTGAGTCTCCAGCCTGCAGGAACACAGCACCGTGAATCTAGAATATATATGAATATACTGCATCGGCCAGACGTAAATATTGAAGCGTTATAAATAGCGGACACAGACGCCCGCACTTGTTTTTCCGAGCACTAGATGGAGCTGGTGCTTTAGTCAAGAACTAGCGAATGAGGAGGTTCTAGTATGACGCAGGAACGGTCCGTCAGCATACTAGTCTGCCACTACGGATCTGAAGTGATCAGGAATATTCAGAGGGATGGGAGAGAATTTGTTTTGCAAAAGAGACTTGCTTTTGCTCCTCAATTTTATGATGGGTCCAGTATTATCATCCAAGTGCCATGTTTAGGGTATTTTAAGAAACGTGTATTGAATAATATGTTACGTGCCGTTAAGTGCTATTTAATAAACACAGACACGAACCAGTCATTAACGTGTTTAATGGACTTAATCAGCAAACGCTGTAATAGACAATCATTTGGATGCAGGTCCAGGAATGTAGTTTGATGAATGACTGAATACTAAAATACTGAACAGGCTGACAGCGTAGCCTGAAAGATAGCACTGCGGTGTTTCACAGCAGGAGGGTGGTGGTGCTGGGGGTGGTGTGTGCGTCCCCGCTGGAGAGTGTGTTTAGTTGTGTGTGTGTGTGTGTGTGTGTGTGTGTGTGTGTGTGTGTGTGTGTGTGTGTGTGTGTGTGTGTGTGTGTGTGTGTGTGTGTGTGTGTGTGTGTGTGTGTGTGTGTGTGTGTGTGTGTGTGTGTGTGTGTGTGTGTGAGAGAGAGAGAGAGATGATGGGTGAAGGTGGATCTCCGCCCAGCAATGCTGGAGCCCTCCAGTGTCGTTTCTCCTCTCTGCGATAATTCCTTCTAAAAATACCCCCTGCTGTTCATCTGTCTGTTCTACCACTATTCCTACCGTGTTTCTCTTCCTACCGGGTTTATCCACCCAGGGAAACAGTGGAAAATCAAATACTGGTGCAGAATATATAAGCTGCTTGGGTATTTGCATATTGTGACAAACATCAGCCGCAGTCGTCACTGTTGGCTCTGAGGAATGTGCTGGATCACTACCTCCTGAACATTGTCTCATGCTGGGTGTCTCATGCTGGATCACTACCCCTGAACATTGTCTCATGCTGGGTGTGTCATGCTGGATCACTACCCCTGAACATTGTCTCATGCTGGGTGTCTCATGCTGGATCACTACCCCTGAACATTGTCTCATGCTGGGTGTCTCATGCTGGATCACTACCCCTGAACATTGTCTCATGCTGGGTGTCTCATGCTGGATCACTACCTCCTGAACATTGTCTCATGCTGGATCACTACCCCTGAACATTGTCTCATGCTGGGTGTGTCCTGCTGGATCACTACCCCTGAACATTGTCTCATGCTGGATCACTACCCCTGAACATTGTCTCATGCTGGGTGTCTCATGCTGGATCACTACCCCTGAACATTGTCTTGTGCTGGGTGTGTCCACACTGACTGTGAACATACAATTATTGTGTAGATAATGCTCAGATATAAATGTAATTATCATTACTCATCATTTGCAAATATCGTATTTAACACTAATGATTAGGTTTGGGTTTCCTATTTGTCATTGAAGCATATAATGCATATTACATGTTCTGTGTTTAACACAGAACATGATATTACATGCTCTGTGTTTAACACAGAACATGTAGAACAACATTTCAGCCTTTAATGGGCAAAGACATCCCTAACAGCCAGAGATATGTATAAAGGGAGCGGTAAACCCTGATGTTGATTGTGCACACATCTGGATGAGAGATGATGGCAGTATAAGGACAGTGGCTTTCAGCTGCCACTGGTATGCTATGGAACGTAGGCCTACCTGTCCAGAGTCTAGGTCTGCTATGGAACGTAGGCCTACCTGTCCAGAGTCTAGGTCTGCTATGGAACGTAGGCCTACCTGTCCAGAGTCTAGGTCTGCTATGGAACGTAGGCCTACCTGTCCAGAGTCTAGGTCTGCTATGGAACGTAGGCCTACCTGTCCAGAGTCTAGGTCTGCTATGGAACGTAGGCCTACCTGTCCAGAGTCTAGGTCTGCTATGGAACGTAGGCCTACCTGTTCAGGTGATCCTGAAGCTGATCGAGGCGCTGCTCCACCTCTCCATATGTGACCTCGCTCGCTGACATGTCCTCGATGCGCAGGTCTCGTGACTGTGCTGCTGACTCATGGAAGAACGCTGTTGGCTTCTCACAAGCCCATTTGTCACCGGGGGAATCTGGCAAACGAAGCAAACGCACACATGCTTTACAACCGGTACATGTGGGTCAGAGCGAGGTAATCAACCACTGGAATAGAATGTCATCAATCTCAGCACAAGGAAAGCTGTGTGTTCCTTCTTTAGTTAGCAATTCGTCAAGCTGCTAGCGGCTCGTGAGAACTGTTGACGTGCTCCTTTCTCCATGCTAGCTAGCGGGGCTAACCATTGTCTTATCTCCCCTTAACACCTGCCAACTCTCGCTTCCCCATTCATTCATTTGTTTGTGGTGGTTAGCCGCTATCTGCTCCCCCGTCCCCTGGTGGCTTTGTGGAAAGGCTATGATGCTGCTGTGTGCGTTTGACAAGAGCTGGTGGTGGTGCCAGTTGGACCGCACAACACTGGGTGTTTTGAGGACCCCTGGACAAAGAACAAGTTTAATTCTGAAGGAGGATTTATTTGAACACTCTCGGAAATAAACGGCATGTCCCTGACTTTGTATTTTTCTTCACATGTATTGTTGGAAATTCACTCATAAGTACCTGTAATTATGCAAATAAGGTGGAGCTATGAAGTGATTTGTATTAGTTGTTGTCTTAAGTAGGGCCGTAAGAGCTACTCTAGATGTATAAGCCATTACAAAATAAATCGATCTATCTGATAGACTAACAAGCTGAAGGAAGACGTAGTCTTTAAGAAATGTAAGATATCAAATGGCCCAGAAGGGGCTGGAACAATGAAGGTTACGTTATGGGGGATGTAGTGACTGCGGTAGACTTGTTGTTTGGTGCCTTCAGGTTATGTTGATGATAATATGCCTTTTAGAAAGCAGGGTAGGATATTGGTGGTTAGGGTATCCTGGAGGTTTGAACCCCAGCGTTCAGAGTCTGCCTGTAGGCATCCCTGAGCAAGAAGCCCTACCTGTTCGTCAATGTCATGTATCTAAAAAAACAACACTGTTACCATCTGCTAAATGATGAATCAGTAGACTAAAAAGTGGATAAGAAAATTGAACTTAAGTTACCTTCAGAAGACTGGCTCCTCTCCATGCTGTCCCTGACCTGGATGTGTTGGTTTGGATGGGTGGGGTGGAGGTCCTGGATGTGTTGGTTTGGATGGGTGGGGTGGAGGTCCTGGATGTGTTGGTTTGGATGGGTGGGGTGGAGGTCCTGGATGTGTTGGTTTGGATGGGTGGGGTGGAGGTCCTGGATGTGTTGGTTAGGATGGGTGGGGTAGAGGTCCTGGTTAGGATGGGTGGGTTGGAGGTCCTGGTTAGGATGGGTGGTGTGGAGGTCCTGGTTAGGATGGGTGGGGTAGAGGTCCAGGTTAGGATGGGTGGGGTAGAGGTCCTGGATGTGTTGGTTAGGATGGGTGGGGTAGAGGTCCAGGTTAGGATGGGTGGGGTGGAGGTCCTGGATGTGTTGGTTAGGATGGGTGGGGTAGAGGTCCAGGTTAGGATGGGTGGGGTGAAGGTCCTGGATGTGTCTGTCTGGGGGTGCTGGGTGGAAGTCCTTCTCCACTTCCTGGGTGCTCTCTCCTGTGGGAACGGTAATCAGCAGGAGTCAGTGGAACGCATCGTACCCCCCCCCCCCCCCCTCCCCCCCAGGGACGCGGGCCAACAATCACAACAAAGTGCACGCTTGGCGTGGGGAAGGGGTGCTGCTCGTTTGTTCCAACGTACCTTTGGAGAGATGTGGCGTGAAGGAGATCCTCCGCTTGCTGGGAGCTACGCCATCTGAATCGTTGTCTTGGCTGTTGGTCGCCTGTTGGGAGAACCGATTAATATCCAGAGATAGCAGCATTTTCCCGCCTCACTTTGAATGAAAAAAACATTTATCTACAATTTGCATCTGCATTTTTAGAATCACAACCGCTGACGAGGATAATGTGGAAAGGTTCGACACCCAGCCGAAGGGTTCTGAGTTTGAACCTCAATATCATGTAGGTGTCCTTGAGCAAGATGCATCGCCCCACACCTGCTCTGACACGTTCCTCACTGTAAGGACACAAGCATCTGCTCAAAGGACTACATAGTCTTATGTCCATCATGTTTCACCGTTGCGTTGTCATCTCTGAGGTTGAAGGTGAGCTCCAGGTTGTTGAAGAAGGAGTCAGCGAACTCGGGGTACATGTCCAGCACCTCCAGAAGCTCCTCCCTCTGGATGGTGTGCAGGTCGCAGTAGCTCAGCGCCCGTACATCCGCCTTGGACTTCCCGGACTTGGAGCACAGATGGATCATCTCGCCGAAGATGTCGTTTTTCCCTGGTGGGGACACAACATAGTCAGGTCCCTGGTGGAGACACAACATAGTCAGGTCCCTGGTGGAGACACAACATAGTCAGGTCCCTGGTGGAGACACAACATAGTCAGGTCCCTGGTGGAGACACAACATAGTCAGGTCCCTGGTGGAGACACAACATAGTCAGGTCCCTGGTGGAGACACAACATAGTCAGGTCCCTGGTGGAGACACAACATAGTCAGGTCCCTGGTGGGGACACAACATAGTCAGGTCCCTGGTGGAGACACAACATAGTCAGGTCCCTGGTTAGGGACACAACATAGTCAGGTCCCTGGTGGGGACACAACATAGTCAGGTCCCTGGTGGGGATACAACATAGTCAGGTCCCTGGTGGAGACACAACATAGTCAGGTCCCTGGTGGACATAGTCAGGTCCCTGGTGGGGACACAACATAGTCAGGTCCCTGGTGGAGACACAACATGGTCAGGTCCCTGGTGGAGACACAACATAGTCAGGTCCCTGGTGGGGACACAACATGGTCAGGTCCCTGGTGGAGACACAACATAGTCAGGTCCCTGGTGGAGACACAACATAGTCAGGTCCCTGGTGGGGACACAACATAGTCAGGTCCCTGGTGGAGACACAACATAGTCAGGTCCTGATTTCAACATCAACAGATAGCAGATCTTTGCATTCGTGTTTATATATTGTTTTTAGATGAATCAGTAATTTGTCTGGAATTTGGATCACTAAAACGTGAACTTACAGGACCTTGTTGGAACTTAATGTAGGCTGTGCCTTGCGTTCACCCTTTCCTCAAAGGAAGGATCGCAGCGCTGCACTTTGTAAAGGAGAACCTTTCAGAAGCAGCAGCTAACGTGAAGGCTATCATGAAAGAAGGGCCGCCCAAATGCCAGCCAGCGAGCGGGGGCCCACCACAAATAAAAAGGCTGTGTCTGTCTCCGGAGCGTCTGCTATGACCAATCAGGAGCCTCTGCTCTGTCCCCCGACACAGCATAGTGGCACACACACACACACACACACACACACACACACACACACACACACACACACACACACACACACACAATGGTTTTGAAGGTCACTTGCTCAGATGGTGGCAAATGCGTTTGTTTCCACCCCCTGTAGCCCCACCTCCACCCTCCGCAGCCCCACCTCCACCTTATTCACGTATATCATGTATTTAGTTATTAGTGGGTTGTGTGAGGCAGCAGCTACGCTCAGACCTCATTCTGTCAGAGCGTTCGCGTCATGAAAAATGGCCGCTTTAATCCTGGCTTGTAACCCTGGTTCAGCAGAGAGGGACAACAGTACTACTCATAAGTACAGACCAACATCGGTGTTACTCAATAGTACAGAAAAACCAAATGCAAACACTGATGTCAGCTGGGCAATTGCTTCCCACATGCCGATGTTTTAACGGTTTTCCCGTTCTTCTTCAAGCCCAACCTGATCTCACGGCGCTAGTTCAGAGCGACGGAGGATTGCTATGACGGCCGTTCCTCTCTGCTCCTCAAAGTGGCCAAACAGGCTTCGATGGAGCCGCTTAGTGGAGATGTCAGAGTCGTGCCCATTGCCCGACCACGGGCCTCTCGCTTCAGAGAAGAACGTTGTCCTCTGCTGCCATTATTCCCGGTAAAGAGCGCGCTTGGATCTGGAGAGATTAAAGAACAGCTGGCCGTGTTTCCATGCTGCGTGAGGGAGCAGAATCCTTGTTCGTCCGTCGGTCACTGAGTGTTTAACGTCTCCATTGGGAATAAATCCAATAGCTTTTCCATCCAGTACAGAGTGTACTATAAAGTCTCTGAAGACGGCACAGAGCAGAGATGATCCAATGGCGACGGAACCCTAAATAGTTTACATCAATGGCACATTCGAGCTCAACGGTTTGGGAAGGCAAGTTCCAAGGAGTACGTACCCCAGGAAACAGAGTTCAACAACCTGGATAAAGCCTCTCCCAACACAGGAATGATAAGGAATGGAGGAGTTTCAATCTTGGATGACATTTCCCAGTTTTCCTTCTCTGCACTAAACCCACACACCCTCTCTGCACGGGGTAACACACACACACACACACACACACACACACACACACACACACACACACACACACACACACACACACACACACACACACACACACACACACACACACACACACACACACACACACACACACACACACACGTTTCTTGTATGATAGTACAGCTGATTTGATTTCACATAGTTCAACATTTGAAGATAAAAAGTAGTGAGAGAGGGTGACTTGCTTCCCCCACCAGCTGAGGCGTCTTGCTGTTTAAAGAGCTGCTGGCCTCCTTCGGACCCAGAGACAGAAGATGGAAGTCAGTGGATTGTGGAAAATAAGCATTCTCAATCTCTGTCCTACGCGGACACACTTTCAGCACGCACGCCTATATCAAAGAGCCCTGATTGGACTGCTCACCCCAGTAATGTGTGGTTTGTGAAGGTCAGAAACAGAGCATGACCACCAGCCTTTAAACGTATGATCCAGATGAGCAAAGCAGACAGGCGGCACACCTCAGAGGAAGGGAGGCACAGCGGCCCTGGTGAACAGGCTGGAATAACCCTGGTGAACAGGCTGGAATAACCCTGGTGAACAGGCTGGAATAACCCTGGAGAACAGGCTGGATTAACCCTGGTGAACAGGCTGGAATAACCCTGGTGAACAGGCTGGAATAACCCTGGTGAACAGGCTGGAATAACCCTGGTGAACAGGCTGGAATAACCCTGGTGAACAGGCTGGATTACCTGGCTGCTTGTGACCTCTAACAACCTATGCTGCATTAATTAACTAGGCTGAAATACGTTTGATGAATTACAATCTGAATATTTTATGAATATAAAATATTCCATACCAACAAGTCATGAATTACTTTGGTAGTCCTTAGCAGTTATTGGTTATTTAAATGTATTTATCGATTGAAAGTATTGATTGATGTTGAGCTCAGAGGTAATTAATTAAGGCTACCTGTCGGCTACCTGTAGCCGACCTGTCGGCTACCTGTAGGCTACCTGTCGGCTACCTCTAGGCTACCTCTAGGCTACCTGTATGCTACCTGCAGGCTACCTCTAGGCTACCTGCAGGCTACCTGTCGCGGCTACCTGTCGGCTACCTGTCGCGGCTACCTCTAGGCTACCTGTCGCGGCTACCTCTAGGCTACCTGTCTGCTACCTGCAGGCTACCTCTAGGCTACCTGTATGCTACCTGCAGGCTACCTGAAACCTCAGAGATCCCCTACGTCTCTTGGAGCAGCTTCCTGTATTTACCGAGGATGGCGACCACGATGTCGTCCTTGAGGATCTCGATGGATCCCCGGGACAGGAAGTAGAGGGCGGTGAGCACGTCTCCGCTGTGCACCAGGGTGTCTCCGGGGGGGGCGTGGGTGGTCTGGAAGCGCATGGCTAGGGCCCTCAGACACCCCTTGGTGGCCCCGTGGAATGCCTTGCAGTCCTGCAGCAGGATCCTGTTGAGGTGAAGGCAGATGTCCGCCTGGAGACACTCTGGGAAACCTTTCAAGACCTACGGCGGGCAGAGACGGAGCCCCAGAACAACCCCCGTCAAGAAGAACACTTTGGTTATGTGGATTCAGCCGAGGCTAGAGATGTCCACCTCGTGGACCAAGGCCCAGGAACTCCTTACAGAGGGGTGTCACAGTCCGTGTCATACAGAAGAACAGACGAGCGTACTGCCATGTTCTGTTTGTACAGGACTGTGCTCCTTGAAACTGAATATATGCCCTCTCTGTGAGATCACTTTGACATTCATCCGCACCGATTCCTCTCCCCTCGTTGTTTGTGGTCATTCAACAGCAGCGGTACGGAGTTAAACATCGCTCTCAGCTTGCTTATGCATCATTACACAAATTCATGGAATCAAGCAAACCACTGCAACAGAATGAACGTTGTTTAAAACGAGTGGCTTCAAGCCGTTAAGCTGCCATGGATGACAACAGGCTCAATTTACATATAGTTGGCAATAAGAGAAATGGATCACCGATGAGGCTCAGAAGAATAGTTCCCTCAGAGTGTTGCTGTTTCCTCTCGTTCACGCCTTCCTTAATGACGTTACGCCAATAACACAACTTGATGACTGAATTCTGGTGGGTGCTCAGCCCAGCAGTTTAGCTGCACTATAATGAACATACACTATAATATGATCAAACTGTGCTGCCAGAAGTTTAGCAACAGATTTTTGCCAATTGTCTTACAATCACAAAAAAACGCAAGTTAAGATTGTGTATAATTATGAATATTGTGTCCAGCTGTTTAGTCAATGAATGTGGTAAAACTATTTGATTTGAATATGCCGTAGAACTTAGTCCATCAACCTGTAGTATAGTAGTAGCCCATAGTAGTGGTATGTAACTTGTAGTAGTAGCCCATAGTAGTGGTATGTAACTTGTAGTAGTAGCCCATAGTAGTGGTATGTAACTTGTAGTAGTAGCCCATTGTAGTGGTATGTAACTTGTAGTAGTAGCCCATAGTAGTGGTATGTAACTTGTAGTGGTATGTAACTTGTAGTAGTAGCCCATAGTAGTGGTATGTAACTTGTAGTAGTAGTAGCCCATAGTAGTGGTATGTAACTTGTAGTAGTAGCCCATAGCAGTGGTATGTAACTTGTAGTAGTGTAGTAGTATCCTGTCCCCATCAACCTCTGAAACTAAGTAATCGGTGTTCCTTAAGAAAGGGTAAAGCATAATGTATTATTCAGCAGGAATCAATACATTGATTGATTGTAAAAAACAACAATGTACATAATGAGCAAGCTGTTCCTGTAATGATATCAATAAGATCATATATATAAAAAATCTATATAATTGTTTTGAACAGTTCTAAAGCCCTAAAAGACCAACATAATAAAAGTAATCCAAACCAAAACCCAAATCAAAACACGTACCTCCTGCTCTTACCGAAACAAATGTTTATCCAGATGAAGGCAGACAAGGAGAAGGGGAAAAAAAAGCTATAGTTAGCATTTAGCATTTCAACTTAACAACTCAATCCACGTAAAGGCATGCTGCAGGCAGCGGCTCACGGTGTTCATGTCGATGCCGTTGGTGTAGGTCCAGGAGTGCTGGAAGTACTCCTCCAGCCGCTGCCTCAGAGGGTTGGGGATCTGGTGGAAGCGGATGAACTCCTTGACGCGGAGCATCTGGGCGTGGTACCGCGCTGTTCCGGAGTACAGCCTCTGGATGATGGCCGACACGTTCCCGAATATACTGGCGTACATGAGGGCTGGAGGGCAGGAGATCATGGAGCATGGGCACTTTCATTGACATGCTTTACAACTAACACTTTGGCTTACATGTTCACCTTTGAAATAAATGGTTAGTACGATTGAACACAAAAGGAATGAAATGAAATGAAGTGCCCCGTTCCATTTCCACATTCTTGTGACACGACGGTGACATAAATCAAATCAATTAGAATATGCAATTACTGCTTGTCATTAGCGAGCTGCTTCTCCAAGCGACCTGCTAATTATCCTGTGCAGGCTAGGGCCTGGAGAACCGACTAGATTAATCATCCTTAATTTTATTTTTTATAAAACAAAGACCAAAAACGTCGTTCCACATGCAGGTTAAAGGTGACGTGTTTCCACGGCCCTGCTGTAATCACGAGGATGTCGACGCTAACACAACGCTAAACCAAGGACCATGCTCACATCCAATCAGCATGACGCAGATGGAGAAGATCTTCTCGGAGTTGGTGTTGGGCGACACGTTTCCGAAGCCCACGCTGGTCAGGGAGCTGAAGGTGAAGTACAGCGCCGTCACGTACTTGTCCTTGATGGAGGGCCCCGATGAGGGGTCGCTGTAGTTGTACCTCTTTCCTATGGACACGCCCAGATTGTCAAGCCAGCCAATCTTGTGCTCCAAGTAGGGCTTCTCCACGTTGCCGATGGCATACCAGATGCAGGCCAGCCAATGGGCGATGAGGGCGAATATGCACATGAGCAGCATCAGGACGGCGGCGCCGTACTCGGAGTAGCGGTCCAACTTCCTGGCCACGCGCACCAATCGCAGGAGTCTGGCCGTCTTCAACAGGCCAATCAGCGTGGTGGTCTGGACACAGAGTGTTAGTGGCACGTTATTCAGGTGTATTTTCACACGCCAGAACGCTGAGCTACAGGGAACTAAAACAAACGCCACACATATAGCAGGAGTTTCCTTCAGAGTCACATGACCCACGGCTCAGCGTGGACCCCCCACGGCTCCCCGTTCCCGGCCAAACGAAGACGGCAGCGCCTCATTTAGGACACCGCTGTCCCCCTCGTTTGAAGGACAGCGGTGGGAACACGCAGTAAAGGTTCTCTGCCTGCTCATCGAGGACGATGGCGGCCGTCTGTTTACCGATACGCTCGGTCACAGAACAGCGCAGTACAGCGTTTCACTGAGGCTCCAGCTGAACCCATCTAAGATGCAGATCATGTCATCAAGAGAACTCATATCAATGAATTCCTTTTTCTCTTCCATCTCTCAGCCTTCCTATCTCATATGCCTCTTTTAAATATAGTATCTCTCTCGGTTCATTTTCACTTTTAGGAAATTGCGTGTTTGTCATATTACACCCATTATGATTAATCATTATTGAGTAGGCCATTAGCATTATTAGTTTAAAAATAATACTCAAAATTGCAAGAACTAAAACAGCTTAACAAATGTGTTTTACAATCAATGTAAAACACTTTGAGTAGAGCTCTAAATCAGTGTAGAAAGTAACGAGACTTTGATTCAACGATATCCCCATGTCTAAAGGTTTCCATTAGCTCCTGTCGACTAAAGCCTTATTATGAAGCTGTTAGTCAAATGAGCCTTGAAAAGCAATCTGCCGATGCCTCAATTACCATCATGTCCTGAAGGAGAGAGCTGCTGAAGGAGATCCTAGGGCTGTTTGAAACCCTTCCTAATGGTCAAACGTTGTAATCAAACCCTTCCTAATGGTCAAACGTTGTAACGTTGTAATCAAACCCTTCCTAATGGTCAAATGTTGTAATCAAACCCTTCCTAATGGTCAAACGTTGTAACGTTATAATCAAACCCTTCCTAATGGTCAAACGTTGTAATCAAACCCTTCCTAATGGTCAAATGTTATAATCAAACCCTTCCTAATGGTCAAATGTTGTAATCAAACCCTTCCTAATGGTCAAACGTTGTAACGTTATAATCAAACCCTTCCTAATGGTCAAACGTTGTAATGTTGTAATCAAACCCTCCCTAATGGTCAAATGTTGTAATCAAACCCTTCCTAATGGTCAAATGTTATATTCAAACCCTTCCTAATTGGTTGTAACGTTATGGGATTCCTGAAGGGAAATATCAGACCGGCCGACCAATGGAGTCTCACATCTGAACATGAACCGCGAGGACGCCCCCCCATCCCCAGCCTGACACCATGCATCATTGATGGCCATTTGATAAGCTTTTAATCCGTCTAGAACAAGGACCATTCAGAAAATACAATCATTTAAAGTACTCCTTTTCAGAGTAGAGAAAGACATAAACAAAGGTAGTGACACCGTCAGGCGTAATAAATAGAGAACAGCTAGCCGTGGGTAGGCTAGCCGTGGGTAGGCTAGCCGTGGATAGGCTAGCTGTGGGTAGGCTAGCTGTGGGTACAGCCATGGGTAGGCTAGCCGTGGGTAGGCTAGCCGTGGGTAGGCTAGCCGTGGGTGTGCAGGACATCTCCCTGGGAGGAGAGACAGGGAGAGAGACGCAGGAGAGAGACACCGTACCTCGTCGGACCCGGAGCCGAAGATGAGGAGGTCAAAGGGAATGGCCGCCACCATGTCGATGAGGAACCAGCCCTTGAAGTAGTGGATGGCGATCCTGGCCGGGTGGCTGACCACCTCCTCGTTATGGTTGACGTAGGTGGTGCGGAAGTTGATGAGGATGTCGATGATGAACATGATGTCCACCATGAGGTCCACCACGTTGAGCGGAGAGCACGAGTAGCCGCACTCGCGGCGCTTCTGCTCCTCGCGGTCGTTGAGCAGGAAGGCGGCGGCGTACGGCGTGAGGATGGCGGTGTAGATGACCAGCAGCAGGATCAGCCAGTCCCACACCGCCTTGAAGGGGCTGTAGTGCAGGATGGTGAAGGTGTCCATGCGAGGGGTCTGGAGCTTGTACTCTGGGAGCACGTCGGCCCCCAGAGACAGCACCTGGAGAGGAGAGCAGGGGAACATGGTGGATCTCAGGTTCCTTCAGTTGTCCTGTGGAATATTACAAATGATAGGCCTTTTAATTTTGAAGGAAATTACAGTTAATAATTAAAGTACAATTATAGCAACATTATGTTGAGCTGCATTCAAATAGCATATTTGTGTATTTCTTATTAAATACACTTAGGTCGTAGAGAACGATGTCAAAGTACCGTTTTCTCTCCTGCTTCAGCACTGAAACAGCGCAACCCAAAAGCTAGCAACGGCTCCAACTAACAGAAAATATTTCTTTAAAGACACAAACACCATCAATGACAAAATTATACTAATGACAAATTATAAGGACGCAAAGTAATTATTAATTGAATTGTTTATGTTTGATAATGTATTGTTTTATTAACTACATTATTTTCTTATTTAATAATTATTTAAAACTCGCTTCTGTTCCAAAAGCTTGAGTTTATGAACTTTAGCCATTTCTAACTCTCTCTGTGCCTGAGACAAAGGGTTATGTGCTAATATTGATATTCCATTCCTGCTGTTGTATCAGGATCCTTTGGTTTGTCATTATGCTGCAGCTCAGATGGATGGGACAGCGAGGGTCTGTTCGGAGCCCTTAGCGAAGTACTCAACCGGAACCAGGGGTCAGCGAGCCCTTAGCGAAGTACTCAACAGGAACCAGGGGTCAGCGAGCCCTTAGCGAAGTACTCAACAGGAACCAGGGGTCAGCGAGCCCTTAGCGAAGTACTCAACAGGAACCAGGGGTCAGCGAGCCCTTAGCGAAGTACTCAACAGGAACCAGGGGTCAGCGAGCCCTTAAGCCCCCAGTATCAACAGGAACCAGGGGTCAGCGAGCCCTTAGCGAAGTACTCAACAGGAACCAGGGGTCAGCGAGCCCTTAGCGAAGTACTCAACAGGAACCAGGGGTCAGCGAGCCCTTAGTGAAGTACTCAACAGGAACCAGGGGTCAGCGAGCCCTTAGCGAAGTACTCAACAGGAACCAGGGGTCAGCGAGCCCTTAGCGAAGTACTCAACAGGAACCAGGGGTCAGCGAGCCGCAGTCAAACTATTAGAACCTGGGGCTTTCTGCAGGAAGACATATCAAGATGACCCGTGACCATGAAGAACGGGGTTCTACTGGTTCTACTGGTTCTACTGGTTCTACTGGTTCTACTGTCTGCCGAGGAGAGAGAGAAGAAATGCAGAAGGTTCACTGAAATAATCCATTACTAAAATGGAATATCACTTAATGTCACTTATCACTTAGTGTGTGTATATATATATATATATATATATATATATATATATATATATATACACACATAACCAGATTTGATTCATGCTAACGTTTGTTTTAAGCTCTTCATGTGTGTGATGTCAGTCATTGTAAATCAGTGTGTTTAGGAAAGCTATGGCTCCCTCTCTTAATAAGCCAGACAGAGAGAGAGAGGGCTCCCTGTGGTGCAGGCAGGGCTGGAGGAATGAGAGGATCAGAGAGACTGTGTTTTCCCTTACTTCAGCATGTAATGTTTGCTACGCGATGACCCCAAACGAGCACACCGTCCGCAGAGAGCATTACGTTTTAACGAGGGCGAACACATTCACAGCTAACGAGAGTGAGAGCTTCCAGAGAGGTCAGTAGAGCCGCATTCAAGAGGCCTAGATCAGAAAGTTCAGGACCTCCATCCAGATAGTAGTCAGCCTCCCTGATTAGCTCAGAGAGAACAGGAAGAGCAGCACAGAGAGGACATGCAGAGGCTGACGATGGTCTTACCTGGGTAACCTTCTCTGTGACGTTGTGGGTTCTGTCCTTCACCTTGGGTGCAATGATGGTGTTCTCGGATGTGGGAGGAGAATGGGTCTTCTTATCTCCTCCGTCTGAGAAGTTGAGTGCGATCAGCGGGATCTTGTTGATGGTGCTGTACTTGTTGATGTTGGATTCTGAGGTGGAGCCCAGAAGACTGGACTTGAGGTGGTTAAAGGGTCCTGGATGTGATGGGAGAAATCAAACAAGACCACAACTAGAACCTTGAGTTGACTCCAAGGTCACTCTCTCACTGTCCATATCATGAATTCATCTAGGTCTATATGTCTAGGTCTAGATATGTAGGTATGCATATCTAGGTCTATATGTCTAGGTCTGTATATCTAGGTCTAGATTTGTAGGTATGCATATCTAGGTCTATATGTCTAGGTCTGTATATCTAGGTCTTTATGTCTAGGTATCTATATCTAGGTATATATGTCTAGGTCTGTATATGTAGGTATATATGTCTAGGTATATATCTAGGTCTTTATTTCTAGGTCTATATATGTAGGTCTGTATATCTAGGTCTGTATATCAAGTTCTGTATATTTATAGATATACATAGAAAAGCAGATGGACAGTACCAGTCACCATAGCACCAACACGTTGTATAGATACATACGATCATACGACTTGATATATTTCTGAGGAGCGGGGGCTTCATGCACTAATGAAAGTTTTTCATGACAAGCAATATGATGAAGGCAAGCAGTGTCATCATTTCCAATGATGTCACTGTACGACTCTGAACACTGATGACAAGTCACCACACTATTGGACAACCACGGCACGTGCAGCAGACTGAAAACACTTAGTCGGGAGTGGATAACTAAGTCATCCACTTGTGCTGATTGCCCTTCTTGAAAAGATAAGCTTCAACGCTGAGCCTGGAAATCAGAGCGAACGTGTGGTTTACCTCTGGTCTGGCGGCCATTGTCTAAATGCAGCAGTTTGTGTTGTCCGAGTAGAGAGGAGAGGAGTGAAACGGGATGCAGAGAATGCTATTGTGAGCTATATAGCTTAGCTGTGCTACTGCGACTTAGCCTGTATACTGTCCTTTATCTTGTACTGAAATACAGGACACTATGACCTTATGAAACAGTTTTATCAGCTCTATCAACTCTTCAGCATAGGGCCTGCTCATAAATAATAAAGATATAAGGAAGTTTTATGAGCCAAAGTAGAATCTGGCAAAGAAACATCAACACATTGATCATATTTGAAATTGGCACAGTTCCATAGCCATGATTGGCTGGGCCACCTCCAAGCCCCGCCCCTAAAGGACACTGCTGTAACTACTTGTGTGTCATTCACATGAAGAAAGAAGTAAGAGAGGATCGCAGAGAGTTATAATGTACTTCTCCCAGACCCTTTCTCTGAGGAAGAGGAGGGGTGTCAGCAGGGTGGAGCGTGAGGAAGAGGAGGGGTGTCAGCAGGGTGTAGCGTGAGGAAGAGGAGGGGTGTCAGAAGGGTGTAGCCTGAGGAAGAGGAGTGGTGTCAGCAGGGTGGAGCGGGAGGAAGAGGAGGAGTGTCAGCAGGGTGTAGCGGGAGGAAGAGGAGTGGTGTCAGCAGGGTGTAGCGTGAGGAAGAGGAGTGGTGTCAGCAGGGTGTAGCGTGAGGAAGAGGAGTGGTGTCAGCAGGGTGCAGCGTGAGGAAGAGGAGGATACCTTCGCTGCCGTGCCGCTC
Organism: Lota lota; assembly: GCA_026745465.1. Classification (NCBI taxonomy): domain Eukaryota; kingdom Metazoa; phylum Chordata; class Actinopteri; order Gadiformes; family Lotidae; genus Lota; species Lota lota. The sequence goes on from JACYXH010000584.1 coordinate 503,214, forward strand.
CCTGAAGAGGCCCTTGGCGTTGCAGCTGAAGCCCTCCATGTCGTGCAGCGAGGAGGCACGCCTCATGCTGCCCAGGCTGTCCCGGGGGAGGGGGTGGGACAGCGAGCCGGAGGACCGCTCCTCGCCCTGGTGCAGCTTCTCCCAGGGGGGCTTTGGGGAGGAGTGGTCCAGGGGCCGGGGGCCCTCACTGGCCCGGGAGGTGCGCCTGCTGGAGCCGATCAGCGCCCGCGTGTCGTTGGCATCGGGCTCCGCGGGGCCGCAGCTGCCCTTGGTGGGCGATGGGGGGCTCCTGGGGGCCACGGCGTCCTGGCCCTCGGGGGGTCTGGGGGAGTCCACCAGCACGGCGTCCGGGTCCTCCTGGGGGAGGGACTGCTTAGTGGTTCCCATCAGGCTCAGCGCCGCCTGCCGGAAGCGGAAGAATCGTTTCCGTCCTAGACGTCACGGAGACAGAAGCTCTTCATCCTGATGGTGACTCACTGGTTAGGACGGGAATCTCCACACCACTTTTCTTAAATGCCATTAAACAATGGATTTATTTGGATTTCCATTCTGTATGTACCTCAGAATGGATCCGATACAGAGAAGATGTGACACACATCTGGGACTAGAAGGTCCTGCTGTGAAACACTGTTACGTTTTAACCTTTGTTCCAAACTTTGTTCCAAACTTTGTTCCAAACTTGGGAACAAAGTTTGGAACAAAGTTTGGAAGTGCTTGAATTAAGCAGAAGGGTGATGACTCCAGTGAAAAGGTGATATAGTGTTGATTAAACATAGTGATATACAGGCATGCAGTCATTACTCTAAAGCGACACCTGGACATTCAGTGTACTTTTCTAAGGTTGTCCTGAAGAGTTTGAACAACAATACAAAGCACATTGAGAGGCTGGTTAATGAGAAGGGAGAACATGTCTCCATTCCACTCCTCCCTCAATGTCCTCTAAACTGTTGAGAGGAACAGAACAACCTGTAGTTGGTCCAGCCAGAGACAAATGGGATGCTCATCTCCACAGTAAATACTTCCTCACACACTGACACGCTACTTCCTGTGAAAGCTCTTTGGGCATCCTGCCAACCTAGCTCATTAGGAAATACAAAGCGTGTAATTGAGCCAGAGCTTAGGAACACACACTTGTCTGACATCCCTCAGAAGCATCCATACATAGCGTCTCTGTCACCACCTGACTTCATCTCAGAGGCCGCGGTGCTCTGATATTACAACCACTCTGGGTTACAATGCCTCCGTCACACGCATGCTAACTAGCAGGTGGTCACGCGCATGCTAACTAGCAGGTGGTCACGCGCATGCTAACTAGCAGGTGGTCGTAGTCTTATTGGGGCACACCTGAGCCGACATCATTTGTTTGGTGAAGAGGCTACAGAACCAGTTTGTTTGGTGAAGAGGCTACAGAACCAGTTTGTTTGGTGAAGAGGCTACAGAACCAGTTTGTTTGGTGAAGAGGCTACAGAACCAGTTTATTTGGTAAAGAGGCTACAGAACCAGTTTGTTTGGTGAAGAGGCTATAGAACCAGTTTGTTTGGTGAAGAGGCTACAGAACCAGTTTGTTTGGTGAAGAGGCTACAGAACCAGTTTGTTTGGTGAAGAGGCTACAGAACCAGTTTGTTTGGTGAAGAGGCTACAGAACCAGTTTGTTTGGTGAAGAGGCTACAGAACCAGTTTGTTTGGTAAAGAGGCTACAGAACCAGTTTGTTTGGTGAAGAGGCTATAGAACCAGTTTCTTTGGTGAAGAGGCTACAGAACCAGTTTGTTTGGTGAAGAGGCTACAGAACCAGTTTGTTTGGTGAAGAGGCTACAGAACCAGTTTGTTTGGTGAAGAGGCTACAGAACCAGTTTGTTTGGTGAAGAGGCTACAGAACCAGTTTGTTTGGTGAAGAGGCTACAGAACCAGTTTGTTTGATGAAGAGGCTACAGAACCAGTTTCAGTTTGGGAAACAGGAAACCAGCATGCCACCATGTACTGCTCCAGTATCCCAGACCAGAAGGCTGTCTGGGATATCGGTACATTTAACACATTGATTAAACCTTAAGAGCTATTAAAAATAAACGAGCTTCTAAGAATAGACCCAGGTGTTCAATTTGAACAGCCCATAGATTTTGATCAATTTTTCAGATGCTCGGAATGAGATGGCGTTGGTGGGGATCTGCAGCTGGGATGTATTTCTCTCCTAACGGGGTCCATTGGTCCTAAATGAGTCATTGACTCCCAGCACTATCATGTACATCCCACACAGACTGCCTCATTCATCTGCTGAAGAGAGAAAGTCCTGATGAGAACAAGTCTCGCTCTCACGCGGATAATCTGTCTCACCGTAGACTTTATTTCACAGAGCAATGGGTGGTCCAGTAAAACCAAAACAGAAAGCAATTACCCAATGATTAAACACTGTTGGTAATAACATCCTTGGTAATATCTTTTGAATTCTCTTTTCCAGAATCATTTTCAGTGTTTTCGTTTGTGGCCCTTTTCTGGGCTTTGTGGTGAATCAGCTGATTGTTGGATTCTGGATGGCAGGGATGGATGGTCCGAGAAGGGATCAGTTTGTCTCCTGGACCGGCTCTGTTCTGCTGCTATCATTCCTTCAGGCCTGCAGCCCACTACACTGTCAGCAGGGATGGTGCTCTAACCAACTCTAACCAGCTCTAACCATCTCTAACTAGCACCACATCTCTAACCAGCTCTAACCAGCTCCACATCTCTAACCAGCTCTAACCAGCACAACATCTCTAACCAGCTCTAACCAGCTCCACATCTCTAACCAGCTCCACATCTCTAACCAGCTCTAACCATCTCTAACCAGCTCTAACCAGCTCCACATCTCTAACCAGCTCTAACCAGCACAACATCTCTAACCAGCTCTAACCAGCTCCACATCTCTAACCAGCTCCACATCTCTAACCAGCTCTAACCATCTCTAACCAGCTCTAACAAACTCCAACCAGCGGGGGGGGGGGGGGGGGGGGGGGGTGGTCTAATAAACCCAGTACTCACTCTGATCCGACGTGGTGGTGGGGGGGGGGGGGGGGGTCTAATAAACCCAGTACTCACTCTGATCCGACCTGGGGGGGGGGTCTAATAAACCCAGTACTCACTCTGATCCGACGTGGTGGTGGGGGGGGGGGGGGGGGTCTAATAAACCCAGTACTCACTCTGATCCGACCTGGTGGTGGGGGGGGGGGGGGGGGGGGGGGGGGGGGGTCTAATAAACCCAGTACTCACTCTGATCCGACCTGGTGGTGGTGGGGGGGGGGGGGGTCTAATAAACCCAGTACTCACTCTGATCCGACCTGGTGGGGGACGTGTGGTTGAGCTTCTCGGTGGAGTCATCACTTCCCTCGTCCAGGACGTAGTCAAAGTTGAGGATGAACATCATCACAACCCCCTCCTCGTTCTTCACAGGAATGATGTGGATGTTGCACTGGAAGTCCGAGCCTGAAGCAGGAGGCAGGAACCACATTAGTCCAGCCGCTCAGCCTCCCCTTTCCTACCAAACTCAGGGCTTTACACCTCAGCCTTCCCTTTCCTACCAAACTCAGGGCTTTACACCTCAGCCTTCCCTTTCCTACCAAACTCAGGGCTTTACATCTCAGCCTCATCTCAGCCTCATCTCATCTCAGCCTCATCTCATCTCAGCCTCCCCTTTCCTACCAAACTCAGGGCTTTACACCTCAGCCTTTCCTTTCCCTGGGGGGGGGGGGGGGGGGGGGGGTGTGGGGGGCGCCGTGGCTGACAGACGCCAGCAGCTTCATTAGCAGCCGGCGCGCTGCCCGACTAAATTTAACAATCCCAGAACGGCCAGCACCGGCTTTAGAGAAGACGAGGGAGCGAGGGAGGAAGAGTGTGGAAAGACAGGCGTTATGGATGAAGGAATAGATGTTATGGATTCATTAATACAGGCGTTATGGATGAAGGAATAGATGTTATGGATTCATTAATACAGGCGTTATGGATGAAGGAATAGATGTTATGGATTCATTAATACAGGCGTTATGGATGAAGGAATAGATGTTATGGATTCATTAATGCAGACGTTATGGATGAAGGAATAGATGTTATGGATTCATTAATACAGGCGTTATGGATGAAGGAATAGATGTTATGGATTCATTAATACAGGCGTTATGGATAAAGGAATAGATGTTATGGATTCATTAATACAGGCGTTATGGATGAAGGAATAGATGTTATGGATTCATTAATACAGGCGTTATGGATGAAGGAATAGATGTTATGGATTCATTAATACAGGCGTTATGGATGAGGGAATAGATGTTATGGATTCATTAATACAGACGTTATGGGTGAATTAAGACATTATGGACATTATTTATGGGAAAATAATAAAGAAACATGTCTTGTGGTCCGTTGTATTTCTCTCCATCTATGGTCTTCATCATGACACCGTCTATAGCAAGTTCATGTTGACAGCAGTAGACAGGTAGAGATGAAAACTAGATCTATCTAAACCATGACTGCTTGTAGATATATAGAGGTAAAAACTAGATCCATCTATAAACCATGACAGCTTGTAGATATGTAGAGGTAAAAACTAGATCTATCTAAACCATGACAGCTTGTAGATATGTAGAGGTAAAAACTAGATCTATCTAAACCATGACCGCTTGTAGATATGTAGAGGTAAAAACTAGATCTATCTAAACCATGACCGCTTGTAGATATATAGAGGTAAAAACTAGATCTATCTCTAAACCATGACTGCTTGTAGATATATAGAGGTAAAAACTAGATCTATCTAAACCATGACCGCTTATAGATATGTAGAGGTAAAAACTAGATCCATCTATAAACCATGACCGCTTGTAGATATGTAGAGGTAAAAACTAGATCTATCTCTAAACCATGACTGCTTGTAGATATGTAGAGGTAAAAACTAGATCTATCTAAACCATGACAGCTTGTAGATATATAGAGGTGAAAACTAGATCTATCTATAAACCATGACAGCTTGTAGATATGTAGAGGTAAAAACTAGATCTATCTATAAACCATGACAGCTTGTAGATATATAGAGGTAAAAACTAGATATATCTACAAACCATGACCGCTTGTAGATATGTAGAGGTAAAAACTAGATATATCTACAAACCATGACAGCTTGTAGATATATAGAGGTTAAAACTAGATATATCTACAAACCATGACAGCTTGTAGATATATAGAGGTAAAAACTAGATATATCTACAAACCATGACCGCTTGTAGATATGTAGAGGTAAAAACTAGATATATCTACAAACCATGACCGCTTGTAGATATGTAGAGGTAAAAACTAGATCAATCTATAAACCATGACCGCTTGTAGATATATAGAGGTTAAAACTAGATATATCTACAAACCATGACAGCTTGTAGATATATAGAGGTAAAAACTAGATCCATCTATAAACCATGACCGCTTCTGCTTGTAGATATGTAGAGGTAAAAACTAGATATATCTATAAACCATGACCGCTTGTAGATATGTAGAGGTAAAAACTAGATATATCTATAAACCATGACCGCTTGTAGATATGTAGAGGTAAAAACTAGATCCATCTATAAACCATGACTGCTTGTAGATATGTAGAGGTAAAAACTAGATCTATCTAATCCATGACAGCTTGTAGATATGTAGAGGTAAAAATTAGATCTATCTATACAAAATGAGTTGCAAGGGTTTTGGAATGTAACATTGTTTATGCATTAAATATGAAGTGTTATTTTTAAGATTTCTGAATAAATCATCAGGCCTCTGCATTAAATATTAATTTTGGCGCGTTACGTTGTCATTGCATTCACATTAGACAAAGAAGAAAAAATACTAACTGCTGTTTTTTAAATGTTGTGATTTCTCGTCACAGTCTGAAAGGGCTTCACAGGCCCACAATTCAAACATCTATGATAGTGGTGGTTGAAATCAGTGAAAAACAAATGGTAGTAGATACTTGATATAACAGACTTTACCATCTAGTATTCCGTATTTCCCCTGTAGCATCTACTATGTATAGTATCTAGTCATTGCATCCAACAGAAAACAGCGGGCGTCTCTGAATCTGGGCTCTAGTTCTCCCGAGCAGATGGAAACACGAGTCTTTAAGCCCCTGTCTCAGTGGCGCTGACTCATCCACGACGCGCTGAATGTCACCTCCACTATAAAAATATCAATGGGGAAGTTGTTCATTCCAGAAGCGCTGCTAAATCAGCACCAGGCGCCTCATTAGAGGGAATTATTACCTTCTGCATGGTGATCTTTTGTTCGCTGTCTCAAGTTTTCAGCTCTCAGGCGCAGAGCACATTGAATGGAATGTCTCTCGAATAACAACATGGACATTATTTGCTGTACCTTTTCTCAAGGCCGCGTGAGCACCCAATCTCATCATTAAGGAGGCTGTAGCCGTGTCATCAGCTGAGTATTCAGTGGCAGACCTGGGTCATTAGAGTGGATTGTAGGGGAAGAATGACTGACTTTGATTGAGCATGTCTGCAGCTCATTTCCTGGTTGACTTTTCAATAGCTGCCTAAGAGTGGCAAGATGTATGCCACCATCTCTGCTACCTTTCAGTTTAAGAAAGATCATTAAAAAAATGATAATTCACTGTAAACCACGCATGGGAAAAAGGTTTAAGATAACTTAAAACCCTTATGCACCAACGTTTAATATTATTGTCGAAACATAAATTACAGAGTTATGTTTTGTAGCACAATCACATGTATCTTTCTTGTGTTTTGTATTGGATACATCATATAGAGATGTGACCTGTACATCATAGAGATGTAACCTGTACATCCTATAGAGATGTGACCTGTACATCCTATAGAGATGTGACCTGTACATCCTATAGAGATGTGACCTCTACATCCTATAGAGATGTGACCTGTACATCCTATAGGGATGTGACCTCTACATCCTATAGAGATGTGACCTGTACATCCTATAGGGATGTGACCTGTACATCCTATAGAGATGTGACCTGTACATCCTATATGGATGTGACCTCTACATCCTATAGAGATGTGACCTGTACATCCTATAGAGATGTGACCTGTACATCCTATAGGGATGTGACCTCTACATCCTATAGGGATGTGACCTCTACATCCTATAGAGATGTGACCTGTACATCCTATAGGGATGTGACCTGTACATCCTATAGAGATGTGACCTGTACATCCTATGGGGATGTGACCTCTACATCCTATAGGGATGTGACCTGTACATCCTATAGGGATGTGACCTGTACATCCTATGGGGATGTGACCTCTACATCCTATAGGGATGTGACCTGTACATCCTATAGGGATGTGACCTCTACATCCTATAGAGATGTGACCTGTACATCCTATGGGGATGTGACCTCTACATCCTATAGGGATGTGACCTCTACATCCTATAGGGATGTGACCTGTACATCCTATAGGGATGTGACCTGTACATCGCCAGACTGGCCAATGGAAACAGATGAGATCTCCTGGGGACAGGCCAGCTGACACCGGGAGAAAACCCAACCCTGCAGGTTTTGGGGATATTTCTTACCCACACGCTACACCTCATTAAAGGAACTCAGCACAATGCTTGTGAAACAGGACTTGTGATGTTCTGTAAGAGATCCGTTCTGCCCAGGGTACAATGGAGAAATATTCCTCCTTTTATTCCTCTGGGCTGCCGCATCTTCTGGAAACATGCCATTTGTACGCTCTGGATGTGAGAGAAGCTTGGTATATAGGGCACGGATCCTCACACTGCATGTGACAGCAGGTGTGTTCTCGTGTGTGTCTTTGCATCGATGGATTGTTTCATTATTGACTCTTTGCCTGCCAAAGAGGAGCACACTTTACACCCGAGCCGAGAAACGAACGCGTATTAGACGACTCTTGGTTTTAATGATGGAAATTTAATTAAAAAGGATTCTGTTTCCATCATTACTTATTAAAGCATTGTGGTGTAATCGTGCAAGCCGCTAGATTGTATTAAATGATGTCGGCCTATACTGTATCATGGGTTTATAATCTCGCTACATACTACAGAATATAGTATACATTTTTATTCTTTTCCTTTCTAAGCTGCATCCATACTCTGAATCCTCCGCCACCTCTACACGTGCTGTGGAAGCAGAGGCAGGGAGCAGCCCCCAGCAGAACACGTTGCTAATGAAATGTGACATTTCTCTTGTTTACAGGCATTCTGCTTACACCAGCACGTTACTCTACTGGGGCATAGCCAAGAAGAGAACGACAGAGAGGAGAGAGAGACAGAGGGCAGAGAGAGAGAAGGATGGAAAGGAGAGAGGTAGGGAGAGAGAGCGGGAGGGGGTATGCTAGGCTAACCCTTTGTTGAATGTCCTCTGGCCTCATGGTTATCATGCCTCAGTGAGGTCTCCATTAGCCAGCCGGGCCTCATTTCATCTTCAATCAGCATCATGGGAGCCGTCAGGGACGACTTTGCTGCTTCATAGTCCTGCATTCACATTCATGTTCCCAGTTATCTATGTGAGATATCTCTTGCCATCGTCCTTTACTGCTGTTGTTCTTAAACACAGAATTCAATGGTGTGTTAAAATAATGGAAAAACAAATACAAAGCGTGTGCATATGGAGGACTAAGCAGATGGTTTGGAGGAATACTAGAGACGTTATTCTCAGTAAGGCTTCCCCCGAGATGCAGATAGCTCTTCTATCATATGTAAAGGCTGCCTTGTATTGCTCTGCTGTGCACGGCTCCATCTGCTCTCTCTGTGGCTGATACAACTTTGTTTCTATCATCCTAATTAAGGATAGCTGTGCTGGCAGCAACTCATTGGGCTATATCATGCTTGCTTTTCTAAAATTAATCACTTATTTATTAATCGAAGTGTTATCGCTGTATTCGTGTCTTTGTTCATTTAAACGAGGTTGCCGATTGCATTCCAAATTTAAAGAAACACAAACAATAGAGGAGAGAGGTGAGGTGTTTGTGTCTGTATGTAAGGGGATCTTGTATAACCTTGTTGTTGTCTAGTTATATCTTTGGCCTGGCAGGACCTCTCTCCAGTCGCTGAGCTGGTGGAGAGGGGAACGCTCCAGGGCTCAGTCTCCCGGTGGGAAACCAGAGAAGACCAAGAGTGATGAAAGATGCATGGTCTGCTTCAGGAGGTTCTGGGCCTGCTGTCCGCACCTCCCCTGCTCTGGGGGGCGTCCCGCTTGAACCCCCTCTCACCCCGGGACCCGAGCCGGTCCGAGGGGAGCAGGTCTTCTAAGGGGGGGGGGGGGGGGGGACACTGTGCACCCCCACCGGCGTATCACATGACTGGATCATTCAGCGGCGGCCTCCTGAATCCAGGTAGGCTTCAGCGTGGTGTCGCATTCCCTTTGTGAAGACTTTCTGTGGCCCAGTATTACGACCCCAGTCAGGACAGCATCGCTCCCAGCAGCAAGCATTTAGGATGTTGATGATGCATGGTCTGTAGAGGGAGGAGCTATCTCACCGCACTGAGATACTGTATTCAGTGACTGCTGTTCTACTGCATGCATTTTTACACGTACATGCTGTATACATATACAAATATATACCCAAAAACATATTCTATCTACTGCATGCATATTGTTCTCAAACAATCTCGAACTTCATAGCAGCATACGTCTCATTTGCATAGCGAGCCATTATTGTGGTAAAAAGGGTCAAATAAAGCTTCCTAGTTCTCCCTGTGGTTCCCCCACTGCCTCGCTACTCTCACAGCTTCTACATTTAAGCTGCTTAGCGAGGAGCCCAAGAACCAAAGCTTTGTTGCTCCTGATGCTTCTGCCTAACTCAAAGCTTCTCAAGATTACCATTAGGGGCTTAACACGAAACACACTTCCTGGGCTGTTGGTAAACCATATGTGACTGAAGAACAGAGCAACAAGGCTTGTTTCAGACCGTAGAACCTCATGCAGAACCATGCAGAACCATGAGAACAGGTCAACAAGGCTTGTTTCAGACCGTAGAACCTCATGCAGAACCATGAGAACAGGTCAACAAGGCTTGTTTCAGACCGTAGAACCTCATGCAGAACCATCCAGAACCATGAGAACAGGTCAACAAGGCTTGTTTCAGACCGTAGAACCTCATGCAGAACCATCCAGAACCATGAGAACAGGTCAACAAGGCTTGTTTCAGACCGTAGAACCTCATGCAGAACCGTGAGAACAGATCAACAAGGCTTGTTTCAGACCGTAGAACCTCATGCAGAACCATGAGAACCATGAGAACAGATCAACAAGGCTTGTTTCAGACAGGAGTACACACAGTATCTGTGACCGTAGTGCAGGTGTGTGTGTGTGCGCGTGTGTGTGTGTGTGTCTGTGTGTGTCTGTGTGTGTGTGTGCGCGTGTCTGTGTGTGTGTGTGCACGTGTGTGTGTGTGTGTGTGTGCACGTGTGTGTGTGTGTCTGTGTGTGTGTGTGCGCGTGTCTGTGTGTGTGTGTGTGTGCACGTGTGTGTGTGTGTCTGTGTGTGTCTGTGTGTGTGCGCATGTCTGTGTGTGTGTGTGTGTGCCACGTGTTGTGTGTCTGTGTGTGTTGTGTGTCTGTGTGTGTGTGTGTTGTCTGTGTGTGTGCGCTGTGTGTGTGTGTGTGTCTGTGTGTGTCTGTGTGTGTGTGTGTCTGTGTGTGTGTTCGGTATGTGTGTGTGTGTGTGTGCTGAGCGTGTGTGTGTCACTGTGTGTGTGTGGTGTGTCTGAGACCGAGTGTCTGTATGTGTGGGGTGTGCGAGTGTGTCTGTGTGGCCGGTGTACTGTGTGTGTGTGTGTGCCTGTGCGAGTCTGTTGAGTGTGTGTGTGCGTGTGTGCTGTGTCTGGGTGGCTGTGTGTGTCAGTGGCGCGCTGCGTGTGTGGTGTCTGTGTGTGCGCGTGTGTCGTGTGTTGTGGGGTGTCGGGACGTGTGTGTGTCTGTGGGTGCGGTGTAGTGTGTGCGCGGTTGTGTGGGGTGTGTGTGTGTGTGTGATGTGTGTGGGTTATTAACCTTGGGTGATCTGAGGGGTTGTTGTGTAGTGGTTGCGGTGAGGGTGTGTGGGTGGTGTTGAGTGGGGGTGTGGTGCGTAGAGTGAGGGGGATCGGGGGTGGTGGAGGAGAAGCGGTGTGTGTGTGAGGAGTGTGTGGTGTGGGGAAGTGTGGTGAGTGTATTAGGCGTAAGTGGGTGGCTTACTTGAGAGTGGAAGTTTGGGAGAGTGGGAGGATGTTTTGAGGCTCTAGGGGTGTATATCTTTTATAACTAAAATATAATATATTTTTAAAGTGTGTGGTGTGTCGTGTGGTATGTGTGATCGGTGTGTATGATCGTGTGTGTGGTGTAGACTTATGGTTTGTAAATATAGTTATATATATTATAGCTGTGTGTGTTATATATTGTATATGCGTGGCTTTGATTTCTGTGAGAAGTGTTCAGTGGCTCAACTGTTCCCCATGTTTTTTCTGACTTGTATTACTCTGGCGAGGAGGACACACAGTTTTTTTATAGATATGCCCGTAGTCACTCTAGCATGAAGATATTACAATGTTGAAAGTTATTTGAAACACATAAGATTGCACCTTCTGTAAATAAATATGTTCTGAAAGTACTGGAGGCTTCTGACCAAATGAAAGGTGTACCACAACCCATCTGCTTAGAGAGGAGAGAAGAATGAAGCAGTCACTAGGGGTCTCTGACTCAGGGAGGATAGAATATCAGTCCAGCATTCATTCATTCATTCATTCATTCATTCATCGGCAGAATACGCTAAGTGGAAAATCACAATCAAATGATCAGTCACAAAATGGTCTTCTGAAACTGTAACAAAAGATGAGGAGGCAACGTATATAATGTTTAAAGGATGGATGAACAGAAACATATATAATGTTTAAAGGATGGGCAGTAGGGGGTGTGACACACCAGCCAAGCTGAGTGTGTTCTGTTGGGGCCCATTGAGGCCAGAGCGCCTCATCTCCCCATCATGAACAATATGTCACCAGCAGGACGACCCCCCCAACTAGACCCCACCCATGCCATCCCTCAGCATTAGGGTCTGCTGTCACAGCTGAGACCCCCCATACACACATTCATCACTATCACTCATCACAAGGGAAACGCTGATCCACATCACCACGCCCACACCAGATGGGAGCACGTGTAAAGATGGATGCCCCTTCAGGCACACACTTCACCACACCCCCCCCATCTGTGGCCGGACCCTCATTCTCACTCTCCAGACACTCAACCCCAATGGGGCCGTGACCCTCAGCTCCACACCACCCCACACCATGCCCACCACCCAGGGCAGACCTCAACTCAGGCTAAGTCACGCACTCACACCCCCAGGGAACCGTGACCCTCAGCTCTCCTCATCACCACCCCCCCCACCCCAGGGGCCCGTGACCCTCAGCTCTCCTCATCACCACCTCCCCCCACCACCCCCACCCAGGGGCCCGTGACCCTCAGCTCTCCTCATCACCACCTCCCCCCCCCCCCAGGGCCCGTGACCCTCAGCTCTCCTCATCACCACCCCCCCCCCCCCCCCAGGGGCCGTGACCCTCAGCTCTCCTCCATCACCACCTCCACCCCCCCACCCAGGGGCCGTGACTCTGCCTCTCCTCATCCACCACCTCCCCCCCCCAGGGGCCGTGACCCTCAGCTCTCCTCATCACCCACCTCCCCCCACCCCCACCCAGGGGCCGTGACCCTCAGCTCTCCTCATCACCACCTCCCCCCCCCCAGGGGCCGTGACCCTCAGCTCTCCTCATCACCACCTCCCCCCCACCCCCCCACCCAGGGGCCGTGACCCTCAGCTCTCCTCCGTCACCACCTCCCCCCCCCAGGGGCCGTGACCCCCCCCCGGTGACTCACCGTCCTTGCGGTGGTAGGTGATCTCCACCTTGCGCTCCTCTGAGCCCAGCATGGCCTGTTCCACCTGGCCGATGGCGTCGGTGTCGGTGAGCGCGCCGTGCAGGAAGTCACATGTGCACGGCCGCTGCATGACGTCCGGCCTGGAGAAGCCCGTCATCTCACAGAAGCCGTCGTTGCAGTAGATGATGGCGCAGTTCTCCACCCGAGCGTTGGCGATCACAAACTTCCTGTCTGTGATGGAGAACAGAAGACCACAGGTAGTTTGCTTCTAGGACGGGAGTTTGGAGTGCCACGGGATGTGGGGGCCACGGGATGTGGGGGCCACGGGATGTGGGGGCCACGGGACGTGGGGGCCACGGGACGTGGGGGCCACGGGACCTGGGGGCCACGGGACGTGGGGGCCACGGGATGTGGGGGCCACGGGACGTGGGGGCCACGGGACGTGGGGGCCACGGGATGTGGGGGCCACGGGACTTGGGGGCCACGGGACCTGGGGGCCACGGGACGTGGGGGCCACGGGACCTGGGGGCCACGGGACGTGGGGGCCACGGGACGTGGGGGCCATTAAGGAAATACATGGACTGAAGTTCAATGTCTGCTGCTATCCTTTCGGTTAAAGACTGCAGACCAACGCTAACAACATGTTCTCAAAAAGAAACTACAGTCTCATCTATATACATACACACACACAACACATGACACACACACAATTATAATAGATACAAAAATAAGATAAGCTACATAAACAAGTGTAGCAATAGCTTGTATGGGTAAATGCAATACAATAAAAACGATATGATGTGATATAGGCCTACATTAATATAATACTATTATATAACAAAATAATACTCACTTTGACCCTCGAATTTCCGAATAATTATTCCAAGGAATGTGTTTTGTGGCGCCACGTGACCTCTGCGCACAGGCATGATCGCGCTTTAAGAACGCACCTTGCGAACTCAATCCGAAGTTACTGTTGCAGAGTCTCCAGAACCGGTCACACTGGCGCAGCACTCCACTTTAAATCGCCTTCTAGTTTAAATCATCTTCCAGGTCCCACCTCAGAGTTGTTCACCCTGCGTGAGCACCAGGACATTTAAACGCGTCCTCGCCAAAACGCACGGAATCGGGCAGGATCGCTCGGGTCAGATCCGGTTCGCACAGCATGTCCGTTAGAGATGGTTCTCTGTCGGTGTGTTGAAGCATCCAGCAGCCAGTGGTTCATATGCCAAGCGGAGTGACGCGTCTCCCCCGGGACTTGGTTTCCCCCACCCAGAGTCGGTTCATCCCTGCTGGAGCCGCTGGTGTGAGACGACGCATCATCGGAGACGCCGCTACTTTAAATATACCATGTCGGCAATTGAAATGGAAATTTGCAACCTTGCTTTTTTTTTTTTAGCCTATTGCTTGTTCGGTTAGGAAGCGTGTTTGGTAATTGAT
>JACYXH010000584.1:525000-542500 GCA_026745465.1 Lota lota
ACTGGGAACTATGTGTGAAAGGGGCTTAAGTAACATTGACATATAGTGTTTCAAATGGTTCTGCAGTCCAAACGCACAATAAGGGAGAGCTGTCTGTGCCCCCTCCTCCCCAGACCCGAAGATCACGCGGGTTGCCAGGTTGAGGACACTGGACGAACACGAGCACAAGACGAGCAAATCGTGGCATCCGTCTTGAAATCCTTCTGGGCTCTAAGCTGTCTCCGTCTTCAAATACTTTTATTGAAAGAGGACGAGGCTTTTTAGGGCGGTATAATCTAAGTTTGATCTAGTATGTTTGCTTGCGTCCATGACTGCAGCAAGCTGTGTTTGTGTGCCAATTGGTTTCATATCTGGGAACCTGGGAAACTTGGAGAATAGAGAATCTAAACTCATAGGCCACAACAGAAACAAACGGTGCGCCCCGGAACGGGCATTTAAGTTATTATAGTTATTAGTGAGTTATTAGAGACTTATTAGAGACTTAATAGAGTTAAAGAGTAACGGGTTATTGGAGTTGTTACTCTGAACCAAACTATCAATAAAGCTTTGAACCGTTTACCTAAAAGTGATCAGCCGAAGCAGACTGATGATGATGATGATGATGATGTCAAACGTCAACCAGCAGAGGGCAGTGTTGCCAATGCTATATACACACACGATATGCACCGACGAAAACATCCGACGTATGAAACATTATTCTTGTCGGACATATTACATTTCCCCCCTAGCGATTCAGTAATACCCTGATGGATTTTATATTGACCAACAAAAATAACCTCAAAAAACCTCAATCACACCCTACAAAGTATAGCATCTTATTATGATCATAATCCAATTATGGTATAATTTATCAATCTTTATTATATGTATTTATCATATAATTTGTAATATATATTATATGAATTACTATATATGATGATCATAATATCTAATAGGATGCTATACTTTTTAAATCCATATTATACATATATAGTATAATATACAATATATATTATCATAATTTATAATAGGATGCTATACTTTATAAATCCTTATTATACATATATAATATATAATATCAATTATAATAATTATTATATATTATGATCATATTATTTAATAGGATGCTTTACTTTATATATCATTATTATACCTATATAATATGATATATGTAGTATAATAATACTTTTATATTATGATCATATTATAAAATACGATGCTATAATTTATAAATCTTTATTATACATATATAATATAAAATTGAAAATATATAATAATTATTATAATATATTATAAGCATAATTTAGAATAGGATGCTATACCTGATATATTATGATGCTAACTGTGATGTAGCCGTCTGCAGCGTCCAGTCACCTGGACTCTGACTAACGCACACCTGATATATTATGATGCTAACTGTGATGTAGCCGTCTGCAGCGTCCAGTCACCTGGACTCTGACTAACGCACACCTGATATATTATGATGCTAACTGTGATGTAGCCGTCTGCAGCGTCCAGTCACCTGGACTCTGACTAAAGCACACCTGATATATTATGATGCTAACAGTGATGTAGCCGTCTGCAGCGTCCAGTCACCTGGACTCTGACTAAAGCACACCTGATATATTATGATGCTAACAGTGATGTAGCCGTCTGCAGCGTCCAGTCACCTGGACTCTGACTAAAGCACACCTGATATATTATGATGCTAACTGTGATGTAGCCGTCTGCAGCGTCCAGTCACCTGGACTCTGACTAAAGCACACCTGATATATTATGATGCTAACAGTGATGTAGCCGTCTGCAGCGTCCAGTCACCTGGACTCTGACTAAAGCACACCTGATATATTATGATGCTAACTGTGATGTAGCCGTCTGCAGCGTCCAGTCACCTGGACTCTGACTAAAGCACACCTGATATAGTATGATGCTAACTGTGATGTAGCCGTCTGCAGCGTCCAGTCACCTGGACTCTGACTAACGCACACCTGATATATTATGATGCTAACTGTGATGTAGCCGTCTGCAGCGTCCAGTCACCTGGACTCTGACTAACGCACACCTGATATATTATGATGCTAACTGTGATGTAGCCGTCTGCAGCGTCCAGTCACCTGGACTCTGACTAACGCACACCTGATATATTATGATGCTAACTGTGATGTAGCCGTCTGCAGCGTCCAGTCACCTGGACTCTGACTAACGCACACCTGATATATTATGATGCTAACTGTGATGTAGCCGTCTGCAGCGTCCAGTCACCTGGACTCTGACTAACGCACACCTGATATATTATGATGCTAACTGTGATGTAGCCGTCTGAAGCGTCCAGTCACCTGGACTCTGACTAACGGGATCAAAAGTATCCGTGATCCCGTGGTGCGGGACGGGTCAGATTAACATACTGAGGATTAACGGAGCAGGGATGCAAACTTGGCCAGACACTTGTAGGCCTGCCAAGAGAGACCACTAGACACACACACACACACACACACACACACACACACACACACACACACACACACACACACACACACACACACACACACACACACACACACACACACACACACTGCTGCGAGATACACACATGGTGGAGTCACAGAGATAGGTGGATGTATAGACAGATGGACAGATGGATGGTGTATGGATATGTGGGGGGTGGAGAGGGTTGGTGGGGGTTAGGATGGATGGACACAGAAACAGACTGGCAGACAGACAGACAGACAGACAGACAGATATATAGGGGTGGGAGGGTTGGTGTGTGTGTGGATGGATGGACAAAAAAATACAGATAGATGGCTAGACAGAGGGATAAAGATATGAGATACAACGTACTTATTTTCTGGTGTGTGTTTGTGTGTAATGTGAGTGTGAGTTTAATGTGTGTGTGTGTGTGCATGTTTGGTGTGTGTGTGTGTGTGTGTTTAAGGTGTGTGTGTGTGTGTGTGTGTGCGTGTTTAATGTGTGTGTGGTGTGTGTTTAATGTGTGTGTGTGTTTAATGTGTGTGTGTGTGTGTTTAATGTGTGCGTGTTTGGTGTGTGTGCATGTTTAATGGGTGTATGGTGTGTGTTTAATGTGTGTGTGTGTGTGTTTAATGTGTGTGTGTGTGTTTAATGTGTGTGTGTGTGTGTTTAATGTGTGCGTGTTTGGTGTGTGTGCATGTTTAATGTGTGTGTGTGTGTGTGTGTTTAATGTGTGCGTGTTTGGTGTGTGTGCATGTGCGTGTGTGTGTGTGTGTTTAATGTGTGCGTGTTTGGTGTGTGTGCATGTTTAATGTGTGTGTGGTGTGTGTTTAATGTGTGTGTGTGTGTGTGTGTTTAATGTGTGTGTGTGTGTTTAATGTGTGTGTGTGTTTATTGTGTGTGTGTGCGTGTGTTTAATGTGTGCATGTTTGGTGTGTGTGCATGTTTAATGTGTGTGTGTGTTTGTGTGTGTTTAATGTGTGTGTGTGTGTTTAATGTGTGCATGTTTGGTGTGTGTGCATGTGTGTGTGTGGTGTGTGTTTAATGTGTGCGTGTTTGGTGTGTGTGCATGTTTAATGTGTGTGTGTGTGTGTGTTTAATGTGTGTGTGTGTGTGTGTGTTTAATGTGTGTGTGTGCATGTTCAATGTGTGTGTGTGTTTAATGTGTGTGTGTGTGTGTGTTTAATGTGTGTGTGTGTGTGTGTGTTTAATGTGTGTGTGTGCATGTTTAATGTGTGTGTGTGTTTAATGTGTGTGTGTGCATGTTTAATGTGTGTGTGTGTTTAATGTGTGTGTGTGCGGAGGGGTTGAGGTAGGGCTTGTCCCTGCGGGGGGTAGGGTGTTAAGAGTCATCATAAGTGAGTCTCTGAGTCGTTAAAGTGAAGAGTCATCATAAGACGGCTGAATTATAAATCAGAGTTTGGTCCAGTGTGTTCTCAGCTGATGAATATTTAAAGGTGGGGGATACGGTTCATCCTATTGACAATGGACCAATACTAATGCACCGTTTCCTCTGTGGTGCTGATGAGAGGTTAAACCCAATACTTCCTGCGTAATGCCTCTTTATTTCATAGGGTTTCCCACCTTTTGGTCTGAATTGAATACATTTAGCGTCCGCTCTGTCTAACGGGAAAAATACCACATGTATGCTAGTAAGACCACAGTGGTGGAGTGGTTTCCATGTTATGAATGGTTATTGATTTAAATCACGTGTAAACAAAGTAGGTTCTTTAGTTCTATATGTATCAGACAGCTGAGAGCCAGTACGGGCCTGATAAGAACTCACACAGACTTACTCTTATCCTGACACACACACACACACACACACACACACACACACACACACACACACACACACACACACACACACACACACACACACACACACACACAGACTCACTCTTATCCTGACACACACACACACACACACACACACACACACACACACACACACACACACACACAGACTCACTCTTATCCTGACACACACACACACACACACACACACACACACACACACACACACACACACACACACACACACACACAGACTCACTCTTATCCTGACACACACACACACACACACACACACACACACACACACACACACACAGACTCACTCTTATCCTGACACACACACACACACACACACACACACACAGACTCACTCTTATCCTGACACACACACACACACACACACACACACACACACACACACATATATTGTGAGGGAGAGAGAGACAGAGGGAAAGAGAGGGAGAGAGACAGAGACAGAGAGAGACAGAGACAGACAGAGAGACAGAGAGAGAGAGAGAGAGAGAGAGAGAGAGAGAGAGAGAGAGAGACAGAGACAGAGACAGAGAGAGACAGAGACAGACAGAGAGACAGAGAGAGAGAGAGAGAGAGAGAGAGAGAGACAGAGAGAGACAGACAGAGACAGAGAGAGAGAGAGAGAGAGAGAGAGAGAGAGAGAGAGACAGAGAGAGACAGAGACAGACAGAGACAGAGACAGAGACAGAGAGAGAGAGAGAGAGAGAGACAGAGACAGAGAGAGAGAGACACAGACACAGACAGCAAGTGAGTGTCTGGCGGTGAGGAAATCAATCTGATGTAAATTATTAAGAGCTCAGAATGCGTCTGACTCGTCCTGTCGGCTCTCCTCTGAAGGCTGGCAGGCAGAGCGGACTCTCCCTACAACACTCATTAGTGTGGAGCGGGTTCTGCTGGTGAGCGGGAGCGGGAGCGGGTTCTCCTGGTGAGCGGGAGCGGGAGCGGGTTCTCCTGGTGAGCGGGAGCGGGAGCGGGTTCTCCTGGTGAGCGGGAGCGGGAGCGGGTTCTCCTGGTGAGCGGGCCGGCAGGGGAAGTGATGCGCCAGGCCTCTCACATCCAGCCTGCTGCTCCCTGGAAGCTCGTTAGCAAGAGGCCTGATGCAGAAGAGTCATTAGCCGAGCCTTTCCTACCACCTCCTCCACCTCCTCCACCTCCTCCACCTCCTCCACCTCCTCCACCTCCACCTCCTCCACCTCCTCCACCTCCACCTCCTCCTCCTCCTCCACCTCCTCCTCCTCCTCCACCTCCTCTACCTCCTCCTCCTCCTCCACCTCCACCTCCTCCTTCTCCACCTCCTCCTCCTCCTCCTCCTCCTCCTCCACCTCCTCTACCTCCTCTACCTCCTCCTCCTCCACCTCCACCTCCTCCACCTCCTCCTCCTCCACCTCCTCCACCTCCTCTACCTCCTCCTCCACCTCCACCTCCGCCTCCTCCTTCTCCACCTCCTCCTCCTCCTCCTCCTCCTCCTCCTCCTCCTCCTCCTCCTCCTCCTCCTCCTCCTCCACCTCCGCCTCCTCCTTCTCCACCTCCACCACAGAGACCAGTGTAGCCCACCATAGAGACCAGTGTAGCCCACCATAGAGACCAGTGTAGCCCACCACAGAGACCAGTGTAGCCCACCACAGAGACCAGTGTAGCCCACCATAGAGACCAGTGTAGCCCACCATAGAGACCAGTGTAGGCCACCATAGAGACCAGTGTAGCCCACCATAGAGACCAGTGTAGCCCACCATAGAGACCAGTGTAGCCCACCATAGAGACCAGTGTAGCCCACCATAGAGACCAGTGTAGCCCACCATAGAGACCAGTGTAGCCCACCATAGCCATTGGATGGAGCTTCATTGTCCATTATCCTTTTCTTAATGTATTTATTTATTGAGTCTGTGTTGGATGAACTCTGCAGATGGACCTCGTCTTTCGGCCCCTCGGAACCAGAGTCAACACCCCCCACCGGCCCCGCCCCCCGGGCCGGGTGGTTTGATCTGGTTTGTTCTGGCCGTGGGCCGCTCCCATCAGCACCATGTTCTGAGTCAATAAGATGTGGGCCGTCCTGCGGGCTCCTGGATAAACAAGGGCTCTGGTGGAGCCGCGTGGCCGGGGGCAGGGGGGCCCAGCTGGGGGGCCCCTGGGGACTAGCAGCTCAGCCCTCCCCGTCAACCACCCCTCTCCCCATCACCCCTCTCCCATCACCACCACTCCCCCTCAACCACCCCTCTCCCCATCACCACCACTCCCCCATCACCACCACTCCCCCTCAACCACCTCTCTCCCCCTCAACCACCTCTCCCCCTCAACCACCTCTCCCCCTCCCCTCTACTCTCCCCATCATCTCCTCTCTCTCTTTGTGTCTCTTTATTTCCTTCCTGAACCCATGCAACCATCATATGCACACACATACACACGCACGCAAACACGCACACACGCACGCACACACGCACACACACGCACACACGCACGCACGCACGCACACACATACACACACACACACGCACGCACGCACGCACACGCACACGCACACATACACACACACGCTCACACGCATATACATACGCACGCATGCACACGCACGCTCACACGCATATACACACGCATGCACACGCACGCACACACGTATACACACACACATACACACGCACGGACATGCACACGCACGCACTCTCACGCACACATGCACACGCACGCACATGCACACGCACGCACACACCAGCAGGCATGCTTAATTCTTGTAGTTATTGCTGCTTCATATTGTGGCCCATGTGATTAACTGATTACTCATTCCTTCTATTGAGGATCAGATCAATACACTGTTTAGATGCAGTTCTCTGAATTGAATCCTTTTGTCAATATCACAACTCGGATGTTATTGGTCATTTGAAGTTGCACTAGTTTGTGTGGATCCACAGCAGTTTGAAGACTTAATGACAACAAGCCCAGATGAGAAGCAGATCCTCTGAGGACACTTGGCATTTAGCCAGACGCTAAGTGTCTTGAAGACAGATGATGGGGAAACACCTGTAATAATAATACTAATGCAATTAGCGTCACCACGTTGGTAACCAACAAATGGATTTCATATAAAAGATGAAAGCGTTTAATCCGTGGTGTCTCAGTGACTGATTATTCAACGCAAAGTGTTCACAGGGGCTGTGTTCCTAATGCTGCTAAACCTACACATCTCTTTTAACCACAACCCACAGAACACCCGAGTGTCTCCTGTCCTCCTCGCTGGAACCTCTTCACATTTCACCGTGGACAGAAGAAGGAGCGCTAAAAAACACTTAGAGAGCTGTTGGACTAAGTAGCTAACGCTTACGTTGATGTGGTGTCATCTGGTCAGGGTAGCAAGGAGGTCTGCTTGTCTCTCTCTCTTTCTTTATCTCTCTTTCTTTATCTCTCTTATCTGTCTCTCTCTCTTTCTTTATCTCTCTCTTATCTGTCTCTCTCTCTTTCTTTATGTCTGTCTCTCTCTCTCCCTCTCTGTCTGTCTGTCTCCTTGACAGACTGTATCCTTGTTTCCTCACAACATGAAGGCTTTTTCCTCACAACATGGCTGATTAGATTTTTGGACATTTTAATGATCCATTTCTAGAAGCTAGAAGTTGTCAAATCTACCAAAGCCACGAGTTTAAATGTCCTTTTATTTCTTCGGCCAAAAAACGAAATACCCCCCCCCCCCCCCCCCCCCCCCCCCCCCCCCCCCGCCCCCCCCCCCCCCCCCCCCGAGATGATGAGTTGAGAGCCTTAATCAAAGCTGTGCTCGAGGAGAAGAGTTTTATTTACATGCACATGGTTACAGATCTTAAGTTCTTCATTAGAATATTGTGCAAATGAGGAGGCAACAAAGCACTAAAGTTGGCTCTTGATATGTGGGTTCAAATGTGATATTTGGGAAGTTTAATTAAGCAATAGATTATGTTTTGAAAGGAGTGTTCACTCTAATGAATCCCCCAGGAAGGCAGATAAACATGGAAAGCTATCAAAGCATTCATCTCTTTAATGTGGAAGTGTTCTTTCCCCTCAGGGGAATGTTTAGTGGATAAAGATGACACTCCTGTAACCTGTGCTGTACTTGTGTTTTCTTACTGAGTAAACCCTGGATAAACCGTGTACCTTCTTTGTATTTTCAAGGACAAAACATGTGCTGAACACTATTGAGAAATAGGACTTAATGCGACTAGATTATGTTCTCAATGAAACCATTCACGCCATCTTTTCTTCTTCTTTTGTTTGATATCCCCTTGCAGACAGACAGACGGCAAAACATCGACTCAAAGCCTTGCTGCCAATCCAGCGAGCTCTGAGAAACACTGATGGGCATAACTTGACAGAACCACTGGTCACTTTTAGCTGTTGCTTTTCCAATAAGCTGCTCTCCTCACTCTGGCTCTGCACTGTGCAGTTCCAAAGCAGCAAGGAGCCGGTGAACCCTGGCTCATTGTGAGCTGGGGAGGTGGTGCTGATGGAGGAGGTGGTGCTGGTGATGGTGGTGGGGGTAGTGCTGCTACGTGCCCAACATTCACCTCTACCAGGCCGGGTTGTTGTTTATCCCTGTAATGTCCACTTTATTGGAAATCTCAGCAAGCCTTCACAGAGCCCGCTGTGCTCAGCAGAGCGGGCAGTTGAGTGGTGGTCACGAGCTGTCTGTCACCATCACATGGGTCAGCTGGTCGCTGTCTGTCTCCCTCTCTCTGTGTCTGTCTCTCTGTCTGTCTGTCTCCCTCCCTCTCTCTGTGTCTGTCTCTCTCTCTCTACTCTGTCTGTCTGTCTGTCTGTCTGTCTGTCTGTCTGTCTGTCTGTCTGTCTGTCTGTCTCTCACTCTCTCTCTCTCTACTCTCTTTGTCTCCCTGTCTGTCTCCCTGTCTGTCTGTCTGTCTGTCTGTCTGTCTGTCTGTCTGTCTGTCTCTCTCTCTCTCTACTCTGTCTGTCTGTCTGTCTGTCTGTTTGTCTGTCTCTCTCTCTCTCTACTCTGTCTGTCTGTCTGTCTGTCTGTCTGTCTGTCTGTCTCTCTCTCTCTCTCTACTCTGTCTGTCTGTCTGTCCTCCACCAGTGTGTTGGGCTGAAGGCTGTCATCAGGTTTCTCCATGTATTTTCCTAAGGATGGGATCCTTCATGAACCCATGATGAAACAGTAGCTGCGTGGTTACACGAGGCCCCTGGCCCGAGGGCTTCTTGTTGGATGTTGTTTGCTGCGCTGGACTATAAATATAGAAGCTGTGTTGTTGGGGGGCTGTGAGCCGTCAGGGGGGATAAAAAGGAAACACAACAAATGGATGAAATCATGTTTAGGGCGACCCGCCCGTCATCCAGCCGTGTGTTTACCCCTCGGACCGGGCAGCCCCCCGCTCTGCATCCCGGCCCCTCGCCCTGGACCCCGGGCGACCCCGGGCGACCCCGGGCGACCCTAATTGGTCCCTTCTCATTCAGAGCAGAGCTGCTGGCGGTCAGCTTCATTACAGCCAATCTGTGGGCTCACCTGGAGCTCATCTGAATGCTGCGGCTGATTGCGGCGCAGGCGGTAATACATTAAGGGAGTGAGGAGCTGACGGCACAGTGCTGCCGGAAGACCTTTATCCATTTACACTAAGTTCCCCCTTCCATTCAGAGGCATGTCGCGCTAATTAGGGCCAACGCTTTTAGACTGGGACGTGTTCACGTGGGACGGCTCACTCTACGGTGTACAACACGGTGATTTGACATTATATATACTGCACCAGGGCCAATAGATTATCCCACGGGCTAGGGAATTTGAAGTGGAAATTGTACATTAATGAAAGCAGAGAATGACTGCAGAGAATAATGGGGATGGGGTCACTGCTCATTTTTGAGTTTCATCTTCCATCTCTTAGAGCTGCGGTTATCTGTTTAGCTGCTTTCATAATAAAATAAAGGATTTGTTTTACTGATTGACATAGTTATTATTTAACAGTACCGTACCTTACGTTGAAACCAAAACTAGGTAGAGATTGATCAAATCCCATATTCTACTTTAACTCTGTAGTTCTTTGTAGTTCTAGGTGCCAAAATCAAAGGAGAAAAAAGAGCACTTAGTGCTGTGTTTGAAGCGTGGTGAGTCTCTGCACCTCCCTCGCGGGTAGGAGCTAGCAGGAGGCCCAGGGGGGCCCCTCCTTCTCCTCATCGCTCCATCGCATCCACAACTGTGACTGTCTCTCGAGGCAGGGGGAGGGAGGGGGGAGGGAGAGATTATTGTGCTCAGACCTCCTCCAGCACTATGCCTCCAGCCTAGCCCCAGACCCCCCCCACCCCCCCCCCACCCCCCCACCGGGGTTCAGAGAGCTAAGAGGCACCAGGGGCCGCTGCCCTCCCACCTGCCACGCTGGGGGCCCCTGGAAGCTAGAGGACAGCGTCTGGTCCAAGGGCCATCCCACTGCTCCCCACTCAACTCCTTGCTCCTCTCCTCTCTCCTCTCTCCTCTCTCCTCTCTCCTCTCTCCTCGCTCCTCGCTCCTCGCTTCTCGCTCCTCGCTCCTTGCTCCTCGCTCCTTGCTCCTTGCTCCTATCCACGCTCCTCTCTTCGCTCCTCTCTTCGCTCCTCTCTTCGCTCCTCTCTTCACTCCTTGTTCCTCGCTCAGCGCTCCTCTCCGCACTCTTCGCTCCTCGCTCCTCTCCTCGCTCCTCGTTCCTTGCTCCTCGCTCCTTGCTCCTTGCTAATCTCAGCATGAGATTGCTACAGAGATTTCTACAGAGCTCTCTGTATAAATACAAACACAGCTGATTGTGTTAAAGCACGCCACCAAAACCCAGCCAGCAAACACATATTCCACACGTCCGCAAATCTTTAGAGCGGCAGCGCAAAGCGAAACAACAGAGTGATAGCTGACGAGATGCTGGTGGAGTCAGTGTTCGAAGGATTTTAAAGATCAGCCGGTGTTTGTGTTCACCGCTGCATGAACAGTCACACGGAACTGAAGGTAATTATAAAGGACGGCCAGGTACGGCCTCCATTTGGAACAATGATCCCACAGCTAATCCATGTTCATGAACAGCGTGCGTTTAGCTTCTGGATGGTACAGAATGAACATGAGCCACAGGTTGGTTTGGATTAACATTTCTGTGTGTATTTAGGACCGCCGGAAACAACCCTTTCAGCAAACGAGCTGTATTCCGTTGTCAGGCTGTTTTTATCTGTGGTCCAGCATCAATGGTACCGGGAGTCAGCACACCTGCTATCACTGGGTTCATCTGGAATCAGAAATCCTAACGAGAAACCTACATATGACCACTTGTATAAAGATGTTGTAGTTTGTGTTCACCAACGAAGCAGAGCTCCTCTGAGTGAAGGTATGGAAGGAGAATTAGGAAAGTTGTGGTCTGATTAAATAAACAGTCTGGAATACGAGTCATGCCAGACAATAGCTCCTTACTGGCCTGTGACAGGGTAATTATTGTGTGTGCGTAATAAAATTCTCTTTACATAGGTCACTCGGAAAGTGTAATTAAAAAAGCATCATAGATTATTTTTATTGTAGCAATTAAACCAAAAAGCAAAAAAAAACAAAAGGTAATTAAGTGTGGCAGTAATAATAGTGTTGGTCAACAGTATTTGTTTTAGGATTTAGCAGCAGACATCCCTCAACTCTGCCTCTGTGGTTTTATAACATAAAATTAACTTTTACTGTCAAACAATTATGTTTATAATGTCAAATCACAATGAATTCCACTAAATGATTACCGCCACTTATAATTGGCTAGCTTGTTGAATGAGCCCTCCCTCCCTTCTGTCTGAAGATCCCCCACTCATACTTCCTATTCCCAATTTATAATGATGTTAAATTGGTCGTCTTATCAGCGCTTTAAGACGGGGGATTATCAGCCTGTGTGGACGGCCGCCAAATTCCACGCAGAAGCGTGCCTGTTCAGCGCACAAAGAAAGAGGAGGAGAGAGAGGAGATAATATAGAGAGGTTAAACTCCACCATTTTCTCTTAAAACAGGAAAGGGAAGCCAGCCCATAAGTGTGCCCCCCTCCCCAGCTTGGTGCAGGAGTCTGGGTCTGTGGGGCATTAACATCCACTTGACTCTGAGTGCAGCACATTCTCCTCAGCAACACGAACATGGAGCCGACGCATCAGCCCGCTGATCTCCTCCATTGTGGCAGGTGACTGAATTCAGATGATATGGTAATGTGGAGATACGTTGCCCTAATTAGCATATGGTGCTACTGCAATTTCCAGCAGCCTATTATCATTGCACATGCACGTTTCTTTCTTTTTGAACAGCACAATAATAATGTAATTGTCAGGTAAGAAAATGCGAAGCCCTTTCAAAGGTCAGGAGAGAGAATGAGGGGATAAGCGCGTGTTTCCGTCTCAAAGACGTGCCAAGTGGTTCACATTTGTAATAATTGAAAATCTCAATTGAGGTGTTTCGTAAAAGAACAAAAAATCCAGAGAGACACACGGAGTAAAGAAACAGCAGAAGGGAATGACGGAACAAAACAACAGCACTGATGTCGTTTTTATTGAAGTTCAATAATCAGCCCACATCCCACATATGTGAGCTGCATGTCGTGTGCGTTTGATTTCCCAGAGCACCAGGGGCCTGGTGGAGCTTCTCTCTCCGCTACTTACATCTTCTGCCCAGTGGACGCACAGCTCCACACCCTCCTCTTTATGAGGCCAAACGGAGGGCTAAGAAATGTCTTTAATATGGAACAACAGCCTGTAATACAGTAATACGTTGACCATCTGCACAATCTGTCTCTGGGATCATTTTCAGCACAAGCGTATTTGTGCTGTGGATTTTGCCACTGGTTTGCAGTGTAACATCTGAACAAGTTATACATATTAGTTATTCTATTAGCTAGATATTAGTTATTTGATAGTTATTCTATTACCTACATATATCTTATTATATTAGCTGACATTAGTAATTCTATTAGCTAGATATTTCGTATCAGTTGTAGTTATTCTATTAGCTAGATCAAACTTATTTTATTAGCTAGATATTAGTTATTATATTTGCTAGATATTAGTAATTAGATATGAGTTATTATTTTAGCTACATATTTGTTATTGTATTAGCTAGATATTATTTTTAGTATAAGCTAGATATAAGTTATAAGATATGTTATTCTATTAGATAGACATTAGTTATTATATAAGTAAAATGTTAGTTATTAGATATAGTTAATCTATCAGCTAGATATTAGTCATGATATTAACTAGACATTAGTTATTATATTAGCTAGATATTAGTTATGATATTAGCTAGATATTAGTTATTATATTAGCTAGATATTACTTATGGTATTATGTAGATATTAGATAGTGGTTATTATATTAACTAGACATTAGTTATATTAGATAGATATTAGTTATGACATTAGCTAGATATTACTTATGGTATTATGTAGATATTAGATAGTAGTTATTATATTAGCTAGACAGTAGTTATGATATTATCTTGATATTAGATAGTAGTTATTATATTAGCTAGATAGTAGTTATTATATTAGCTAGATATTAGTTATTTCGAGTAGTCTTTCCCAAAAATATAAAGAATAATGTATATTTTCTACTTAGTGTTCACTGTACACACACACACACACACACACACACACACACACACACACACACACACACACACACACACACACACACACACACACACACACACACACACACACACACACACTCAGCAGCTTCAGGTGACTGTCCACACCACTCATCTCACTCCCTCCCCTCTATTGTTCAACTCCTTTGTCTTGTCATTGAGACAGCGAACAGCAGAGGGCAGCTTGAATACATAAATACAAACTAGTTTGGGAGCGTCCATCATATTCATTTCCATCCCAGAGGCCCCGTGCTGGTCAAACGCTGTCTGTTAGCGTAGCGCCAGAGAAGTGTGTGTGAGTGTGTGTGTGTGTCTGTGTGTGTGTGTGTGCGCGCGCGTGTGTGTGTGTGTGTGAGTGGCGGTGGGGGGGGGGTTTAGCATCAATCTTATCAGACACAAGGGGCACGTGGTTGCAACAAAGAGGGAGAATATAAAATAGAATAGTATGGTGACAGATGAGCAGAAGACGGCACATATGTGGTTGTTTTAATAGAAACACCCACAGTGGTGACGGAGGCCTGCTTAGTAACACTGTGTGTGTGGTGACGGAGGCCTGCTTAGTAACACTGTGTGTGTGGTGACGGAGGCCTGCTTAGTAACACTGTGTGTGTGTGTGCTGACGGAGGCCTGCTTAGTAACACTGTGTGTGTGTGTGGTGACGGAGGCCTGCTTAGTAACACTGTGTGTGTGTGGTGACGTAGGCCTGCTTAGTAACACTGTGTGTGTGTGCTGACGGAGGCCTGCTTAGAAACACTGTGTGTGTGTGGTGACGGAGGCCTGCTTAGTAACACTGTGTGTGTGTGGTGACGTAGGCCTGCTTAGTAACACTGTGTGTGTGGTGACGGAGGCCTGGTCTCTCCCCAGTGCCCTCTCTCTCTCTGTCTCTCTGTCTCTCTGTCTCTCTGTCTCTCTCTCTCTCTCTCTCCCTCTGTCTCCTCCTCTCTCTCTCCCTCTGTCTCCCCCTCTCTCTCCCAGTGTGATTTCCCTCTCTCTCTCTCTCTGTCTCCCCCTCTCTCTCCCAGTGTGATTTCTCTCTCTGTTTCTCTCCATGACTCTCTCTGTGCTGGATATGAATTTGCCAGCATGTGGTCATGCTCTTCATCACTGTCAGATGTCCCACGGTGGTCCTTCCCTCCCTCTCCTCAAACTGGGTACCGACCACTGTCTGTACCCCCCTCGCCTCCTTAACCTCCCTCACTCCCATCTCCCCCCCCCCCCCCCCCACACCACTCTTTCCCTCTCGCTGCTGCCTCTTTCCAAAATAAAAGTGTTTGTATTAACCAGGGGATGGCTGCTCATCCATCTTGCTCCAGTGGTGAGCGTGTGTTTCAGAGTCCTGAGCAGCATCCTGAAGGTGTTTCAGAGTCCTGAGCAGCATCCTGAAGGTGTTTCAGAGTCCTGAGCAGCATCCTGAAGGTGTTTCAGAGTCCTGAGCAGCATCCTGAAGGTGTTTCAGAGTCCTGAGCAGCATCCTGAAGGTGTTTTAGAGTCCTGAGCAGCATCCTGAAGGTGTTTTAGAGTCCTGAGCAGCATCCTGAAGGTGTTTTACAGTCCTGAGCAGCATCCTGAAGGTGTTTTAGAGTCCTGAGCAGCATCCTGAAGGTGTTTCAGAGTCCTGAGCAGCATCCTGAAGGTGTGCACCGTGTTTGCAAAGAACTTTCCTTGAGAAGTAGACCTTTTGCTTTTATAGTTTAATATACTTTTATTACAGCATGATTAAAGAGTCCAAAATGATTTGGAGAAGTGAAACACTGAGAGGAACATCTGATCCTCAAAAATGAAAGCGTGTTATTAACAGCTTCTTCACAGCCGAACAAAAGCAAAACAAACGTAGTCACCCTATTGGCTGTAACCTTTCGTTTTAATCCGATGTTTCTGCCTCACAATGAGCCTATTGAAATGTTTTTCTTTTCGTTTGACATGAGGTTAAGCACACGTTAAAATCCCACCTCTAGTGTGGTTTGCTAAAATCTGTTTCAAATCCAAACCAAATTCAAATCTTCTTGAAAGATGAAATATGTATGTTGTACATCGATGAGGCATCGTTTGCTAAATGCAGCTCGGGGTATGGAAACACGCTACGTTGTAAATAAGATTTCATCACGCTTCATCATTGCTTTTGTTTAAGTGTGTTTATGGTGTCTTTTATTTTTTTTTCTAACAATGGTTATCATCAGACAATTAAAGAGGAGCATTAATTAGTTTTTCTTTGAGGTAATTGAGGTCTGGCGCTTGACTAATGTTGCCCTTGCTTACCCCCTCAACATGCAAATAAGAAACGAGTCCTTGTTCAATTTACTAAACCACCTTTAGTGCACGATCTGTTTAAATTATGAGGGTTAACACACACACACACGCAACACACACACACACACACGCAACACACACAATATGTTTTATTTTCATTCTTGTGAAAAAAAACTAATTAAGAGCTGGTGAGCAAGATGTCCATCAGATGGACCAGGACTCTACCTGAGAGGACTCTATGGACCAGGACTCTACCTGAGAGGACTCTATGGACCAGGACTCTACCTGAGATGACTCTATGGACCAGGACTCTACCTGAGAGGACTCTATGGACCAGGACTCTACCTGAGAGGACTCTATGGACCAGGACTCTACCTGAGATGACTCTATGGACCAGGACTCTACCTGAGATGACTCTATGGACCAGGACTCTACCTGAGATGACTCTATGGACCAGGACTCTACCTGAGAGGACTCTATGGACCAGGACTCTACCTGAGAGGACTCTATGGACCAGGACTCTACCTGAGAGGACTCTATGGACCAGGACTCTACCTGAGATGACTCTATGGACCAGGACTCTACCTGAGATGACTCTCTGGACCAGGACTCTACCTGAGATGACTCTATGGACCAGGACTCTACCTGAGTCAACCCTTTAGACGAGAGTGAGCTGTTTCAGAACCACCTTTGGTGGGTCTGTGAGGGAAACATCCTTCAGGGTTTCTACTGTTTCGGGATCTCAGCCCTCCTCAGAAGTTCAATTTAAATATTTCTTTTGTAATTAACGAGTTAAAGCCAAGCTTTATAATGTCCCATTTATTGTATTTCCTATCTCTGAAATGCAGTGGTGGAACTGAATGATATGTGTTTTATAGCCGCGGCGATAAGAGGCTTACAGGAAAATCTCCAAATAGATCGTCTGACAAACGTCTTTGGTGGCCACTGGTTTAAATTGGTTTCACCCTCATATTTGGGCCATATTTAAAAGATATCTTTGAATAATGGTAAGCAGTTGAGCTCCTCTGAAAGGAGGTTCCTGCAAATTAACTCAGTTTCTGTTTTATTTAATCTGCTAAATTGTAGGTTCCTCTTCTCGTTTTTGCTCATTTGAGTTGAAAACTTCTAGAATCTATCTTGAGCGACACCTAACCGGTCTGTAGACTTTCTACGGCTCGTTGTGGACCAAGGACACGAACATGTGATGTCTGACTTCTGCCTGCATTTATTAAAGTGATGAACCACATGTTTAAGTAGCAATATGCAACATTTAAACTCGCTTGTAGCTAAAATTACCTGGACATATCTGTAGTCAATGCTGAGCGATAATGATTGCAATAATGTTATCAATATAATCCAAAATCGGCGTTTCTGCCACAGTTTGGTGATTTGATTTGCTATATGATA
>JACYXH010000584.1:547500-582500 GCA_026745465.1 Lota lota
GGGGTGATGGTGGTGGAGGGGGTGTAGTGATGGTGGTGGAGGGGGGTGTAGTGATGGTGGTGTAGTGGTGGTGGTGGAGGGGGTGTAGTGATGGTGGTGGTGGAGGGGGTGTAGTGATGGTGGTGGAGGGGGTGTAGTGATGGTGGTGGAGGGGGTGTAGTGATGGTGGTGGTGGAGGGGGGTGTAGTGGTGGTGGTGGAGGGGGTGTAGTGATGGTGGTGGAGGGGGTGTAGTGATGGTGGTGGAGGGGGTGTAGTGATGGTGGTGGTGGAGGGGGTGTAGTGATGGTGGTGGAGGGGGTGTAGTAGTGGTGGTGGTGGAGGGGGTGTAGTGATGGTGGTGGAGGGGGTGTAGTGATGGTGGAGGGGGTGTAGTGATGGTGGTGGAGGGGGTGTAGTGATGGTGGTGGAGGGGGTGTAGTGATGGTGGTGGAGGGGGTGTAGTGGTGGTGGTGGAGGGGGTGTAGTGGTGGTGGTGGAGGGGGTGTAGTGGTGGTGGTGGAGGGGGTGTAGTGATGGTGGTGTAGTGATGGTGGTGGAGGGGGTGTAGTGATGGTGGTGGAGGGGGTGTAGTGATGGTGGTGGAGGGGGTGTAGTGGTGGTGGTGGAGGGGGTGTAGTGGTGGTGGTGGAGGGGGTGTAGTGATGGTGGTGGAGGGGGTGTAGTGATGGTGGTGGAGGGGGTGTAGTGATGGTGGTGGAGGGGGTGTAGTGATGGTGGTGGAGGGGGTGTAGTGGTGGTGGTGGAGGGGGTGTAGTGGTGGTGGTGGTGGAGGGGGGTGTAGTGGTGGTGGTGGAGGGGGGTGTAGTGATGGTGGTGGAGGGGGTGTAGTGGTGGTGGTGGAGGGGGTGTAGTGATGGTGGTGGAGGGGGTGTAGTGGTGGTGGTGGAGGGGTGTAGTGATGGTGGTGGAGGGGGTGTAGTGGTGGTGGTGGAGGGGGTGTAGTGATGGTGGTGGAGGGGGTGTAGTGGTGGTGGTGGAGGGGGTGTAGTGATGGTGGTGGTGGAGGGGGTGTAGTGATGGTGGTGGAGGGGGTGTAGTGATGGTGGTGGAGGGGGTGTAGTGATGGTGGTGGAGGGGGTGTAGTGGTGGTGGTGGAGGGGGTGTAGTGATGGTGGTGGGAGGGGGTGTAGTGATGGTGGTGGAGGGGGTGTAGTGATGGTGGTGGTGGAGGGGGTGTAGTGATGGTGGTGGTGGGGGTGTAGTGATGGTGGTGGAGGGGGTGTAGTGATGGTGGTGGAGGGGGGGTAGTGGTGGTGGTGGAGGGGGTGTAGTGATGGTGGTGGAGGGGTGTAGTGATGGTGGTGGAGGGGGTGTAGTGATGGTGGTGGAGGGGGTGTAGTGATGGTGGTGGTGGAGGGGGTGTAGTGATGGTGGTGGAGGGGGTGTAGTGATGGTGGTGGTGGGGGTGTAGTGATGGTGGTGGAGGGGGTAGTGATGGTGGTGGTGGAGGGGGTGTAGTGGTGGTGGTGGAGGGGGTGTAGTGATGGTGGTGGAGGGGGTGTAGTGATGGTGGTGGGGGGGGTAGTGATGGTGGTGGTGGAGGGGGTGAGTTGGTGGTGGTGGAGGGGGTGTAGTTGTGGTGGTGGAGGGGGTGTAGTGATGGTGGTGGAGGGGGTGTAGTGGTGGTGGAGGTGGAGGTGTAGTGGTGGTGGGTGGTGGTGGAGGGGGTGTAGTGATGGTGGTGGAGGGGGTGTAGTGATGGTGGTGGAGGGGTGTAGTGGTGGTGGTGGAGGGGGTGTAGTGGTGGTGGTGGAGGGGGTAGTGATGGTGGTGTATAGGTGGTGGTGTGGTGTATGGTGGTGGTGGAGGGGGTGTAGTGATGGTGGTGGAGGGGGTGTAGTGATGGTGGTGAGGGGGGTGTAGTGATGGTGGTGGAGGGGGTGTAGTGATGAGGTGGAGGGGGTGTAGTGGTGGTGGTGGAGGGGTGTAGTGGTGGTGGTGGAGGGGTGTAGTGATGGTGGTGGAGGGGTGTAGTGGTGGTGGTGGAGGGGTGTAGTGATGGTGGTGGAGGGGGTGTAGTGTGGTGGTGGAGGGGGTTAGTGATGGGGTGATGGTGTGGTGGAGGGGGTGTAGTGATGGTGGTGGAGGGGGTGTAGTGATGGTGGTGGAGGGGGTGTAGTGATGGTGGTGGAGGGGGTGTAGTGGTGGTGGTGGAGGGTGTAGTGATGGTGGTGGAGGGGGGTAGTGATGGTGGTGGAGGGGGTGTAGTGATGGTGGTGAGGGGGTGTAGTGATGGTGGTGGTGGGGGTGTAGTGGTGGGGGTGGAGGGGTGTAGTGGTGGTGGTGGTGGTGTAGTGATGGTGGTGGAGGGGGTGTAGTGGTGGTGGTGGAGGGGGTGTAGTGATGTGGTGGAGGGGTGTAGTGAGGTGGTGGTGGAGGGGAGTAGTGATGGTGGTGGAGGGGTGTAGTGGAGTGGTGTGTGTGGTGTGGGGTGTGGTGGGTGGTGGAGGTGGAGTGTATGAGTTAGTTTGGTGATAGTGGAGGGGGTGTATTGATGGTTAGTGTAGTGATTTGTGGGGTGTATGTGTGTGGTGGTGAGGGGGGGGTGGTAGTGGTGGTGTAGGTTGGAGGTGGGGAGGGGGTGAGTGATGGTGGAGGGGGTGTATTGATGGTGTGTGAGGGGGTGTAGTGATGGTGGTGGAGGGGGTATTGTGGTGTGGAGTGTAGTGATGGTGGTGGAGGGGGGGATGGTGGTAGTGAATGGTTAGTGTTATGGAGGAGGTTGTGTTATGATGGTGTGTGAGGGGGTGTAGTGAGGTGGTGTGAGGGGGTGTAGTGATGGTGTTGGAGGGGGTGTAGTGAGTTTGGAGGGTGTAGTGATGGTGGTGGTGAGGTTTAGGGGTGTAGTGATGGTGGTGGAGGGGGTGTATGATGATGTGGTGGTGGAGGGGGTAGAGTGGTGGGGGGTGTAGTGATGGTGGTGGAGGGGGTGTAGTGGTGGTGGAGGTGTAGATGTAGGAGGTGAGTATTAGGTGGTGGTGGGGTGTATTATTGTGTAGCATTGGTGTGTAGGTGTGATGGAGGAGGGAGGGTAGTGAGTGTGGTGAGTGGAGGGTGGAGGGGGTGTAGTGATGGTGTGGAGGGGGTGTAGAGAGGTGGAGGGGTGTAGAGGTGGTGTGTGGAGGGGTGTAGTGATGGTGGAGGAGGGGTGTAGTGGGTGTGGAGGGGGTATGGTATTGTGGGTGTGTGGAGGGGTGTGTAGATTTCTGGTTAGGGGGTGTAGTGATGTTGGGAGTTAGAGTGGTAGGTGGGGATATAGTTATTGAGGTGTGTAGTTATTATGGATGGGGGTGCTTATAGGAGGTGTATTGTGAGAGTGGAGGATAGTATGGTGGGTGGGAGGAGTAGTGGTGTATTGGAGAAGATGGCGGGTGGGTGTGAGGTTACAGCTATAACAACACGTATGGGTGCGGCTGCTGTCACCTTTACAGATGAAAC
This sequence comes from Lota lota, assembly GCA_026745465.1. Taxonomy (NCBI): domain Eukaryota; kingdom Metazoa; phylum Chordata; class Actinopteri; order Gadiformes; family Lotidae; genus Lota; species Lota lota. The sequence continues at coordinate 550,941 of JACYXH010000584.1, forward strand.
GGCTTCAGAAATGTGTGAATTAATATCGTAATGAAGCAGCGCTGTGCCATTAGGCCCAAGCGTAATGTGGCCCCCGGGCCCCCGGGCCTGGGCTCCTTATCCACTGTCACCCAGCAGTGGCTTTTATTAGGGGGGGCGGTGGGGAGAAAGATGTGTTTTTCTTACTGGGCTCCCAGGGAGCTGTGGCTAGCTGTCAGAGGACACGAGACCTGCTGCTTTACCTCATTTACAGCTAAATACCCCCCCCCCACCCCCCCCTCCCATGTACACAACGCTCCCTCTAGAACCACATCCTGGATCATCATACCCCCCCCCCCCCCTCCCATGTACACAACGCTCCCTCTAGAACCACATCCCGGACACCATCACCAGTGTGTTGCTCTACACCATCACCAGTGTGTTGCTCTACACCATCACCAGTGTGTTGCTCTACACCATCACCAGTGTGTTGCTCTACACCATCACCAGTGTGTTGCTCTACATGATCACCAGTGTGTTGCTCTACACCATCACCAGTGTGTTGCTCTACACCATCACCAGTGTGTTGCTATACATGATCACCAGTGTGTTGCTCTACACCATCACCAGTGTGTTGCTATACATGATCACCAGTGTGTTGCTCTACACCATCACCAGTGTGTTGCTCTACATGATCACCAGTGTGTTGCTCTACACCATCACCAGTGTGTTGCTCTACATGATCACCAGTGTGTTGTTCTACACCATCACCAGTGTGTTGCTCTACATGATCACCAGTGTGTTGTTCTACACCATCACCAGTGTGTTGCTCTACACCATCACCAGTGTGTTGCTCATTAACACCAGTGTGTTGCTCTACACCATCACCAGTGTGTTGCTCTACATGATCACCAGTGTGTTGCTCTACACCATCACCAGTGTGTTGCTCTACACCATCACCAGTGTGTTGCTCTACACCATCACCAGTGTGTTGCTCTACATCATCACCAGTGTGTTGCTCACTATTTTCTCCTTCTCTCTCTCTGACAGAAGTACACTCCTTTCTCTCCTTCTTTTTATTTTTTGATGTGCTCACATCTTCCGGGGGAATGGGTTTCTCTCTGTCACCGGCTTCGGCCCAGGACTCATTTAAGTGGTCAAGCGGTCCAGAACGTCATCCTTGACAGGAGCTATCCTACACTTTGAATCCAAGGACACAATCTTTTACAATCCCTGCATGAGACTGCGCTGGGAACACAAGGCAGGCCCCGTGGGTGTCGCCGCGCAAATCAATATTGAATTAAAACGCTCCAAGCTCATGAATAAAAAAAATCTACCAAAAAAGGGACAAAAATGAAAGAGGTCCAAACGGACAGGGGGCTCGGAGCTGCAGGAGCCAGCTAATGAAGTTTACGTTGCTTGGCACAATTCAGTAATTGCAACGCACAAGTGAGGTATTAGACAGGATGTCGCTAATGGAAAACAATCCCATGCAACTCGTTGCTTCGGAGCGGAACAATAAGTGAGCGGCAGAAGCAGAACCACCAGGAGGGAGGCAGGGGCTGTGGTCTAATGTGATCCCACTAACAGACAATCTATTCACAGTGGGCTCTGGGGAGCCAATAAACTAATGTTGAGTCATTTCAGCCACTTGTAATTACCCTTGTAGATGCTTACTCCTCTCCTTCACCTCCTCCTGGTCCAGGAGGAGAGGGTGTTGCTCCTCTCCTTCACCTCCTCCTGGTCCAGGAGGAGAGGGTGTTGCTCCTCTCCTTCACCTCCTCCTGGTCCAGGACGAGAGGGTGTTGCTCCTCTCCTTCACCTCCTCCTGGTCCAGGACGAGAGGGTGTTGCTCCTCTCCTTCACCTCCTCCTGGTCCAGGAGGAGAGGGTGTTACTCCTCTCCTTCACCTCCTCCTGGTCCAGGACGAGAGGGTGTTGCTCCTCTCCTTCACCTCCTCTTGGTCCAGGAGGAGAGGGTGTTACTCCTCTCCTTCACCTCCTCCTCCTGGGGGGGTGGGGTGGCCGGGTGTGCTGGCCAGCGGTACCAACCAACCAGAAGGATCATTCATAGTACCCCCCCCCCCCCATCCTCTCTCCCCACCTAACCCCTCACTCTCGCTCTCTCTCTCTCTGCCCCTCTCTCCCCCCTCTCCCCCCCTCTCTCTCTCTCTGCCCCTCTCCCCCCCTCTCTCACTCTCTGCCCCTCTCTCCCTCTCCCCCCTCTCTCTCTCTCTCTCTCTGCCCCTCTCTCCCCCCCTCTCTCTCTCTCTCTGCCCCCCCTCTCCCCCCTCTCTCTCTCTCTCTCTCTCTCTCTGCCCCTCTCCCCCCTCTCTCCCCCCCCCTCTCTCTCTCTCTTTCTCTCTCTCATTGTTGTTCTGCTCCCTGTTGTCTGAGACCAGACACCCAAGGAGAAATAAAGAGTCCAGATAAATCACATGTGGTTAAGAGTTAAATAATAAATAATATAAGTGATATTCAAGCAGTGGGTTGCCAGCCAGTGTACCATTAACATAACGTGTACATATCTGTAAACCCCCACCATGTATAAAGCACTCTGGGGGGGGGGGGGGGGGGGGGGGGGGGGGGGTTTACCACAACAAGTTTAGGAAGCAAACAAATGAGTTTGCAGGTTAGCAGAAGCCAGAGAGGCCAGAGGTAATCCCAGGAGCTCACCCTGATCCCTCAGTTAAGGGGAAATAGATTTTTATGCAAATATTCTCTATCGATCGCCGTGTGTTTCTTAAACAGTAAGGGTCAGAGACATCTGCATGTCATTAAGAGAATCATTACTAAACAAACCATGATGCACCTACCCATGTATAACGCTTCAGTATAGCTACCCAACAATACAATAATACTAGTAAAAACGTTTAGTACATGTAATCATTTCTGGATTAGCACTGAATCAGGCTGGTTATGGTTTAAGATGTCATCTACAGCTTTATCTTTTGCCATACAAAAGCACATTTATACAATGTATTTTATATAATGGTTTGTAATATTAGATTATATTGACCTTGTTGTTACGTAATATTATGAAATCCTCATCTTTTTCACGTGATTTCATCTTCTTCCCAAATCCCAAGATCCCACTTCAACGTGTTCTGCTCCTGGCCAGGCACAAACAATACACACAAACCAGACCGCCAAGCCCTCCCCAGAATAACAAGAGGGAGAGAGGGGGGGGGGGGAGAGAGAGGGAGGCTGACAGATTGTGAATCTGCCCGTCCCTTATCCACAGACGGGCAGATGTCCCCTCTCTCCCCTCTTCCCCCTCTTCCCCCTCCCCCCTCCCCTCTCCCCTCTCCCCTCTCCCCTCTCTCTCCCTCCCTCCCCCCTCCTGTCCGTCTGGCCGAGAGGGGGGAGGGGGGAAGGCCAGGGGTGAGGAGGACGGCTGCTGAGAATGAAGAAGCTTCAGTGGGTCCTTGGAGGCTGAGCTGGTCATTTGATGTCCAGCATGAGGCGGGGTGTGGAGCAGCCTCTCTGTCTCTCAGTCTCTCTGCCTCTCAGCCTCTCAGCCTCTCAGCCTCTCAGCCTCTCTGCCTCTCAGGCTCTCAGTCTCTCAGTCTCTCTGTCTCTCAGCCTCTCACCCTCTCTGCCTCAGCCTCTCACCCTCTCTGCCTCAGCCTCTCTGTCTTTCAGCCTCTCAGTCTCTCTGCCTCTCTGCCTCTCTGCCTCTCAGGCTCTCAGTCTCTCAGTTTCTCTGCCTCTCAGCCTCTCAGCCTCTCTGCCTCTCAGGCTCTCAGTCTCTCAGTCTCTCAGCCTCTCTGTCTCTCAGCCTCTCACCCTCTCTGCCTCAGCCTCTCACCCTCTCTGCCTCAGCCTCTCTGTCTTTCAGCCTCTCTGCCTCTCTGCCTCAGCCTTTCAACCTCTCAGCCTTTCAGCATATCAGACTCTCTGCCTATGAGGATGGGGATCCCAGGGTAGGTGTGTAGACGGGGGGGCTTAAGGTGCAGCAGAGATGGTGATGGAGCAGACAGACGGGGGGGGTTAAGGTGCAGCAGAGATGGTGATGGAGCAGACAGACGGGGGGGTTAAGGTGCAGCAGAGATGGTGATGGAGCAGACAGACGGGGGGGTTAAGGTGCAGCAGAGATGGTGATGGAGCAGACAGAGGGGGGGGGGGGGGTTAAGGTGCAGCAGAGATGGTGATGGAGCAGACAGACGGGGGGGGTTAAGGTGCAGCAGAGATGGTGATGGAGCAGAGACGGGGGACGGGGGGGTTAAGGTGCAGAAGAGGGGGCGATGGAGCTTTCTCATTGGAGGAGAGCTCTGGTCCTCAACAAGGAGATTTGTTTAATTCTCTCTAATACAACTTGGTTCCAGATTGACTCAGCGATGACCTGGGAACGATAAAGACTGACAGAAACTTGTTTTTCCCTTTCCAAACCCTCCTGACTGCTTGACTGTTCATCCTACAGTGCCCAGTTGGTGAATGATGCTGGAAATGAACAGTTTTCCATTAGCATTCCAGATGAGAAGGGCTACATTTCTAGATGTTTCCATACCCAAGTCCCTCTGCAACAGGATCTCAGAGCTTTGCATACTAGAAACAAAAACGCTTTTGTTATTCCATGTCAAAGTGCAAATCAAATGAATCCAAAACTAACCTCACAAGATCATCTTCAACACAACAAAGTGAGGAGAGAGAGAGAGAGAGAGAGAGAGAGAGAGAGAGAGAGAGAGAGAGAGAGAGAGAGAGAGAGAGAGAGAGAGAGAGAGAGAGAGAGAGAGAGAGAGAGAGAGAGAGAGAGAGAGAGAGAGAGAGAGAGAGAGAGAGAGAGAGAGACAGAGAGACAGAGAGAGACAGACAGACAGACAGACAGACAGACAGACAGACAGACAGACAGACAGACAGACAGACAGACAGACAGACAGACAGACAGACAGACAGACAGACAGACAGACAGACAGACAGACAGACAGACAGACAGACAGACAGACAGACAGACAGACAGACAGACAGACAGACAGACAGACAGACAGACAGACAGACAGACAGACAGACAGACAGACAGACAGACAGACAGACAGACAGACAGACAGACAGACAGACAGACAGACAGACAGACAGACAGACAGACAGACAGACAGACAGACAGACAGACAGACAGACAGACAGACAGACAGACAGACAGACAGACAGACAGACAGACAGACAGACAGACAGACAGACAGACAGACAGACAGACAGACAGACAGACAGACAGACAGACAGACAGACAGACAGACAGACAGACAGACAGACAGACAGACAGACAGACAGACAGACAGACAGACAGACAGACAGACAGACAGACAGACAGACAGACAGACAGACAGACAGACAGACAGACAGACAGACAGACAGACAGACAGACAGACAGACAGACAGACAGACAGACAGACAGACAGACAGACAGACAGACAGACAGACAGACAGACAGACAGACAGACAGACAGACAGACAGACAGACAGACAGACAGACAGACAGACAGACAGACAGACAGACAGACAGACAGACAGACAGACAGACAGACAGACAGACAGACAGACAGACAGACAGACAGACAGACAGACAGACAGACAGACAGACAGACAGACAGACAGACAGACAGACAGACAGACAGACAGACAGACAGACAGACAGACAGACAGACAGACAGACAGACAGACAGACAGACAGACAGACAGACAGACAGACAGACAGACAGACAGACAGACAGACAGACAGACAGACAGACGTGAGCTTCATGGAGCGTCTACACCACCGGAGAATTTCAAGCGTGTGACGTCGACCGTGAGCCCCCTGATGTCTGAGAGATGAATGGAAACGGGGTCCCCAGGGCCCCCTGTCTCCCACGTTAACCCAGCTCAGACCGGGGGTCCCCAGGGCCCCCCACGTTAACCCAGCTCAGACCGGGGGTCCCCAGGGCCCCCCACGTTAACCCAGCTCTTTCAAGTCCTCATCGCGATCACGCATACCAAAACACACACCAAGGCTCCACAAGGAGTGTTGAGAAGCAGGTTCTGTTGTCTCCAGATGTCTCCAGATGTCTCCAGATGTCTCCAGATGTCTCCAGATGTGTCCACATTAAACATTGAGTTAGTGTTGCTCGTTGTGTTGAAGGAAATGGCGTAACTACTAGTTATTAATGACAAAGAAGCTCTTTTCAAATGAACAACGCGATATAGGGATTCATTGTTGTTTAAGATCACTTGGATAAAAACCCTGATTGTTATGTGTATCCAAGAAAAATGGACCTTTCGTTCTGATGAATATGAATATCTGGCTAGGGCCCATTTATGGAAAGTATAAGGGAAGAAATGTCTAGTGACCAAATCCAGGATTTTCTTTTCTATCAGGTTTCCCAGAACAGAAAAGAAAGTACTGTTCCTCAGACAGAAGAGCTACTGTTTGACCCAACATAAAGCTGCTCTTTATTCTGAGGACCATCCAGCCAGCGTGGGAACCGCTGTGATCAATAGAGATGTGGGCGCTGTGATTTACACCAACGTGCTCCATGTACAAAGCAAGAGATGGCTCAGAGTACACGACTCTCTGGTGGAACGGGTCCCAGTCCACCTCCCACAGGGCTGCTGTGTGTGCTGTCTTCACGCAGTCTTCATGGTACCTTCCTGACATGATGAGGCCTCATCACCAGCCATGACTCTAGAGTGAGTGACAGCGGTCGTCATGTTCCCCATGGAACACGGAGGAGAGCGTTCCTAATCATGTCATTATTCCCTGATATGACTCTATTACATCTGGCGCTCTGCCATGAGTGGGAAGAATACACACACACGCACACGCACACACACGCACACGCACCCACACACCCACACCCACACACACGCACACGCACCCACACACCCACACACACGCACACACACGCACACGCACATGCACACACACGCACACGCACCCACACCCATACACCCACACCCACACCCACGCACACGCACGCACCCACACCCACACACCCACACCCACACAGGGTGTTGTGCGTGGGGGTGAAGTGGGGCTGACGTAGGGGTAGAGAGAGATAAGGTGAAGCAAGGAGAGCTAAACACCTGGGGCGATCATTCCTGGCAGTGGATGTTAGATTTAGATTTCTTTATTTTGGGATTTCAATATGTTTCTCTGCAGCTCAGGTCTGGGACGATATTTGGTTACAGATTGCTTATGTCATCACATTCTGACAAACTCCTCTATTGGATTTGACCTTCGTCTGTAGCCACCCACTTTCTATATGACCCTTGACCCCGCTCCAATGTATATTCTTTGTAATATTCTTCTTCATAATGATTTTGTATTTGTGATAGTTATAATTACTTCACACATGGTCTGCAGCTATGGTAAAATGAAAAGTGCACTACCCTATATATATATACATATATATACATATATATATATTCATGTATATATGTATATATATATACATATTCATGTATATATATATATATATATATATATATATATATATATATACATGTGTATATATATATATTCATGTATGTATATATATATATATATATATATATATATATATATATATTCATGTGTATATATATTCATGTGTATATATATATATATATATTCATGTGTATATATATTCATGTATATATATATATATATATATATACATGTGTATTTATATATTTTCATGTATATATATATATATATATATATATATATATATATATATATATATTCATGTGTATATATATTCATGTGTATATATATATATATATATATATATATATATATATATATATATATATATATATATATATATATATATATATACATATATATATTCATGTGTATATATATAGACCGGTAGACCAGATAGACCAGAGGTCAGAGGTCAGGAGCCCCATCATGACGGTTTGATCTTGAAGAGGCGTGTCTTCTGTCCCACGTTCCTATGTAAATGAGGATGTTTGGAATCAATTAGGGATTTCATTATGGTAATTACTAAACTAATGAGAAAGCAACTCAGTCAGACTTTTGGGCCACTTTTGGTGTTATGATTTAATTAAAAGAGTTTAATTAAATTATGACTTTATTATCCCCAAAAAAGTGCCATTTAAGAAAAATTTGCACGGAATTAGAAAAATCGAAACAGTACATTTAAAAGTAAATACTACTGCTATCCACTAAACACACTGACACGGAGGATGCCATTAGCAGATGGTTTGATCAGACTAGTACTTTGGAGCAGGTATTTAGTCATTTTGGAGACGTTTTTCAGATGTCATCAAGGAGCAAGTGAGGGGTTAGGCATCTAGGATGCACAGAAACTGACCCACAACCTGACCTATATTATTGTGTTTTAGTCTTATATTCACTGAGCATATATATTAACATGAATTAGATTGATTAGAATATAATTGAGTGTAATGAGGCTAAGAAATGACCACCATATATCTATAAAGATAGATGTATCTATCTATCCATAGCTGCTTGTTATCCAGGCAGAGCTTCTCTCTCCTCAGCCTGGATGGCAATATAATAATAATAATATAATATCTATATAGATATAGATATAGATAGATAGAGGCTGAGGCAGAGCCTCTCTCTCCTCAGTCGTGTTCCATCATGGCTAAGTTATCTATAGATATCTATCTATATATATATAGATAGATATCTATATACCTCTCAGACGTGTTCCATCGTGGCTAAGTTATCTATATCTATTTATATCTATAGATATAGATATCTATCTATCTCTCAGACCTGTTCCATCCTGGCTAAGTTATCTATAGATATAGATATAGATACCTCTCAGACGTGTTCCATTGTGGCTACGTTATCTATAGATATAGTTATAGATATAGATATAGATATAGTTATAGATATAGTAATAGATATAGTTATAGATATAGATATAGATATAGTTATAGATATAGTAATAGATATAGTTATAGATATAGTAATAGTTATAGGTACCTCTCAGACGTGTTCCATCCTGGCTAAGTTATCTATAGATATAGATATAGATATAGATATAGTTATAGGTACCTCTCAGACCTGTTCCATCCTGGCTAAGTTATCTATAGATATAGATATAGATACCTCTCAGACGTGTTCCATTGTGGCTACGTTATCTATAGATATAGTTATAGATATAGATATAGATATAGTTATAGATATAGTAATAGATATAGTTATAGATATAGTAATAGATATAGATACCTCTCAGACCTGTTCCATCCTGGCTAAGTTATCTATAGATATAGATATAGATATAGATATAGTTATAGATACCTCTCAGACCTGTTCCATCCTGGCTAAGTTATCTATAGATATAGTTATAGATATAGATATAGATATAGTTATAGGTACCTCTCAGACGTGTTCCATCATGGCTGATAAACTACAGGTGACTCCGGCCAGATTTGTCCCGTTGGCGACTGCAGAGCGGTCGTGGCTGAGGGCCGCTGACCCCTGCCCCCCCCCGCTGAGAGCGCCTCCCCTCCCCATGACAGATGGAGGAGGGGCGGTGCTCCTCTGCTGCTAATTGGTGGCGGCTGTGTGGGGCTCAGGGCGCCAACACCTCTGATTTCCCTTTTAGTGTCGTGTTAATGAAACCCTTCTGAAGCCCGCCGCTGGAGCCAGCCACACAAACCCATCCGAACACAAGCTCTCTCCAGGACACGCGCTCCACACCGTCTGGATCACACTGCCACTATATTTAGTGGCTAGACAAACGAGTTTCGACCTCGAAATACCTCCGAGAAAACGATCTCAAAAGGAAACGGGCTTCTCTGAGGAGGATAGAAGCAGTTTACGAGGGTATGTTCCCCAGGTAAATAAAGCAACAGCCCAAGCCTCCCCGTTTCATTATGGTTTCATTGTGTTTCCAGAGCAGCTCCATTGGCTTTTACAGCCTCGTCTCAGAGAGACGCTGCGTATTTAAAAGCACGGTGTGCTTCTAAACTGTACTCTTAAACGTTTAACTGCTGTTCGCCCTGGAAGCTAATTCTAATGAATAGAGTGTCTACGGGAGAGATGGACCACAGTGTTAGTGATGCTAATCAAGTTCCTAGCTGAAGCAGGAGTTAATGTGGCTGTAGCATAATACCACGTTTCAATTAATAAAAGCATTATTTCCTTCCATCCCCCATAAGATGGAGATTAAAATGACTTCAGGGCCGAACTACTTATAGTTCTTCATGTGGACAAGTCCCTCTCTCTCTCTCTCTCTCTCTCTGTCTCTCTCTCTGTCTCTCTCTCTGTCTCTCTCGCTGTCTGTCTCTCTCTCTGTCTGTCTCTCTCTCTCTGTCTCTCTGTCCCTCTCTCTCTCTCTCTCTCTCTCTCTCTCTCTCTCTCTCTCTCTCTCTCTCTCTCTCTCTCTCTCTCTCTCTCTCTCTCTCGGTCTCTCTGTCCCTCTGTCTCTGTCTCTCTCTCTGTCTCTCTTTCTCTCTCTCTCTCTCTCTCTCTCTCTTTTTATTTGCTTTTCTCTCTCTCTTTTTGCTTCTCTCTGGTTCTGGATCTCTCTCGCTCTCATCTACAACCATGTACAATGGTTCAACATACAGCTCTACTGAACACACACACTCACTCACTCACTCACTCACACACACACACACACACACACACACACACACACACACACACACACACACACACACACACACACACACACAGAAAGTAATGGGCGGGGGGGGGGTTCTGGTTTGTGGGCACCCAGGAGATAAAACTTTACATGTTGCTCCCAATTAGTCCAGCAGTGACCATACTCAGCAGAGAGGGAGGGAGGGGAGGGGGGAGACAGAGAGAGGGAGGGGGAGAGAGAGGGGGTGAGGATGGAGCGAGGGAGGGAGAGGGAGGGGACAGAGGGAAGGAGAGGGGGGTGAGGACGGAGAAAGGGAGGGAGAGGAGGAGTGAGAATAGAGAGAGGGAAGGAGAGGAGGAGTGAGGATGGAGGGAGAGGGAGAGGAGGGTGAGGACAGAGAGAGGGAGGGAGGATAGAGAGAGGGAGGGAGAGGAGAAGTGAGGATGGAGAGATGGAGGGAGAGGGAGAGTAAGGGTGAGGAGGGAGAGAGGGAGGGAGAGGGAGAGGAAGGGTGAGGGAGAAGGAGATGGAGGGAGAGAGGGAGGGGACAGAGAGGAGCGGGAAAGAATCAAGCGTACAGGAAAATACTTTTTATGTGTAAGAAAAAAAAATGGAGACACGCACACAAAAAGGGAGAGATGAAATGGCTTAACGGTCCATTCTGAGTGGACAGACAGGCCCATTAGCATTGAGCAGAGTTGTGCCGAGGTTAGGATGCAGATGAGGAGGAATTAAAAGTGGCCGGAGTTCTGGCATTGATGGATTGCAGTCTGGCAGTGCTTGCGCTTCCCAGTGTCCATCACCAGCGATTACTGTGTAATTAAACCTTATTTCTGGACTCTCCCATGCATAATTACTCGGTGAATGTAACCATCATCTAAAAACTATACACGCAACAAGCTTTAGCGTAGTTTAGCAGGCCGGTGTCAGATATAGCAGTCAGACGCCGCAAAGAGAACTGTCACTTTTAATAAGAGACGGGAAATTACACGAAACACTACGGTTATTACGGAAAAATTAGTCTTTCAAGAGTGTGCTATTTGCATAATGTATCCCCCCTCAGGCCGACGCCAACACACGACCAAGGGCCTTTTCCCTCACATTTAAACAGATTGCACATTTAAGGCTACTTAAGGAAAATGATCACTTTGCATATTTTAATTGTTACGGAGGAAGTGATGTGAGAGAGGTCCGCGGCTCATCCTCTTGAGCCACGCCGGGCGGTGGCGTGTGATTGGCCGGTGCTGCGGTGCTGTAGATAACCTCGGAGGTCGGTCCACTCCAGGCTCATCAGAATGCAAATGAAGCGGGACGCAGGACAAGTGCAGCTTTGATATTTACAAAAGAGACGCTAATAACTCGACTGTAATTTGTTTGACTCAAGTTATATTAGATTGTCTTTGCTTATCAGCCCCTGGTAATTATTTGTTTTTTTTTGGGACATATTTTTCTGGTCAAATTAACAAAATAACCAAATATTGAAGAACAAAAAAAAGGTTTGACGGGAAAAGTACCGGTAAATATATATTTATTGAATAACTTGAAGGTAGAATATAGTTGAGATTAATAATATTAATAAAACGCATGGACAATGATTGTGGCCCTTTTAGTCCTTACTAAAGGACTTTGTTTCTATATATATACACAGTACATATATGGAACGTGTTATTTTAGGATATCTATATCTATATATTTATATTTAACACTATATAAATAAACACTTTATTTATATGGAAAACTATTAATGTATTTTAAGGGAGTGTCTCTTATATCAGAGCAATCACTAATCTGCACCATTCAACCGTCTGGGGTGGGGGACATGTTATGTAGAGACCCTCTGGGACATGTTATGTAGAGACCCTCTGGGACATGTTATGTAGAGACCCTCTGGGGGACATGTTATGTACAGAGACCCTCTGGGACATGTTATGTAGAGACCCTCTGGGACATGTTATGTACAGAGACCCTCTGGGACATGTTATGTAGAGACCCTCTGGGACATGTTATGTAGAGACCCTCTGGGACATGTTATGTAGAGACCCTCTGGGACATGTTATATACAGAGAACCTCTGGGACATGTTATGTAGAGACCCTCTGGGACATGTTATGTAGAGACCCTCTGGGGGACATGTTATGTAGAGACCCTCTGGGACATGTTATGTAGAGACCCTCTGGGGGACATGTTATGTAGAGACCCTCTGGGACATGTTATGTAGAGACCCTCTGGGGGACATGTTATGTAGAGACCCTCTGGGACATGTTATATACAGAGACCCTCTGGGACATGTTATGTAGAGACCCTCTGGGGGACATGTTATGTAGAGACCCTCTGGGACATGTTATGTAGAGACCCTCTGGGGGACATGTTATGTAGAGACCCTCTGGGACATGTTATGTAGAGACCCTCTGGGGGACATGTTATGTAGAGACCCTCTAGGACATGTTATATACAGAGACCCTCTGGGACATGTTATGTAGAGACCCTCTGGGACATGTTATGTACAGAGACCCTCTGGGACATGTTATGTAGAGACCCTCTGGGGGACATGTTATGTACAGAGACCCTCTGGGACATGTTATGTACAGAGACCCTCTGGGACATGTTATGTAGAGACCCTCTGGGACATGTTATGTAGAGACCCTCTGGGACATGTTATGTAGAGACCCTCTGGGACATGTTATGTAGAGACCCTCTGGGACATGTTATGTACAGAGACCCTCTGGGACATGTTATGTAGAGACCCTCTGGGGGACATGTTATGTAGAGACCCTCTGGGGGACATGTTATGTAGAGACCCTCTGGGACATGTTATGTACAGAGACCCTCTGGGACATGTTATGTAGAGACCCTCTGGGACATGTTATGTAGAGACCCTCTGGGACATGTTATGTAGAGACCCTCTGAGACATGTTATGTAGAGACCCTCTGGGACATGTTATGTAGAGACCCTCTGGGACATGTTATGTAGAGACCCTCTGGGGGACATGTTATGTAGAGACCCTCTGGGACATGTTATGTACAGAGACCCTCTGGGACATGTTATGTAGAGACCCTCTGGGGGACATGTTATGTACAGAGACCCTCTGGGACATGTTATGTAGAGACCCTCTGGGACATGTTATGTAGAGACCCTCTGGGACATGTTATGTAGAGACCCTCTGGGGGACATGTTATGTAGAGACCCTCTGGGACATGTTATGTAGAGACCCTCTGGGGGACATGTTATGTACAGAGACCCTCTGTCGTCCATCTTGCTGGCAACATGGCTCACAATGGAGAAAAAAAGAAAATTTCCTGACACTGGCAAACGCTCTGTGACTTTAGCCTTTTATGCTAATTGTGCCGCTTCCCACACACTGTCCCACCAGCGTCTCCTTGATCGCCCGTAAAAGGGACACGGTATGCAGAACCGCTTCACATTAAACACGGATTGATGAAAAAATGAACCCATGTGATTATCTCAGGATTGGATAAATTATCATAGCATTAAAAAAGCAGATATCACAGCCATTTCTTCTGGGTCATTCCTTCAGATTAATAAATAAGAATATGGAAGTTGTGGTGCCAGGCCCAGATATTTCACCAGACCAATACGTACGTCCAACTGAAAGAAAGAACACACGCTGCACCTTTTTAAAGAAAAACATCTTTATTCAGTATTTCAGTGACCTTGTTATGGAGCTTGAAATAGATGAAAATACATTGACGTTGTAAGTATGGTTTTAAATACACACATTTGAACACGGATGTGGTACAATTCTGTATGTATACTGTATATCATGAGCACATTAAGAACACACATGTGCAAGTGTATTCTCTGTACATGTTTATGAAAAATTATTCAAAAGTATTATACAGGAAACTAAATGTGTTAAGTGGAGGTTAACATGCGCACCACTGCCATTTACAGGATTTCAACCAATTCATTACAGACTCAAGAAATGGATTTAGCATGATACCTTGCAGAAGTCAACAATGTGTTGGTTCATATACCTTTCACTCACCTTAGGGTGCTCTTTATTCTACAACTTCACCTTCTCCGTGTCAAGACTCCAACTCAAAGCTGTTTGTCCTTTTTACGTTTATACTTTTTTCAGATTATTTTCAGTAAATGACATTCAAAATGACAGAACGTACGTACTACATGTAGGTTATGTAGCAATGAGGTAGAAATGGTTATAAAGGATGTTAATTAATACAAAACCAATACAGTTAAATCTACATGAACGCAAACCCAAAGTCGTTTCTGTACAAAAATGTACAAACGGAGACACCGGCAGATATTCTAGTCACAATTTTTCATTGTGTGCCCATCATCTTTTAGATCCAGTATGAGGAATTATTTGACCAAGCAAATGGCCAGTACATCATGTATATAAACCACATTAGAAATATGCCCATTTTACCCCAAATACTGGTTTGGCCGCTACAGCAACTTCGTACTGTTACTGACAATGATTACTAAAATAACCAAAAAGGATTCTTTACCTCAGACCATGGGGAAATACTACTACTACTAATAAAATACTACTACTAATAATACTGAGATCGCCACTTGCCTTGTGAATGACCTTTAAAGCATATGCGTTTGGATGAGCCCATGAGACGATATAAGCTCATATTCAACTAGAAGTCCCACTTCTAGTGTAATAAATATATAAAATACAATAACACTGTATTCTTACATTGTTCCTTTTTGTGTGCAGATGTTCACAATATTAGCGGTTTTAAAACAAGCAACTGAGACACCACAGACAAAGAATAGTAATAGTTGCCTGTCCATCAGATCACAAGTGAAATGAAAGCCTAGCTGTGACCAGTTTTAGCAAAGTGAACAAGACCAGATGAAGAATTTTGGCACACTTGTGATGCAGAAGGAAATATGGTAACCTCATAAATTACATCTCCATCTCATCAAAGCTGTCTTTCAACTTTGGTTTCAAGAGACGCCTTCAAACGCATGAAGATACCCAGCTAACAGACTACACTTCCCTGCGCAAGCATGAATCAGATTTACGAAGAGACAGCGATGGTCTAAACAGGAGAATCCCAGAGGGTTAAAGTTGTGGGTTCTGAACGCTCACATAAAGGTGAATGTCATGAGTTGAGTGGTTGAGCTGAATGCATCTCGGTCTCACTACTCTCTCCACTGCCACATAACTTGTGTGAATGTGTTTTGAGTTCAGTAGTTGAATATAATGTGCAACTATACAATTATAATTGCTGCTAGTTCAACAAGCTAGCATGTAATCTGTGTTAATAGTTCCACAGGTAGCCTCACTTAACTAGCTAGCATGTAATCTGTGTTAATAGTTCCACAGGTAGCCTCACTTAACTAGCTAGCATGTAATCTGTGTTAATAGTTTCACGGGTAGCCTCACTTAACTAGCTAGCATGTTATTTGTGTTAATAGTTCCACAGGTGGCCTCGCCTCAGTTTCATGAAGCCTCCACTGATGACTCCCTGGTGATTGCAGGGCTTTACCTTTAAATGCAAATAAATTAAAAGGAAAGTAAATTACTACTGATAGCTGGTATGCAACAAATGTCCTTTCTGTTATTCAATGATGTGTTTACATTACTACTTAGTCAATTCATTTTGTCTCAAAAAGTCTAGAATCCGTAAGTGTCAATGATGAACAGCTAGGGGTTGGAATGCCTTCAGGTAGACGGATCACCCAAACTAGACCATCCTGCTGTAGGCATAGAGGACATCACAAGGTCAAACCTTGTGAGGTGATGTAGATCGCAGAATTAAAAAACCATGCATGTTTATATTAAGCAGAAAAATACAGACAACCTTTACCGACAAAATGTTCCTAACAGGGTTCACGCTAACCTGTACCATTGCCTGTACCAGTGGCGTTAACATCGGCAGTGTTCAGGACAAACACAAGGCCACCCAGTTCAAAAGCCTTCTCTTCAGGAAGCCATTCCAGGTATTAACACATCCCTTGCTCAATCTATCCAACTGTGTCTATGAGACATTACAGATTGAGGTCAGAGAGACCTGTTTACCTTGGGCTATGGCAATGGGATTAAGCACTGCATCGTAATCCATAGACAGAACGGACGCACTGCAAATCGTACATTTAAGTGCCATGCGTGGAAGTATGGAGGGATGGTGGCCGTTCTCCAAAACATTCAAGCTACAAATCAGACGTACACAAAAAAGATTGGATTTTGGTCGTGTTGTTCGATCACGTTTTTGTCTTGCATTCACAAATGTTCTGTTGCGAGATAAAGTACAAAGTGAGGTAGAAAGGAGCCAGGCGAAGCGTAACCCGTAGGCTTCATTAGTGATAGAACCGCAGCAGGAAGGTATAGCCGGGGGCCGAGTGAGGCCCCACGATGCTCGTCTCTCCGCCTAGTCCTCTACTGCATCACAACAACCCACTTCTCTCTCGGCCAATGGGAGAAGCCAACAGAGGAAACTACTGATGGGTTTGGATTTCAAAATAAAGGTTTTCCCAGACGACCGCCGATGGCAACCAAACGTGTTCCTTAGGGAATTGGTCTCAAGGCTTTTATTCAGTCTGTTTTATGGCTCCATTCTGGTCATAAAAAGGAAAACGATTTAATTCATAGATTCTCCAAATCAATAAAAGCAAAACACAGAATTTGCCATTGAAAAACACTTCAGATTTCAACTCGTACATTCATTGTCATGCCCTCACAACGTTTCATTCTTAGCGTTTCGAGGTACGGCAGCCAGACCACAGATTCAACAGCAAGCCAGATGTGGTGTTGAGGTACGATCACAATCACATTCCTGAGTTGTTGTTTTTCTACGAGAACATCATCTCTTTTTCACATTTATGTCAAACAATTCAAATAGATATTGATAGCAAAAACAGTAAACATGTTTTGTTGATTCGAAGCTGTGTTGTAAAATTGATTGTATATTCATGCCAGTGGAGGGGTGGCAGGAAAAGGACTAGGTCTTTTTGTAGCAAAGAAAACGTGTGTTGATGAGGATATTAATGGTAATGTAATACTTTTGACACATATCTAAAACTGTGTATCCTGACTAAAAGAGAGTTCAGTTTAGATGAACAACGCCACATTAGTTTCACAGAGACCACAGAACAGACAACACTGCAGAACTTTGTTCTTATATAAAAAGGAAAACAAAACACTGTCTCATTTTAAAGCTTTTTCATATTTGCACATCACCAATAAAGATTGTGACGCAAAAGAAAGGATAGGAGCAGCACCTCAGGCACTTGGTATCAACTAAATGGACAACAGCAGAACAATACGCGCATGTATATATACATATAATTAAAGGAAAACAAAACATGACCTCCATAGAATTCAAATCTGACCAGTTGACCGCCTGCATGCGTTGTCTTCTCCATGGTTTTTGTGAGAAGGTATTGTAAGAGTCATCAATTTATCATTTTCTAAGCCCCATACCAATCCACTAACAAAGAAACACAAACTGTAATCTTTCTGACCGATTTAGACAAATTGTGCGATGTTGGTCTCGTCGTGTTTTCATTGACTGCAGCCAAACGTTTTATTCCATTCGGTGTACATGTCCACTTCTTTTTGTGATATGCTCGGTTGGAATTTACAAAAGACATTGTCAAAGTCTTGGTAGGAAACGGGCCTCACTTGGCTGGGGTGCAGCGCCGAAGGGTCCGGGACGCCCTGCAGACAGCCCAGCACGGCTTCTTGACACAGCTGGGCCACGTCCAGTCCCGAAAAGCCCTCCGTCCTCTGGACCAGCAGGGACGTCTCCTTGTCACCGAGACAGAAGCTGTGCTGCGCGAGCAGCTGGCTGATTATCTGGTGGCGTGCTGAGCTGTCCGGCAGGGGGATGAGGAGACGCTTGGTGAAGTATCTCCTCAGCGACTCCGGGATCTCCCCTGGCTTATTGGTGGAGCAGACCACCAGCACGTGGTCCACCGGTGAGTTCAGAACGCTGTCCAGCTGCAGGAGGAGCTCGTTGTGCAGGCGGCCCCCGGGGCCGTCGTCGCCCCGGGGGCCGGAGAGCAGCAGGTCTACCTCGCTGATGAAGATCACCGCTGGCTGGCGGCAGCGCGCCAGCAGGAAGGACGCCTGGAGGATCTTGTCACCTTCGCCCAGCCACTTGGTCACCAGAGCTGAGCTGTTGAGTCGCAAGAAGACGGCCCCCAGCTGGTGGGCCATGCAGCGGGCCAGCAGGGTCCTGCCGGTCCCCTGAGGACCGAACAGAAGGAGGCTTCGAGGTAACGTGGAGAGTCCGCTGAACATGTCTGGCCTCAGAATTGGCCACAGGATCTCGTCCTTGATGGCGGCCTTAGCCATGTCCAGACCTGCAATGTCACTCCAGTCCACCGGGGGTCCCTGCTGGAGGATCTCGGTGGTGACCATGTCCACCAGGCCGGCGTCGCTGCTCTTCAGCTGCTCTGCCGCGCCGTGGCTGGACGAGCAGTCCGCTCCAGCTGCGGAACGGGACAGGTGCTCCTCGCTCCGCTCACTTAGGATCGCTGATCCAAACTTTGCGTACGGTTCTCCAGGTGTGAGAGCGCTTGCAGAGCCCTTGGCGGAGCCATAGGGCGGTGGAGAGAGGGCCCGGCCAGAGTGAACACTACATTTCCGCTGCTGATCAGAAGATACAGGTTGCTTTGTAGGCTTGAATGCTAAGGACGACGCCTCAGCATTTCTCTCAAAGCCAGTGGGCCGGTGTGAGTCTGAAACACTGCTGTCTGGTATCCTGTACATAGGACTGTGAGAGGAGCGCTGTTGGCTGTATGTGAAATGACCATAACCAGAGTCCATGTCTCCGTGGCCAGTCATGTAGAACGCTTTCCTTTTTAACGAGCTGGCCGTGCCGCCAGTCAAAAGCGTCGGTGCAATCGGTGTGTGATTATGGGACTGGTAGGTGTAGCCGGGGAGGGTGGAGGGGGGAAGGGGTGTGGGGGCTGCGATGCCAGACGGCAGATAAGTGGAGGGGGCTCCCGCGGGGCTGTAGCCAGGAGCTACGGCGGTCTGGGGGGGGTACCCTGTTGGAGGATAATTGTAGCCGGAGAGGTTGGGAGACCCGGCGCTGTAGCCGGGCGCCAGGGTGGAGGCGGGAGGCGGAGGGATGGGAGGGGGCTGCAGGACCCCAGCGCTGTGCAGTGGGGAGGGGAGGGCTGGGGGGGTCTGCCCGCTGTAACTGGAATGTGAGTAGGAGCCGTTGTAGCCGGCGGTATATTCCTGAGAGGGGAGGCCAGCGTGGCTTCCACAGTTGCTGCTGGAATAGCCGGGCTCAGACAGAGTGCTGCCCCCCCCCGGGGAAGTGCCCATGCTCACGCACACATCTGTAGGGGGGAGGGCAGCTGTCATTCCAGCTTTGCTCACAGAAATAACATCTGGAGCACAGTTCATGGGGTAAATCCCCTCCTGCCAGGACTGGCTCTCTGAATATGAGCACAGCAGGGCTCTCTCGCCGGGGCCTTCCAGGATCCCAGAGTACTTCTCTGCGTACTTCTTCAGCAGGTTGGAGGCGGTCAGGGCGGAGATGTCATCGTTTGCCCAAGCGTACTGGTACGAGCGCTGGAAGGGCCCCCGGTAGGCGTCCGCTTTGTGGGCCGGGGAGCGCGTGGTGGAGGAGATGTCAAAATGCTGCTCGGCCCACTGGCTGTGCTCTGGGGTCCACTGCATCTTTAGGCCTGGAAGAGACGGGACCTGGTGAGCACACAGACACATTTACAATCCCACTCATGGCTACATTCATTCATTCATTCACATTTCATGTCTCGCTGGAACGCAGAAGTCTGGAAGGAAAGTGGTGGGATTGTCACTTTCTACAATGCATCAATACAAAGCCCTTAAGCGTTGAATCATTGCATATATACAGGCAGTGTTGCACAGAAAGAGGGTTTGAATGTACCTAGTAGGCGGTGATATTCCTATGTGTAGGCAGTGATGGGACACATCACGGTCAGTGGGAAACACAGGCCCATCGCCTGCTTAGCACAGTACAATCGGGCCAGAGATGAGTGACACGAGAGCACGGGTCACTCTATAATCCAACTCTCGGCTGAGGCCATTGGACACAGTTTCAAATCTGCTTGGAAGGAGTGCAGCAAGCAATCTCCTTGGCAGCGCTCTGTCTTGTTCATCAGACGGACTTTCACCCACCATGTGTGGCCTCCTGGTGCACCAGACCAGGGGAGAAGCCATCCTTCCCTGCTCTGCTTTCACCCACCATGTGTGGCCTCCTGGTGCACCAGACCAGGGGAGAAGCCATCCTTCCCTGCTCTGCTTTCACCCACCATGTGTGGCCTCCTGGTGCACCAGACCAGGGGAGAAGCCATCCTTCCCTGCTCTGCTTTCACCCACCATGTGTGGCCTCCTGGTGTACTAGACCAGGGGAGAAGCCATCCTTCCCTGCTCTGCTTTCACCCACCATGTGTGGCCTCCTGGTGTACTAGACCAGGGGAGAAGCCATCCTTCCCTGCTCTGCTTTCAGCTTCTCTCTGTTATCCAGTTAGAGCCCACAGCTTCAGACCACAATGTCATCCTTTTCTTTATATTGATTATAAACACACACATTATGCAATACTATTAGATACAAAAGGCAGCATCTGTTAAAATGAGGTTTGTTACTGTGTAGTTCCCAGCTCATGTGAAGTTAGTGTGCAGTTGTGTGATTTAGGGGGCAGATAATGAACGCAGCATTGGAAACATGAGGACTCCCCCGTGTCCCAGACGCCACTCCAGACACAAGCTAATTAGCGGGATGATGGTGCGCTAATTGCGCTAACACACTAGCGTAACACAGCAGTGTAACGTAACTCACTAGTGTTACACGGCTGTGTAACAAACACACTAGTGCAACATGAACACAGACATACTCAACTATTCCTTTGATCCATGAACCAAATGTTGAAGTGAACTGTAACGTTAAGCAGACATGTTTATTTTTTTGCACCTCATATATTAAACAATTAATACATAAAAAAAAATGATTTGATACATTTTTGGGAGATCGACTAATGGATTAATTAATAAAGTAATTTACTAATAGTCGCAGCCCTAATATATTATATATATATATATATATATATATATATATATATATATATATATATATATTTAGGAAATCCTGCAACACACTTTGTCTGTAATGACTGGCAGCATAGTTTGTGTTCAACCAGCAAAACAACAGAAGAATATTTATCCTTTTCAACAAAAAAAGTGAATACATCAAAAGTTTAATATCTTCAAAATTGGCTGAAATCTATTGCATAAAGTTAAACCGAATGACGTAACTGGGGATATAATTGAAAAAAATCTCTCTCTCCTGCTCTCTCGCACACACATACACATTCATAAACATAGATGCACATACATACACATTCATAAACATAGATGCACATACATACACATTCATAAACATAGATGCACATACATACACTTGCAGGATTGGTTAACGAGTGCAATTAGCATAATTATCTGCTAGTTATGCATAATGTTAAAATATTCCTCTAATACTACATTTGACTTACAAGGAATATTCAATCAAAACATCTGCACCACACTGCCTTTGTCTTGGTTTGACGTCGTATAATTAGAGATATTATAAGTATATAAATATATATATATGTATATATTATGGTTCCTTCAGTACTTCAGTGGCCGTTTCAGCTCATTTAAAGGAAGTCAAAGAGAGCTGAGACTCTCCAACACAGAGAATGAATCCTCTGTTCCCATTCAAGAGAGATCGCTTCTCTCGTCTCTTTGTCTCAACAGAATCAAATAAATGGTTATTAATGACCACTTGGAGCCATGTCATCCGTAATAATTAAATAAAAATTACATTTGATTACATTTGAAATGTGGCCGAGTGAAAGCAAAAGCTGAAGGTTCCACGTTTCATATCTCCTATTGAATCCATTTGCTGTCTTTCCCGTGTTTCCCATAAGCCCCCCCTCGTCACGCCGTGGTTGGCGGTTAATTTCTGCCTCAGTGATCACGGCTGAAACAGACATGCTGACCTTTTTGGGAACTATTAATGTCGGGAGCTGAGGCCGTTTCTAAGCAAACACCACCGGGCCTTCGTCCGTCCGTCCAATTTCCCAGAGCGTAAATTGGACCACCGCACAATTCTGTGTTCATTACCGGCTGAAAGGAGGCACACGGCCCCCCCGCTTTCTGTACGTCTGTGTGGGTGTGTGTGTGTGTGTGTGTGTGTGTGCGCGTGAGTTAGTGTGTGTGGGTGTGCGTGAGTTAGTGTCGATGTGGGTGTGTGTGTGTGTGTGTGTGCGCGTGAGTTAGTGTCGATGTGTGTGTGTGTGTGTGCGCGTGAGTTAGTGTCGATGTGGGTGTGTGTGTGTGTGCGCGTGAGTTAGTGTGTTGATGTGGATGTGTGTGTGTGTTTGCAGGTGTTAGATTGTCAATGTGTGTGTGTGTGTGTGTGCGCATGAATGTGTGTGATTGAGAGAAAGAAAAACCGGGGGAGTCAGAGAGAGGGTGCGATCGAACTAGCGACGGGGAGAGAGAGAGAGAGAGAGAGAGAGAGAGAGAGAGAGAGAGAGAGAGAGAGAGAGAGGGAGAGGGAGAGAGAGAGAGAGAGAGAGAGAGAGAGAGAGAGAGAGAGAGAGAGAGAGAGAGAGAGAGAGAGAGAGGGGGACAGAGAGAGAGGGAGGCAGGAGGATACATTTATTGTAGAAGGATTCCCATGCAGCAGAAAGACACTTCTCTCCCTCTTTTTGGCTGGGGGTGGGGTGGGGGGTGGGGGGGGGTGGGTACAGCAGACCGGGTAAGAGAGGGGCTTGGGAGGAGAGTGTGTGTGTGTGTGTGTGTGTGTGTGTGTGTGTGTGTGTGTGTGTGTGTGTGTGTGTGTGTGTGTGTGTGTGTGTGTGTGTGTGTGGGAGCGTAATTGAACCGTTGCCCTAATCAAACTCATTACAATTTTCACCAATTTGCACGTCCAAGATGCTTATTAGGTAAGTGTGTTTAATAAGCTGCTCTTTAGAAAACTAACCGTAATGAGCTCTTTAAAGTCGGACTCCAGTGTGATTATGCACTACTGTGTGTGTTTTCGCCGTGCCGAAGCAGACTGGTACATTTAGTTATGCACAATGTCATAATTAAGCTGCACACAAAATTGCACTTCACGGAACACACAATAGACCATCTGAGGCTGGAGACACGCTGGAAAATATTTATAATTACTGATCATTACAGCTCTGCATTTTCATGTGTGGATGTAAACATAATTATGAGAGCTTTTGCTTTATTCAGAGCACACCGAACACTGGATGACAAGCGTGCAAATACAGCAGACCGGCCGTAATTACGTCTATAAATATAAACAAGCTCATATTCATATAGGAAGAAAAAAGATATTAAACGGAACCTATTCTGTTGAGTGGGGGAGGCTAAAATGCTACGCTAACTATTGAACTAAACGGATGCAGAGTGTGCCTCGGTCCCTCACACATCAAGATGCTTCAGCTGGAGCTACCTGTGTTATATACTCCGCTTAGCGCCTGTATCTGCTAACCCTCTTCAGCCAGACGCCTGTTATTATTATATATATAGATACATAGAATATACTATATATTATTATTTTATTTATTAGATCTATAATATACTTTATATTATATATCTAGATATACATACATATATACATTATAGTATATATACACACCATACTATAATTATATATACTAAAAACATATATACTATACTACATATAATATATATACTATGCAGTTTATTATATGTATATATATACTTAACTATAATTTATATATACACTATATATTATATGTGTACTATACTCAATGTAACAATACTACAAACTACATTATACTCACTAACACACAACGTGTAACACACTCCCTCTAACACACATAGTAACACACTCCCTGTAACACACATAGTAAGACACTCCCTCTAACACACATAGTAACACACTCCCTGTAACACACATAGTAACACACTCCATGTAACACACATAGTAACACACTCCATGTAACACACATAGTAACACACTCCATGTAACACACATAGTAACACACTCCCTGTAACACACTCCATGTAACACACATAGTAACACACATAGTAACACACTCCATGTAACACACATGGTAACACACTCCATGTAACACACATGGTGACACACTCCATGTAACACACATGGTAACACACTCCATGTAACACACATGGTGTAACACACACAGGCATGAACACAGTCTGTCGCAAGGCAATCCTGGCGTCAAGAAAAATATGTGTGGGGAGATAAGTGTGTGTGAGGTAATTCACGCGCAAGTCAAGCAGTGAAGGTCTCTCTCCCCCCTCTCTCTCCCTCCCCCTCTCTCTCATCACAGTAATGTTCCTGATGGAGCACTCAGGGTTAGCGCTCATCACTACAGACCTGTGACAACACTAGAATCATCTCAACCAGGGAAACATGGATTATTTGTTTAGAAGCATTCTCCTGACCACCACCACCCCATCCAACACCACCACCCCATCCAACACCACCACCACCACCCCATCCAACACCACCACCCCATCCAACACCACCACCTGCACCCCCCCCCACCACCCCATCCAACACCACCACCTGCACCCCCCCACCACCATCACCCCATCCAACACCACCCCACCACCACCACCCCATCCAACACCACGACATCCAACACCCCCCCCACCACCCCATTCAACACCACCACCCCATCCAACACCACCACCCCATCCAACACCCCCCCCCCACCACCCCATCCAACACCACCACCCCCCCCCCACCACCACCACATCCAACACCACCCCCCCATCCAACACCCCCCCACCACCACCACCACCCCATCCAACACCACCCCCCCATCCAACACCCCCCCAACCCCCCCCCCCCCCACATCCAACACCCCCCCAACCCCCCCCCCCACATCCAACACCACCACCCCATCCAACACCACCACCCCCCCACCACCCCATCCAACACCACCACCCCATCCAACACCCCCCCAACCCCCCCCCCCCACATCCAACACCACCACCCCATCCAACACCACCACCCCCCCACCACCCCATCCAACACCCCCCCAACCGCCCCCCCCCACCACCCCATCCAACACCACCCCCCCCCCCCCCCACCACATCCAACACCACCACCCCCAACTCAACCACTATCACCATTATTTATTTTAATAGCTCATCTTAAAAGTAAAACTAATCTGCATGGACCCTAAAACCACAGACGCGCTGAATTTAAATAACTGTAATTAGATGTAAATGTTCACATTCAACAGCCGAGTTATTCGGTGAACTAGCTGCATACTTTATTTTTAGCCGGGCAAATGTTTGCAGTTGTATTTAAATGTACATGTAGTGATAACTAAAATATGCTCTTGTGTTATAAGTATTCAAATTGTCCTTACCATCATCATTTTAAAGTTGAATATTTATGCTCTCCATCCTGTGTCACTTCATCAGCTCTAACAGTGGATATTCCCCAAACCAGTCTATACATTTGATTGTTGTCGGCTTTTGGTATTTGCTTATTCTCAGGGACTGAATGCTGGACAGTACACATCGAACATATTACCACCACCACGGAAGTAATTCTAATGTACATATAATATCCTATATCATAAAAGGTCATATCTGTAGACAGACGAATATGGAGATCTTTGAGGAACAGCTCAACAGAAACACACTGCTACGTGTTCACTCTGTTAGGATGCAAACCAAACCTCAACAGATCGCTCAGATCTTTGAGGAGCAGCTCAACAGAAACACACTGCTACGTGTTCACTCTGTTAGGATGCAAACCAAACCTCAACAGATCGCTCAGATCTTTGAGGAGCAGCTCAACAGAAACACACTGCTACGTGTTCACTCTGTTAGGATGCAAACCAAACCTCAACAGATCGCTCAGATCTTTGAGGAGCAGCTCAACAGAAACACACTGCTACGTGTTCACTCTGTTAGGATGCAAACCAAACCTCAACAGATCGCTCAGATCTTTGAGGAGCAGCTCAACAGAAACACACTGCTACGTGTTCACTCTGTTAGGATGCAAACCAAACCTCAACAGATCAGTCAACAGATCGCTCAGATCTTTGGGACCATAATTAGCAGTTCTGTCAGAAACCACATGACTAGAGTGTCTCGCAACAACTGACTACGCCCATTTCTCAACTGAGAATATTTCCATATTTCCAAATATAGGAAAATCCCCAATGTTGTCAAAACATTTACATATATATATATATATATATATATATATATATATATATATATATATATATATATACCTTTACTATATTACATATATATAAAGCAGACTGCTTTCTTTTAAGAAGATGTATGTATGGCTTTGTCTGCTGACAAAGTTTGTTTGTGAGAATATGTTGTGAACTGTGCTAAGTCTCTAGCTGGGCTCCTTCTCTTCAACCCTGAGGATGTGGGGAGTGTCCACGCTGACAACTGGCTACAGTATATTAACAACTTATCGAACAAACTCACCGGAGCTTTCAGCCTGAAAATCAGTCACATCGTCTACTCACACACAGTCACTCAATACATCCACCGCACCAGACATTTCGTTTTGAAATGTAAAATTACCAAGAATATGTATTGATTTAAGTAATGTCACTGGTTTAAGTATTTATAAGTAAATGATGTACTTCACAGTTTTGTAAACAAATGCTTTCCTTGCATTGTTTTATAAGCAGGAATAAAGAATATGGATTCAGATAGCATGCTCTCCTGGGTAGGCGAACTATGTAGACCTAACCTTATATGACGGGAGCTGAAATATGTGGCTTAATATTTATATATAAAACATATACATCAATTTAACAGTTTTTCTGATCTGCTATTTGTTCTTTCTCTGTACTAAACATACTTTTGACAAGTTGTGGCCAAGATGGACCCTAAAACAAGATTGTTCTTCTATCGTAAATAAAGGGCAACATTTGGATGAAATCCAGATTCCACTTCATCATACAAATGCTGAATATTAGGATGAGCATTAGCGTCTGTAGCGTCAACAAACTGTTGGCTGGTAATACTGTTCCTTGATGCCGTGTCCAATAGGTGGGCTGCCGTTCTGAGCCAATCCTTCCCTTCGTAAGAAGCTCACCTCTCCAGGGATCACTTACTCACTTCACAAGAGAAGGAGACGCTGACCTTGCGACGAGAAGACCCAGTGACCAAAAAACACCTTCCCACACGCCACCCTGCCTGGTCCCCAAAGACTGAGCTCCAAACTGAGCTCCAGGTGACGTGGTACGGAGAGCAGTTTGGTCGTTACAGTGCGATGGGGCTGCGAGGCAGTGGTCTGATTTACAAACCAATAGGCTGAGCCCTGTTGGAAATGAACACATGATCCGGTCCACTGGCCCGAGTCAACACTGTGATTACTTCACACTTCCACCCATTAGACTTTACAGCCATCTTCAACAACCTGGGATGACTAGTGTTTTAACATACACAGGAAGCTTGTCCCCAGACAGCAGGGACAAATGTCTAGAAGAGAACCAACACATACTCAAATGAAGGTTATCGTTTGGTGATTCAAAAGCAGAGGTACTCATGAATAACAGCTGAAGTGAATGCACACTAACCAGCCCTAACCCAATTACATTCCTCATGCAGAAATACACACATGATCAAAAAACTCTACTCTGTAGGCTTTTATTGTTTAAAAACTACACTATTTGATCAAACGTGTTTAAATGGATAATAATTGCGATACAATTGCACCAAGACAAAGAGAAGCAGTTTGTCATCGTCTACTGAAGGATTCTAGCAGGTTCCATCAGCAGAATCGACTTCTGCTCTCACTACTCGAACACAGGCCAGACGAAAGGTGAAATGAGACGACGGCAACGATCTCAAGTCAATATGACACAAGTCTCTCAGCTGTACTGTAATAAAGTTCCTGAAGGAGGGAACCATCTAATGGAACTTTAAAAGACAGAGCTCCAGGGAGATCGCTTCGCCCTCGGGCCCCTGGTCCTGACGGAGGCCCCTGGTCCAGGCGGAGGCCCCTGGTCCAGGCGGAGGCCCCTGGTCCAGGCGGAGGCCCCTGGTCCAGGCGGAGGCCCCTGGTCCAGGCGGAGGCCCCTGGTCCAGGCGGAGGCCCCTGGTCCAGGCGGAGGCTTCTGGTCCTGAGGACGTGGCAGCATCCTCGTGGAGGTAACAACTTAAAAAGTGGTTGTGCTCTTTAGTCTGAAGTCAGTAGTACTACTGTACCTGTGCATTACACTATTTATTTCAGACATGAAGATATGAACCCATAACATCTCATCAACATAGGACGTGTTACACAGGTTTCTGGCACCCATCGGTTGAATTGAGCGCTACAGTTATTGGTGCTACCATCCATAACTATTTTTAATTCAACGTATTTAGTGACATATGTCTTGGGTAGATCCAGCTAAAACATATAAATGCCTGGGCTCAGGAGCAGAACAAACTAAAAAGAGGAATACATTAAAATATGTTTTATATATACTCTAAAATAATTAACGTTGTAAAATGGAAATGATGAGATAGCTAATCCGTGTCCCAAGAGAGAGGGTGCATTGTGTGCTTCATTAACCGGCCCCATTCAGCTTACAATGGACAATTGTTAATGAACATTTTAGGAGAACTTTTTGGCCTCAAATGGAGAGCGTTTTAATGGGAAAACAAAACACAAATTATTACTTAAACTCCCCAAAAGACCCCCCCCTCCCCACCCCCACCCCCCCAACACATTTCATTAGGCAGACGTGCCATCCTAATGCTGCTTGAAGTAATGATTGCTCTGCATTGTGCTGCATTTGCATGTTCCGTGGGGTTCAACCAATTAAAAGGTAATTAATTAGACACAATTCTATTAAGAAACAAATCCTACTCATCAATATACACAACCCGGGGTCAACCTGGGGTCACCCTGGGGTCACCCATGGCTCAAATGTGAATTGGCTCTGAGGCCCGAGGACAAGTGAACGGTTCAATGGAGAGAGAAACTGCTGCAGACCTTTCAGGAGTGGGAACTGATCTAGTGGGAACTGATCTAGTGGGAACTGATCTAGTGGGAACTGATCTAGTGGGAACTGATCTAGTGGGAACTGATCTAGTGGGAACTCGTCTAGTGGGAACTCATCTAGTGGGAACTGATCTAGTGGGAACTCGTCTAGTGGGAACTCATCAGCATTCATGGATGTTCCTCTTTCAGCTGGTGGAGATCAGAGACCAGAACCATCAGAGACCAGAACCCTCAGAACCCTCAGAACCATCAGAGACCAGAACCATCAGAGACCAGAACCATCAGAGACCAGAACCCTCAGAGACCAGAACCATCAGAACCCTCAGAGACCAGAACCATCAGAACCCTCAGAACCATCAGAGACCAGAACCCTCAGAGAACAGAACCATCAGAGACCAGAACCATCAGAGACCAGAACCATCAGAGACCAGAACCATCAGAGACCAGAACCATCAGAACCATCAGAGACCAGAACCCTAAGAACCCTCAGAACCATCAGAGAACAGAACCATCAGAGACCAGAACCCTCAGAGACCAGAACCCTCAGAACACTAAGAGACCAGAACCATCAGAGACCAGAACCCTTAGAACCATCAGAGACCAGAACCCTCAGAGACCAGAACCCTCAGAACACTAAGAGACCAGAACCATCAGAGACCAGAACCCTTAGAACCATCAGAGACCAGAACCATCAGAACCCTCAGAACTATCAGAGACCAGAACCCTCAGAGACCAGAACCATCAGAACCATCAGAACCATCAGAGACCAGAACCCTCATAGACCAGAACCATCAGAGACCAGAACCCTGGTCTAGACTTAACTAGACATCCTCAGAAATAAATGGAAAATAATTCAAATAGGCTATTGTAACCATAATTGATACAAGAATAAAACAAACAGTATTTACATTGTAAATAATACAATGCTGATAAATGGATCAGCCATTTCACTGTCCCTACACAACCCCAGGGGATGGACAGCTTGTCAATCAAGACACATTGCGACATCGCACAGGTAGGCTAATTAAAAACCTCCCGGAACAAAGGGACTGATACAATCACCTTTCTCACCACTGACGTACATGAACGACCTACATCAAAGATAAATACAGATCGCAACCAGATCTGGGGAGGATCTCCTAATACACCCAGACCTCATCCATGTCTACCAGCCTACTTTACTCTCTGTAGTCACTATACAGGCCTACCATGTCTTTAGGTCTAACTTTACTCTCTGTAGTCACTATACAGGCCTACCATGTCTTTAGGTCTAACTTTACTCTCTGTAGTCACTATACAGGCCTACCATGTCTTTAGGTCTAACTTTACTCTCTGTAGTCACTATACAGGCCTACCATGTCTTTAGGTCTAACTTTACTCTCTGTAGTCACTATACAGGCCTACCATGTCTTTAGGTCTAACTTTACTCTCTGTAGTCACTATACAGGCCTACCATGTCTTTAGGTCTAACTTTACTCTCTGTAGTCACTATACAGGCCTACCATGTCTTTAGGTCTAACTTTACTCTCTGTAGTCACTATACAGGCCTACCATGTCTTTAGGTCTAACTTTACTCTCTGTAGTCACTATACAGGCCTACCATGTCTTTAGGTCTAACTTTACTCTCTGTAGTCACTATACAGGCCTACCATGTCTTTAGGTCTAACTTTACTCTCTGTAGTCACTATACAGGCCTACCATGTCTTTAGGTCTAACTTTACTCTCTGTAGTTATTATACAGGCCTCTACAGAACATACTACAGAACAAGAACACACATACTATCCTGCTTTCTCTTCAATTTGACATTTTCTACGTAATTCCAGTGCCAAAAATCTGGTTTAGTTTCTTCAATCATTTAACAACTGTGTGTATTGTCTAGATTTACGATACACATATTTTCATTATCCAATATTTTGTTGTAACTATTTGCATAAAGCCCAAAGGGACACTTTCTAAAGTTGATAAAAAATGAAATGACCAAAAATAAGTATTTACTATGTACGGTTAATTAGTGTTCCAGTGCAAGTGAAATGGTGAAATGGTAAAATGGTGAAATGGTAAAATGGTGAAATGGTGAAATG
>JACYXH010000584.1:587500-607500 GCA_026745465.1 Lota lota
GAGAGTAGAGACACTGGGAGAGTAGAGACACTGGGAGAGTAGACACTGGGAGAGTAGACACTGGGAGAGTAGACACTGGGAGAGTAGAGACAGGGAGAGTAGAGACAGGGAGAGTAGAGACACTGGGAGAGTAGAGACACTGGGAGAGTAGAGACAGGGAGAGTAGAGACACTGGGAGAGTAGACACTGGGAGAGTAGACACTGGGAGAGTAGAGACACTGGGAGAGTAGAGACACTGGGAGAGTAGAGACACTGGGAGAGTAGACACTGGGAGAGTAGAGACAGGGAGAGTAGACACTGGGAGAGTAGAGACAGGGAGAGTAGAGACACTGGGAGAGTAGAGACAGGGAGAGTAGAGACACTGGGAGAGTAGACACTGGGAGAGTAGAGACACTGGGAGAGTAGAGACACTGGGAGAGTAGACACTGGGAGAGTAGAGACAGGGAGAGTAGACACTGGGAGACTAGAGACAGGGAGAGTAGACACTGGGAGAGTAGAGACAGGGAGAGTAGACACTGGGAGAGTAGAGACAGGGAGAGTAGAGACAGGGAGAGTAGACACTGGGAGAGTAGAGACAGGGAGAGTAGAGACAGGGAGAGTAGAGACACTGGGAGAGTAGAGACAGGGAGAGTAGAGACAGGGAGAGTAGAGACAGGGAGAGTAGAGACACTGGGAGAGTAGACACTGGGAGAGTAGAGACACTGGGAGAGTAGAGACACTGGGAGAGTAGAGACACTGGGAGAGTAGACACTGGGAGAGTAGAGACACTGGGAGAGTAGAGACAGGGAGAGTAGACACTGGGAGAGTAGAGACACTGGGAGAGTAGAGACACTGGGAGAGTAGAGACACTGGGAGAGTAGACGCTGGGAGAGTAGACAATGGGAGAGTAGAGACTGGGAGAGTAGACACTGGGAGAGTAGACACTGGGAGAGTAGACACTGGGAGAGTAGAGACACTGGGAGAGTAGAGACAGGGAGAGTAGAGACACTGGGAGAGTAGAGACACTGGGAGAGTAGACACTGGGAGAGTAGACACTGGGAGAGTAGACACTGGGAGAGTAAAGACACTGGGAGAGTAGAGACAGGGAGAGTAGAGACACTGGGAGAGTAGAGACTGGGAGAGTAGAGACACTGGGAGAGTAGAGACTGGGAGAGTAGAGACAGGGAGAGTAGAGACACTGGGAGAGTAGAGACACTGGGAGAGTAGACACTGGGAGAGTAGAGACACTGGGAGAGTAGAGACAGGGAGAGTAGACACTGGGAGAGTAGGGACACTGGGAGAGTAGAGACACTGGGAGAGTAGACACTGGGAGAGTAGACACTGGGAGAGTAGACACTGGGAGAGTAGAGACAGGGAGAGTAGAGACACTGGGAGAGTAGAGACACTGGGAGAGTAGAGACAGGGAGAGTAGAGACACTGGGAGAGTAGACACTGGGAGAGTAGAGACACTGGGAGAGTAGAGACACTGGGAGAGTAGACACTGGGAGAGTAGAGACAGGGAGAGTAGACACTGGGAGAGTAGAGACAGGGAGAGTAGAGACACTGGGAGAGTAGAGACAGGGAGAGTAGAGACACTGGGAGAGTAGACACTGGGAGAGTAGAGACACTGGGAGAGTAGAGACACTGGGAGAGTAGACACTGGGAGAGTAGAGACACTGGGAGAGTAGACACTGGGAGAGTAGAGACAGGGAGAGTAGACACTGGGAGACTAGAGACAGGGAGAGTAGACACTGGGAGAGTAGAGACAGGGAGAGTAGACACTGGGAGAGTAGAGACAGGGAGAGTAGAGACAGGGAGAGTAGACACTGGGAGAGTAGAGACAGGGAGAGTAGAGACACTGGGAGAGTAGAGACAGGGAGAGTAGAGACAGGGAGAGTAGACACTGGGAGAGTAGAGACAGGGAGAGTAGAGACACTGGGAGAGTAGAGACAGGGAGAGTAGACACTGGGAGAGTAGACACTGGGAGAGTAGAGACAGGTAGAAGCTATGCTATGCTATTTCAGCGCATGTAAAGTCAACAGGATCCCTGGGGTTCTCTGTAACAGAGTGTCAGCCCTCATAAAGCTGAACTCTTGAACGCTGAGGGATTTTTTTGCGCTCCTTCCCTTTTCTCCTGATTTTTAAATTAATCTAATTCCACATGGACCGAGAGTGCCTGTCAAATAGGCCACACACAAAACAAGATGGCCGCCAACAGTTCATGTATAATGCACAAGTGGGAGTGGAGCAGTTGAAGAAATACATATTTTAACAAAGCGGCATGAAGTAAAACAACAGTGGATGTTTCTACACGTCCAAAGCAGCTCTGCTGAGCACGGGCTGCTTTAACAACACAGCTAACAGTGGCTATCAGACCTCTGCTCGCCAGAACACACCTTAGTACCCTACCACACACCAGTCCAGCTTCTCTCAGCTCTCCTCTCTATTCCTGCCCTTGTCTCTCTCTATTCCTTCCCTTGTCTGTCCTCTCTATTCCTTTCATTGTCTCTTCTCTCTATTCCTTCCCTTGTCCCTCCTCTCTATTCCTTCCCTTGTCTCTCTCTATTCCTTCCCTTGTCTCTCTTCTCTATTCCTTCCCTTGTCTCTCCTCTCTATTCCTTCCCTTGTCTCTCTATTCCTTCCCTTGTCTCTCCTCTCCTCTCTATTCCTTTCCTTGTCTCTTCTCTCTATTCCTTCCCTTGTCTCTCCTCTCTATTCCTTCCCTTGTCTCTCTCTATTCCTTTCCTTGTCTCTTCTCTCTATTCCTTCCCTTGTCTCTCCTCTCTATTCCTTCCCTTGTCTCTCTCTATTCCTTCCCTTGTCTCTCTCTATTCCTTCCCTTGTCTGTCCTCTCTATTCCTTCCCTTGTCTCTCCTCTCTATTCCTTTCCTTGTCTCTCCTCTATATTCCTTCCCTTGTCTCTCTTCTCTATTCCTTCCCTTGTCTCTCCTCTCCTCTATATTCCTTCCCTTGTCTCTCCTCTCCTCTATATTCCTTCCCTTGTCTCCTCTCCTCTTTTCCCTCTGGCCAGACCAAAATGCATAATCTTCCTTCCTCTCTCTCCTTTCCTTTTTATCAATTCTGTTCCTCGTCTTTCCATTCCATTCCTCCCCTCCTCCTCCCCTCAGGCCAGACCAAAAACACATCCTCTTCCTTCCTCTCTCATCTCCTTTTTCTCTCCTCTCCCCTACTTTCCTCTCCTTCTCATTCTGCTCCTCCACCTCCTCCTCCTCTCCTCCCCTCAGGCCAGACCGAACCTCCTCTCCTCTCTCCAGTGAGCCTCCCTCAGCCAGGCGCTGGCCTGCTGCCAACCTGTCATCCATCACCGCGTCCACCGAGGATGAATGAAACGTAGACGAGAAGATGTGCTCTGATCACCTCTCTCTAATTAAGATCTCACTTCCTGAACGGCTTCTTCAGTGGAACATCAAAATATTAATTTGAGTCAATTAGCGTGTGATGTGATGTCTCTATTCATCCCTTCCCAGAGGATTCTCAAGACGAAGTGGAGAATTCAACCCCCCCACGAAACACACACAAAGTGAATCTATTCTAGGTGTACACGGAGATGGCCGTCTGATGCTTCTACAGACAAAGGGAGACATTGTGTTTGAAGACTTGTTGAACACATTGTGTTAGGTCGCCCAGAGAACGATGGCATAGATTAGCCTGACTGTTTTCTGAGAAGTGGAATTTCAATACAGAAAGATATTGAGTTTTCTCTTGTGATAGAGTGGCGGCTTTCTCACAATACAAAAGCACCTTGGAACCCGGACCAGGAGAAACTCCACAAGGTTGCTCAGCGATAAGGAACCGCACATTCACTTCAGCGCCTCAAACTATTCTCAAGTGTCTGCCACATAGTTATGAAAAATAGTCCATTTTTTCATGGTCCTTGAAAGTTAAGAAATTATTATATTATATAAATGATAATATCCAGTGTTCTAAACGGACAGTTTATACAAATAAAGTTATACAATGAAATACAAATACCGTCTAGTACTCAAATCATAATGACACCACTCTGAAACACGCTGAACTTCACCGCGCTGTCTTCTCCCGCAAACACAACACGTTTACTGGACGTCACTTCCAGCGCTGCCACGGTTACTGCATGCCTCATCAAAAAAAGCAGAAGAATAAAAAACTGTTCCTGTCGTTGTCGCCATTAGAAACTCTCAAAAGTCGAATTGAAATGTAAACCGCGTAATGTGGGCGTCGGTGATTTAAACCAACATCTCCCAGCAGCCACTGGGGGTATGATAATTACAGAGGACAATCTAACAACGCACACACGCTCTCCTTCCAGTCCAGATTAAAAGCCTTAGTGCTAAACCCAGTTGAGTCCAACTGGGAACGGCCTATTGTAGCCCACCTCCCAGCAGGGGGGAGGGGCCCATGCACGGAGGAAGACCATGGTAGACCACAGCGTCAAGAATGGGTTGGGAATGACAGGAAGAATGGGTTGGGAATGACAGGAAGAATGGGTTGGGAATGACAGGGAGAATGGGTTGGGAATGACAGGAAGAATGGGTTGGGAATGACAGGAAGAATGGGTTGGGAATGACAGGAAGAATAGGTTGGGAATGACAGGGAGAATGGGTTGGGAATGACAAGGAGAACAACATAGAATAATACAGGCTATGATCTGTGTTATGATCTGTGTTTTAGACTGGATGCCACTCAACACACACACACACACACAGATTTATTTTCCCAAAATAAATATAAATCTACAATTTATCTACTGCCACAAATGCACGCACACAAAAACACACACAGAGCATATTAATATATGCTGCACTAAATATAAACTAATAAGAAAATGTATGCTCTGCATTTTACTTACTTTTCTACTCAAATGTTTTTTCAGCTAAATGAAAGCTGCTAACATTTCAGGCCACACTGACGCCCCATTCGGCTGGGAAGGCTAAAAGCTAGCTTTGTTGAACACGCGATCTCAGTCGGTCAGCGCCTCTCTCTCTCTCCCTCCCTCTCTCTCTCTCCCTGTCTCTGTCTCTCTCTCTCTCTCTCTCTCTCTCTCTCTCTCTCTCTCACACACAAATAAATAAAAAATAAAATATATAACAAGGGGGAGCAGACAGAGCCTGTGTCTAAATGAGATGGTGGGGTGAGGATGTCCTTCATCTTCAGCGGCACAGCAACAGACAGCTGCCACCACTTCCTGACGCTCAGATCACCAGACCAAGTGTCAGGGAGACACAATGATAAGATAAAGCTGCACCAGGGAGACACACAATGATAAGATAAAGCTGCAACAGTAAAACACACAATGATAAGATAAAGCTGCACCAGGGAGACACACAATAAGATAAAGCTGCACCAGGGAGACACACAATAAGATAAAGCTGCACCAGTAAAACACACAATAAGATAAAGCTGCACCAGTAAAACACACAATGATAAGATAAAGCTGCACCAGTAAAACACACAATATAAGATAAAGCTGCACCAGTAAAACACACAATGATAAGATAAAGCTGTACCAGTAAAACACACAATGATAAGATAAAGCTGTACCAGTAAAACACACAATGGTGGACAGGAGAGGGAGAGGGAGGAAAAAGGGGGAGAGGGAGGAAAAGAGGGAGGAAATGAGGGAGGTAAAAGGCGGAGAGGGAGGAAATGAGGGAGGTAAAAAGGGGAGAGGGAGGAAAAGAAGGAGGAAATGAGGGAGGTAAAAGGGGGAGAGGGAGGAAATGAGGGAGGTAAAAGGAGGAGAGGGAGGGGAAGGCGTTGTAGAGAATGTGGGATGTATTTTGTTATTTTGCATGTCACTCAACACGTCTCCTGGAATCGAACAGCCTGCACTGACTTCCCATTACGGGATTCCCATCATTCTTAAGTGAACTACGCCAATGAACAGGGCATCTGTTGTAGTGAGTCCTCAGTACTGGCTGCTCAGCATCTGGAGATGTTTCATCCAGACCCTCTTGACTCAACACAGCTTACTTTAATTGTCTCTATTATTTTACAAAGGAAATCCCCTATTGTCTCTTACTCGTGCGTGGATATATCCCTGATGTCTTCAACTATTCCTTCCAAGCCGTCCGCCTCCAGTTCCCCAGCGGGCGGAGAGGTGTGTGAGGCGGTCAGGTGACCATGAGTCTGCGATCAGCGGTTACCGACAGGTGCTGCTGAGCGTGACCAACTGCTGTTACAGTACATGTCAATTCACTGTCTTAAAAATGACATTATCAATTCCCAGGTCGAAATGCCCACCTTCTATACATTCATTGTGAATTTAATTCACATTCAAATACACATAATTGTGTAATTAAATGTCCTATAATAAACTGCAATTAAAATAAAAATGCACTCTGTTTTTACAATCAGAAAATATTAAATGCTACAATGCCGCATTTATTTTACTTCACATACGTAAATTCAGCCATGTAACTTACGTGCTTTAAATAGCGCGTGTGTATAGCCTGTGAAATAATTTGTATTTTGTTGCTGATCATGTGACACAAGCGATCGCGAGTGCGGTTCCTTCTGGAACAACGTGTTGAGGACAACAGGTGGAGGTTAGGGCAGAACACTTAGTGATGGTTCGCCTCCATGGAAACTGGATACGCATGGTGGGTGGGGCGGGGGGTAGCAAATACATTAGTGTCATGCATTAGCTTCGATGCTATCTACAGTGCTAGGCTATTAGCGACAAACAGAGCTGTC
Source organism: Lota lota (assembly GCA_026745465.1). Lineage (NCBI taxonomy): Eukaryota > Metazoa > Chordata > Actinopteri > Gadiformes > Lotidae > Lota > Lota lota. The sequence continues at coordinate 594,176 of JACYXH010000584.1, forward strand.
AGATTGTCTACAGGCATGACTTAATAACCTGCTCCCAGGTCGTACGGCATTACCAAGTTGACCCTTTAGGGACACATTCCCAGACGCATCACCGCTAACATGAATCACAAAGAAACAAAAGCATGATGTGTCAGAGCAGTTAGGTCCTTTCTTCCACGCAATATACTCTATATTATGTGTATGATGTTTATATAACTTAACAGCTGAGAATGAATGGACTTTAGGGTAACATAAACATAATGTTGGCTCTATAACGCTTAATAATATTTTAGTTGAAAGAGATTTTTTTTAACTTCCAAAGATACACACAAAGTTGATAAGACAGAACGACCGCTCAGAGTGTGTGTCTTTGATTTATCTTCAGTGTAAAGTTGATTTTTTGATAATTATTCAAAATACTTAAAGTTCAAGAGTCTAATGACCTTGGCACGCTCAACAGGGTTCTGCAAAACATATGAAACGTGAACAACCAATAGGATGTCCTCTTTAATCAGAAGATATGGAAGGTGGACAACCAATAGGATGTCCCCTTTAATCCAAACTAATTGAAGACAATCAGTGGGTTGTAGTGAGTGACTGAAGCAAGCAGGACTGAAAACAGAACGGTCAACCTTTTGCTGACCACGTTCATTTCCTCTCAAAACATTCGGTAAAATGACACGGACGTAATCAAATAATGTAATAATAATAATATTGTTTTGAGGGGATGGAAGTTAGGATGAATGAAACAGGACTAATGCGGATGTTGTATTGTTTACGGCAGAAACACAATTTCGGCCTATTTATTATTTAGACTCTGACCAAACGCATGTGCCTCTTCATTATGTACACTGGCTAAGGACGACCAGATACAACCAAACTTAATATAATAAATAGAAATAGAATATACGATAACTTCACTGGAATTGTGCCTCTTCATTATATACACTGACTAGGTTAAGGATGACCGTGCTAGCTAACCGGATATAACCGAACTTAACTGAAATAGATTAAATTATATTAACTGAAAAAATTGCATTTTAGTGAAAATGGTTATTTTATGTGAGCTGAATAAGCTACGCTTCCTGCTGGGTGATATTTTAAATACATCTCCGTTTAGTTTTTATACTGTAATTGATTTTTTTTTGTCATCATTAGGTTTTGGTAATTATGACTTATTAGGTCTAAGATAATAATAGTTATATGCACTTGTTTACAATATAAACAAGTATATATAATTTATATAAACCATATTAGTCCTTCAGATATATATCATGTCAGGACAAAGCATGAAATGGAATAGCTAGATATAGATGTATAGTGAGAAACATTAGATATAGTAGATATTAAAGATAAAGGCCATTGCCTCATAAATATATATATATTTTTTCTTTTTATATGTACTTCATAAATTCACATCATTGCTTTGCCCCGGTTTGAATTGTGTGTCAGACTCTTTGTATTCTATCTTGATATTCATTTACAAAACAGAAATGATTGTACTGGGTAAATCCTGCTATTCTACAACTACAATTGCTGGAGAAAAATATACAATATGCTATACCTCTCGATCAAATTCCTATGAAACATTCTCTATCCGTTTTTGATATTCTATATTTTCTTTATGAGGCTGGGCTTAACAGTGAGCAAGAGGAAACCAAAAGCAATAATAAAAATACATCAATACCCACAAAACATCACCTATAATGACTTTTATCATGGCTTGAGATTAGGACAATTAGAAAAAGGAAGCCCCATTCATATGCCCTTATTAATTATATCATTACACTTTAGTCAACTTTGTAGCCAATCAATGCATGCGTGAGTCCCGTATTTAGACAAGCACACACAATCATTAACATGGAATAGTGTTCTTCTATAACATAAAATGGTAATTATAACGTAAACATACCATAAATACTGCTGCTAGTGATCATGTCTTGAAGCCTGAAACGAGATGAGAGGAAATCAGGAGGAATTCCAAAGGTTGCTTTTCATTGCACACACTTTTACACACACTTCTGCTCTCACACACTTCTGCTCTCGGCTATCGGATTCCACAGCTTTAAACCAAGGCTGTTTTTCCCCAGGTATTCATCTAGCCCACTTCATAACCATGAAGAACAATTAAAGGAGTCATAAAGCGACCGAGCCGAACAGAAGAGCACCAACACGGGGACAGCTGCATGGTTTACTTTTGAACATGGATCACCTTCAGCCATGACAACATATCTATCCATCTATTCATCTAGCCATCGATTATCTATTAACCTTCCGCTTGCAGTTAGTTTGTAATCAAACTGACATGAAGTTCTTGCAGGAAAGTTGTTCAGCCTCGCATCAAAACAATCAATTGCGAATATTAATTAAAATTGGTTATTTTGAAAGGAAAGTTGTAGTAGGCTTTAATAACATAATGCATACATAATGTTTTTGTTGTCTGGTGTGTAAATATGAATAATACGTCTCCACATCGCGCACTGCTGCTGTCTGATATCAGACCTCATCATAATGTGTCATGTAGTAAAGCTTCGCTTCTCTTTTTAATTCATTGTTCAACATCCATGCGTTTGAAGACTGACCTGGTGTCTGACAGCCGTCAGCGGTTATAGTCTCATCGGTCCAGTTGATGATGATGAGTCCTCTGCCTGATCGCGACTGCTTGCGGTTTGAAACCATTCCAAGTTAGAGAAGGAGAGACGGAGCAGCTCTGCCATGTTGGATCCAACCTGGACAGCTGCTGGACGGACTGGCGGCGGCGGCGGCGCACTGCGCATGTCCTGCTGGGAGAGCCAAATTCAAAGCAATTTGAACTTCTGCGATTAGCAGGAATTAGCCTCGTGAGACCATACCTATTTCACGAGTTCATATTCTGTGTCTCTCTTCATATCAGTCTGGGCTCGATCCCGCTGAAAGCCTTTTCCTAAAATCGAAAAATGACAGGACCGATATGCGCTCGTGGGGAAGGAGTTTCAGGACACGACGAACAAGCAGCGCGCGGTCCGCCGAAGTAAGAAGGAAAATGGCGGCGTTAGCGCCGGAGAAGATTTTAGCATCTGTCCACCAATCCAAACGGTTCTACCCGAGTTAGACTGAAAGACGGTGTAAAAGATTAGCAGAAAGCTTTTCTCGGATTACAGTATGTTTTCGCTTGACTTCCAACCCGATTCTTCAAGAGCTACCCTTTGATTGGCAGGAGTGTAAAGCCGTGGCTATACTTGGAAAGCAATATTCCAATGGCGTCCATATATTTGGAAAGTAACGCCAAGGCCATGCAGGTAATAATTGAGAAACATGAATGTCTGGACGGTCTCACATTGCAAAGCAGGATGACAATCAGCTTTCAATTGATCTGCTTACAAAATGTCCGACGCTGTCTGGAACGCAGGATCCTAAGTGGGATGGCTAGGCTGGTCCTGTGTTTGACTAGCAACCGTTTTACTAACCAGCAGCACATCATGCAGCAGTTCTGTACAAACAGTATTTTTTTCTATATAACTAAGGGAAATAATTGTAAAGAGATCAGATTTAGAAACATCCCATGGATAATAAAGGAGTAATACAGCCTAAAACACTTTGATATCGTTATGAAACGATGTATTTCATTTTTCTGCAGCTAAACTTGATTTGTATAGACCCTGCTACATACCACGGACACATTGCTAAGGTACAGTTGGGAAGCATCAACCATAATTATCAGATATTAGTTTCATTCCCGAAGAGGTTCTGTCTCAGAATCGCTGCATAGTAGATTTTTGTTCCAATGCTTAAAAGTCATTTGTTAAGAGTACCTACACAGGTTCCCCGGGCCAGCAGCCTCACGTGTGTGTGTGCAGGTATGTGTGTGTGTGTGTGTGTGTGTGTGCTGTGTGTGGTTGTGCAGGTGTTTGTGTGTGTGTGTGTGTGTGTGTGTGTGTGTGTGTGTGTGTGTGTGTGTGTGTGTGTGTGTGTGTGTGTGTGTGTGCGCAGGTGTCCATTCCACCAGTGATATTTCCTCCATGTACTTTGGAGGTCATGGAGGAAAAACAAATGCAGTTCATTTCCTGGTGGAGCCACGTCCACTGTCTTCTACCAGCACCTCCACCCCCACCCCTCACCAACACCACCTCATCTCCACCCCACCCCCTCACCATCACCACATCCACCACCCTCACCTCCACCACCACCAGCCCCTCACCTCCACCACCACCAGCCCCTCACCTCCACCACCACCACCACCATCCCCTTCACCGCCCTCACCTCCACCACCACCAGCCCCTCACCTCCACCACCACCAGCCCCTCACCTCCACCACCACCAGCCCCTCACCTCCACCTCCACCACCACCATCCCCTTCACCGCCCTCACCTCCACCACCACCAGCCCCTCACCTCCACCACCACCAGCCCCTCACCTCCACCACCACCAGCCCCTCACCTCCACCACCACCATCCCCTTCACCGCCCTCACCTCCACCACCACCACCCCTCCTCTACAGTGGGGTGGTGGTGTGTCTGTGCCGGTGTCCTTGTATCAGCAGGCAGGACATTCTAAATTATCTTTGCTCAGCTGCCTCCTGAAGTCTTGGACACGCCGACCGTACATCATCCGGACACTTGGACACGTCCAGGGGGTCAGAATCCCCCCCCACACACACACACTCATCTTCAGTCTAATCTGGACTCACATCAAACCCCTGGGAAGAAGAGATGATTTCATAGCAGCCCTGTATGAAGCTGAAGATGAGAACAACGGTGTTGTACCTCACTATAATATTAGCTTCAAATCAGGATCACTTTGTTTCCACCGAGGGCGAAAATGAGATTTAAAAACCCAACGTAATTCAAGATATCCTGGAAACAAATTCACTCAGACAGCGTATGAAATGTGTCCACATATCTCAACCCTGCGTACCTCTGCATCTTCACGACCAGAGCGTGCAAACATACGCGTTCACTGATCTGTTTGATAGATCAGAATGACACGCTGCTCTAACTCAAGTGCTAGATGGGAATTTGTTTCCACGTTCCGAATGAAGAGCAGCTGGGGGAGGAACATAGAGATCTGCTGGAGCATCGTGGGTATTTTAAGTTTATGGCTGGAACACATTTAATGATCAAAGTCTTTCATACATATAGAATATCATAGTTAAACCAATTGAATATCATAATTAAACATCCGCTGGAAATGACAAGCAATCTCATCTCCTTTGCCTCTAACACAAACACAGACACACGGACGCAGACACACAAACACAGACACAGACACACACGAACGCAGACACATGCACAGACACACCAACGCAGACACATGCACAGACACGCACGCACCCGAACACAGACCCACAAAAACCCCACATACATTCATGCACGCACACACCAACCACACATGCACGAACACAGGCACACAGCATTTCTTATTTTCCCCAGGAACAAGGTTAGGGGTTTCCACACGTCACGTGATGAGATGTTTTTAACCTGCCTACAGACTCTTATGTCATCTGTGATCACTGCAACACTGGCACTGGGGGTCCAGTGGGTCTGGCATGATGAAACACTGGGGGTCCAGTGGGTCTGGCATGATGAAACACTGGGGGTCCAGTGGGTCTGGCATGATGAAACACTGGGGGTCCAGTGGGTCTGGCATGATGAAACACTGGGGGTCCAGTGGGTCTGGCATGATGAAACACTGGGGGTCCAGTTGGTCTGGCATGATGAAACACTGGGGGTCCAGTGGGTCTGGCATGATGAAACACTGGGGGTCCAGTGGGTCTGGCATGATGAAACACTGGGGGTCCAGTGGGTCTGGCATGATGAAACACTGGGGGTCCAGTGGGTCTGGCATGATGAAACACTGGCGTTGGAGAAGCAGCTTCTCTCGTCCAACCACAACCGCTCCTCATCCCCTGATCTTTTCTTTTGTAGCATTATCGATTTGAATCTTGTTGAACAATAAAGCAAGCTTTACCTGTAATACAAATATACGACTAAAATACTACTAAATATTTTTGTGTTTTTTGTATTACATAATTTAACCCATTTATTTTGTATTCATCTTTTGAATAGAAAACCCATTCTATGCAACGATGATACACCTAGCGCGTGTTCAGCAGCCCTGTTCTGGAGCTACTGCCTGCGCCGCGGAAAATGAAGCAACAAGACATGACTCTGAAATAAATCTTGGAGGTAAAATGGACCAATTCACTGCATTCTAACGGTGAGACGCCTGGTGCAGGATGGACCAGGACTGACATCCTAATAGGTAACAAGCTGACGTGAATACTGGCAGGCGAGGATAAGCTACTAAATCTTGCAGTAAAAGCATTTGATTTACAGTACGTTCCTGGAGACGGAGCCAGAGAGGAGGGCATACACACTATCTGCCAGGAAGTACAATCACACAGCTCTATCTGACAGGAAGTACAATCACACAGCTCTATCTGACAGGAAGTACAATCACACAGCTCTATCTGACAGGAAGTACAATCACACAGCTCTATCTGACAGGAAGTACAATCACACAGCTCTATCTGACAGGAAGTACAATCACACAGCTCTATCTGACAGGAAGTACAATCACACAGCTCTACCTGACAGGAAGTACAATCACACAGCTCTATCTGACAGGAAGTACAATCACACAGGTCGCTGGCTGCCACTCACCTTGATAAATAACCCGGAAGCAGCTCTGCTGGCTTCCTTTAGAACCATGGCCTCTGCTGGCTTCCTTTAGAACCATGGCCTCTGCTGGCTTCCTTTAGAACCATGGCCTCTGCTGGCTTCCTTTAGAACCATGGCCTCTGCTGGCTTCCTTTAGAACCATGGTCTCTGCTGGCTTCCTTTAGAACCATGGCCTCGTTCACTCGTGCATGTGTGTCCTCTCTAGAACCGAAGTGTCTTTAGCTGTAACCTGTCAGTGATTGAGTAGGTGTGGTTCTCGTCCATCGGTCGGATCTTGCGGCACAGACCACTGTGTTGGGGACGAGGTGGACGTATTCCCCTGCAGCACCAACTCACTTCCATGTGCTTCAGGGTGACCCCGGTCAGACACCCAGAAGAGGATTCAGCCTGGTGGACCCCTTTACTGCACTCAACTCAGCCATGACACAGCTTAATGCTGCACCGTGGAGACGGACTTACTGCTTATTCATGTCATTACTCAAGTTTTCATGATGACATAAACAAACATAATGTATTGCCAAAATACTGACTGTTTTGTGGTGTCTGATGACTAGTTTTACATCATGAAGCTGTCATTGACAATAGAAGGACTTCTCTCTTCGAAACACAGAGAAACGTAATATTTATTTGGTGACGCGAGAGGGCAAAAAGGCAATTTATACAGAGAGCTCTGCATCGATTCCATTTACCAACAGATCCATTTTAATTAAATATTCAGAAGTCTGCAGCGGTGACAGCACACTAACACTTTCTCCTCATTGTTTTTCCAAAACGCTACAATTCCCAAAGCAACAAATGCTTTTACAATGCTAAATTGTACTTAGAGTATTTAAAGTATTTAAGCAGAGCTGGGTAATAATTCAAATCATTTTATATTCAAAGGGTATTTTATATTTTTTCCTGGGTACGAACATTCGTGTATGAATTTTAATGGAGACACTTAAATGCTAATTATTCCACTCAGCCGCAAACGTAACAACTGGAATTCAATCAGTGTCCCTGTATAATGATGGTCATTAGGAGACAGAAAATAATAATGACATCCTATCTGCATTAAACCTGCAGACACTCACACAATGATGCTGCGGCCATTATTGATCGCCATGGCGATGAGCAATTGTCACTTTTCAGCGCTGGCCGTGGGTTTTAAATACAACAGTTTTTTCTCTAAACTATTTCAGCCTCTAACCAAAATGTTCATTCATCTCCCCGGAGCTTGGTTTCATTGTACGTGATTATAATTTGGATCCATTGTCGCGTTCCACATCTTTGTGGAACGCGAGTCTCAAAGCGCGCGTGGATGAAAGGATGTAGCAGGTGGAAACAGTTTACTAGCAGCGGTACATTACAGTGTATCTACACACTGCATATGCAATGCTGTTTCCATGAACACGCTATAGTATGGGAGCTGAGAAGGCCAAGTGTAGGACTCCCAAACAAACAGCATCTACCTGACTACCGTAACCCTATCTGCTCACTCAGAATCACTGCTCAAAATAACACATCCCTGTTAGTCGCTGTGGATCAAAGCGTCTGCTCAATGAGTAAATAGGCAATAGATGCACAAGGAAGTTGTTGTTTCTGTATTCTGCTGCTGCTGTTATACACGTACAAGGTTGCATCAGTATAATACACACGGGTATACTGCTCTTTGGTATTTGGTTTAGTGTGCGTGTGTGTGTGTGTGTGTGTGTGTGTGTCTCTGTGTGCGTCTGTGTGTGCGTGTGTGTGTGCGTGTGTGTGTGCGTCTGTGTGTGCGTCTGTGTGTGCGTCTGTGTGTGCGTGTGTGTGTGTGCGTCTGTGTGTGCGTGTGTGTGTGCGTCTGTGTGTGCGTGTGTGTGTGCGTGTGTGTGTGCGTCTGTGTGTGCGTGTGCTGAAGTGAACTATTGTACTAAATCCGACTTCGGTCAGCGAGTATTTTCTTATTTCTAACTCCAGCTGGGGACGGGATTGATGCCACTATGGGGGGTTTTGTGTGTGTGTGTGTGTGTGTGATCCGGTGGGGGGGGGGGGGGGGGGGGGGGGGGGGGGGGTACGTTTATACAAGATTGAAGTAAATATAACTTGGCAGACAAAATATCACATGGTTTTAACAAGACTGAATAGATATTTAATCTGCATATAATAACTAACTAAATAAACCCATCCTCACGGTGTCCTTCAGGATCCCAAAAGACACGACCTTTGCATTTAGAGTTAGATTTAGTTTTGCTCTTAAGGCAGCAGCAAGTTCCTGTTGAATCCGGTAACAGTTGTGTCCACATATTGAGCGACAGGCAGCGTCTCTTGGGTGGGTTCCAAGATGGCTGCTTGGTAGAATAATTGAATAAGAAGTCCTATCAAATGATCCATGATTTACAGGCCTTCTGTTGCTCACCAGCTCCATCTGTTTGGTTTTCCGAACTCTGACACACTGACTCTTGTGAGTGAAACAGCAGTAATGTAATTGTGGAGCGAGTGATACAGCAGATGATTCAAGGACTGTTCGACCGCCTGGCGGAGGAAGAGTTGGGAGTGGCTGGGTCACACGCTCTTTAACAAAGTGTAACAAATACCGTTTGATTTGTTCTGCAGTCTTCCACGGTATATTCATCAAAACCCACAACAACTCATTCCAAGGTACTCTGGACCGTGGGAGGCAGAACTATCTTCACTGAGGAGAAGACGAAGACGAAGGAGGAGGAGGAGGAGGAGAAGGAGGAGGAGAAGGAGAAGGAGAAGGAGAAGGACCCACCAGTCCCCCGGTGGGTCTATAGCCCGGGTCCCAGTCAGCCTTGTAGTACACTGTACTACATTGTAGTACAATGTAGTACATTGTAGTACATTGTAGTACACTGTAGTACATTGTAGTGCATTGTAGTACATTGTAGTACATTGTAGTACATTGTAGTACACTGTACTACATTGTAGTACAATGTAGTACATTGTAGTACATTGTAGTACACTGTAGTACATTGTAGTGCATTGTAGTACATTGTAGTACATTGTAGTACATTGTAGTACATTGTAGTACATTGTAGTACATTGTAGGTGGTATCCGTTGTTGTAATTGATGGATTATTTACTCTACTTTCATTTTTCTTTGATTTAAGGATTAAAATAATAATAATAATAATAAATATAATAATAATAACATAAGCAATAAGATTCATCATCATCATTATCTGAAACATCATTGAACATAATTTGCCGGCTGTAACCAACGCTAGCAGAATGAGGCCATTAGTGAAACACTTACAAATATGACCACAATCTAATCACTCACAACTCATCACGCTGTTTCAATCAAGCATCACGCAAACGCAACCAAAGGTGGCCTTAATATCCCTTCATTGTTGAGGGAGTGTAGAAGAAGACACTTCCTAGTGAGGTACCATCATCACATGAGGGCGGCCCCTCAGAAAGCCTCTCTGTTTGCTCTGTCTGTTTACTCTCTCTTCAAACCAAATGACTCCACAAGGCGCTGGACGCTTCGGACGCTGAAATGGAATTTGCGGCGGTGTTCCGTACAGACTGTTTCTCTGCCGAGCGGTTCAGCAATTCCCAAATAGAGTTCAGTCGCTCCCAGATAATGTGTGTGTGGATTGAGAACTCGCCTGCCAAGCCCATGGGAAAAGGTATTTCACGGCCCTGAAGAAGGTCTGTTGAGCACATACACACATGCGCGTGCACACACCCACACATGAGCACGCACGCACACACACTCACACACACACACACACACACACACACACACACACAAACACACACAGCAGCCCTCGATTTCTTTCAGTTGTATTTGTTGGAGTGCATTTGTTCTTGGATGTTGGACAAATGTTTGCGTTGGGGTCTGTATGATGGAACAGTGAAATGATCCCGCCTCATACAGCTCATAGTGTTAAGAATGTTTTGGGTTTTTCGGGGGGAAAACCTTCAAAATCAATGTTTAATGAAACAAAGTGTTATCCCCTCAACAACAACATGAACATAGGGTTGACAGAGTCTAAACTGATACCTAGTGTTACGTTGACAGTCATTGCTTTGGAACGTAGTTATGATAAATGGTCGTTTGAGGAGGGCTGCCTTTACTTTGTAGAGCCATTATGAGAATATTGGAGAGGAGGAAAACAGCCATTAATATTCATTATAATTCAGACCACTGAGCTGAATGCTGATTCGGGCTGCTCCTAATGTCTCTTTTATGTTTTATCGCATCAACAGAAAGAAAATGTTTGTTGAAGTTTCATCTTATGTAACACTCATCTTAATGTCACATTTATTTTATTTTTGTTTAATTGTATTTTGAAATAATTGAGTAGTAGGATATGCGATTGACTCAATGGGAATGTGGAATTCCTGATATTAACTTCCTTAATGACAATGTGCTCTCTGATCTCTAAAACTACAGCTAAAGCTGGAACAGCTATAAGCTACAGCTAAAGCTGGAACAGCTATAAGCTACAGCTAAAGCTGGAACAGCTATAAGCTACAGCTAAAGATAGAACAGCTATAAGCTACAGCTAAAGATAGAACAGCTATAAGCTACAGCTAAAGCTAGAACAGCTATGAGCTACAGCTAAAGATAGAACAGCTATAAGCTACAGCTAAAGATAGAACAGCTATAAGCTACAGCTAAAGATAGAACAGCTATAAGCTACAGCTAAAGCTAGAACAGCTATAAGCTACAGCTAAAGATAGAACAGCTATAAGCTACAGCTAAAGCTTTAACAGTTATAAGCTACAGCTAAAGCTATGAGCTACAGCTAAAGCTATGAGCTACAGCTAAAGCTAGAACAGCTATGAGGTACAGCTAAAGCTAGAACAGCTATAAGCTACAGCTAAAGATAGAACAGCTATAAGCTACAGCTAAAGCTTTAACAGTTATAAGCTACAGCTAAAGCTATGAGCTACAGCTAAAGCTATGAGCTACAGCTAAAGCTAGAACAGCTATGAGCTGCAGCTAAAGCTAGAACAGCTATGAGCTGCAGCTAAAGCTAGAACAGCTATGAGCTACAGCTAAAGCTAGAACAGCTATGAGCTGCAGCTAAAGCTATGAGCTGCAGCTAAAGCTAGAACAGCTATGAGCTGCAGCTAAAGCTAGAACAGCTATGAGCTGCAGCTAAGCTAGAACAGCTATGAGCTACAGCTAAAGCTAGTACTGTCCTTCCGCCAGCCCAGTGGCTCGTCCAGCGGGCTGCAGAAGAGCGGGGTTCCTATTTGAGCTGATAAGGGCTCCATCTTTGTTTGTGTCTGGTAATTGGAGGAATGCTGAAGTGAGGAGCGCTGAAACATTCCCCAGTCTGTGTGTGAATGAGGCGAGCTGAAGGAAAGGTCAGAGCCCGGACCAGCCCACCTCCCTAAGGGCCTCCAGCAGCGGGGCCCGCAGAACACCACAAACAATTAAACATGGAGCTTGTGAGGTGAGGAGGCGCACTCGTGCTGCTGGGAGGGGTTTGAGTCCACCTCCATGGGCTGCTGTTGGTCACTCTTCAGCAATGATCTGCAGGTCTGAGCGATCGATACGTCCAGGACACATCCAGCTGCCATTACTGCACACCTCTCCTGGGGAGAGGAGCACGCACACACACACACGCACACACACACACACAGACACACAGACACACACACACACACACACACACACACACACACACACACATCCCCTGCAACACACATACACACACACACACACACACACATCCCCTGCAACACACACACATCATACACACATCACACACACACATCACCCGCAACACACACACACATCACCTGCAACACACACACACACACACATCACCCGCAACACACACACACACACACACACACATCACCTGCAACACACACACACACACACACATCACACACACACACACACACACACACACATCACCTGCAACACACACACACATCACCTGCAACACACACACATCACACAGACACACATCACCCGCAACGTACACACACACACATCACCTGCAACACGCACACATCACCCGCAACACACACACACACACATCACGCGCAACACACACACAGATCACCTGCAACAAACACACACGCACACACATCACCTGCAACACACACACACAACACACAGACTCACAAATCACCTGCAACACACACACACACAATCATCCACAACACACACACTCACACATCACCCGCAACACACACATTCACACAATCTCACACACACACATCACCCCGCAACACATACAGACACACACCCACACAGTCACATGCACATGAAGACATCACACATCCCGTCCCACTGTTCGTGTAATGAACTGCACGACAACTCACAGACGTGGACGAATAAAGTTATTCACGATTCAAACACGCACACACACACACACAAACATGTCTGTGTGTGTGTGTTTATATATATATATATATATATATATATATATATATATATATATATATATATATATATATATATACAATATACATGAAAATGTATATTGCCCTCACTCCTTTTGTAATATATATATAACAAAAGGAGTAAGGGCAATATACATTTTCATTAGTGAAACTAAATGTTTTATCTTGCATATAGCATCGCATGTAAAATAATATATATGTGATCTAACTTATATGATAATACATATAATTATAATAATAAGCATGTACGTATACATTACTGCATTTTGACTTGGAAAAAAGTAAGATATGGACATGGTTTATGAACATAGTTCATCTTATGGC
>JACYXH010000584.1:612500-625000 GCA_026745465.1 Lota lota
GCTGGTGTAAATACAGAACTAGTCTTAACAGGACTGCTGCTGGTGTAGATACAGAACTAGTCTTAACAGGACTGCTGCTGGTGTAGATACAGAACTAGTCTTAACAGGACTGCTGCTGGTGTAAATACAGAACTAGTCTCAACAGGACTGCTGCTGGTGTAGATACAGAACTAGTCTTAACAGGACTGCTGCTGGTGTAGATACAGAACTAGTCTTAACAGGACTGCTGCTGGTGTAAATACAGAACTAGTCTCAACAGGACTTGTTCTGTACATCCCTCTCCATTGCAGCAGCCCTTCAACAGGAGCTGCTAACTTGTTATCACTCAGCAACACGGAGAGCAGCTGAGTCCCGGCTGGGGACGGCTGGTCAGGGTCCGTCTGGTGACTGCAGCCCTGACAGGAGTGATGAATACGGCTTCATCAGTGAAGAGCTGCCATCAATCGGGGCCCAGGTGGGCAGAGGGGGGAGGGGGGAGAATCAGAGAGGGAGACTGAGAGGGAGAATGAGAGGGAAGGAGTATATACTATAGTATATAGTATATACTACAGGATATAGTTTATACTGTATGATATACTATAGTATATACTATTTTCTACAGTATTTACTGTATACTATGTACTATATACTTAACAGGTAAGGACCGTTGTTCGGCCCGACAGCCTTACCTGTGATGTAATAACCATACATCATGGCCGGAAGTGAGATATGTCTTCTATAAAACCATGTCTGACAATAAGAAAGACATAGTCCTATTGAAATCGTTTTTATGAATGAATAATAACGTTCAAAGTAAGATAGGCCTAACCCTCCTGGCTGCCTGCACACAGTGCGAGGCGGTTGCTATGCAACGTACACACTGGTAGCTTACACATTATTGTTTTCATCACAAGCTAGTATTATATTGATTTAATTATTTGGCTATTTATTTACGTTCATTTGTATGTTGCCAATTTATTGTGCAACCTCTGAAAAACTGTCCAGTGTCAGTAGGAGGACTTTGAAAACCGCTTGTAGGCTTGCGTTCTTTGGGAGGTGGAGGTGTGTCTCTTGGAGGATGTTGCTCCACCTTCTCCGGTCCCAGAGTTTCGGTTGCCAACAGCTCTGGGAGAGGTGAGAGGTGAGAGGTGAGAGGTGAGAGGTGAGAGGTGAGAGGTGAGAGGTGAGAGGTGAGAGAGGTGGCCACTTCTTTCCCGTTGGTCAGCCTCCTCTTCACGCAGCTCTGCGTGTCGTTCAGGATGTGTTCTGGCGATAGGCTCATCCCTCGTCCATAGTGAGGCGTCCCGGAGGTCCAAGTCACCCTTCAATCGTTCCACTTTGTAACTGTCCTACTTTGTTAGGCTAACGTTTTAGCCTAACGTTAGGCTAAACTACATAATATAAACTATAGTATATACATATCATCACGCTGTGGGTGATATGTATATACTATAGTTTATATACTATAGTTTAGCCTAACGTTAGGCTAAAGTACATAATATAAACTATAGTATATACATATCATCACGCTGTGGGTGATATGTATATACTATAGTTTATATACTATAGTTTAGCCTAACGTTAGGCTAAAGTACATAATATAAACTATAGTATATACATATCATCACGCTGTGGGTGAATGGCTTTCCGCCCAGCCGGCTCTAGAGAACGTGGGGAACCTGACCCAGTTCCGATCCCAAAGTTCTGTTGCTGTTCTTGTTGTCAGGCAGAGGACGGGTCCAGGCGTCTAGACAAGTCATGGTCCCACATTGTCTCAGCACACCCTATGCAATGTGTGGCGGTCAGTCACGGTGCGTCAACATGAAGAGACATGGGGACGCTGGCCTTGCTGCTGAGAGCTCTGACTACATGATGGCTTGTGTTTCCCTTGAAGTGTCACCACTTGTAATGGAGCACTTCTAATGCGTTCATAAAGGCCCTGTCAGCCTCTCTTCTCCCAACACCCATCAGGACATCTTAACATGTACGTAGTGCTGCAGGGTGGAGCAGGGTGGAGCAGCGCAGGGTGGAGCAGCGCAGTGTGGAGCAGCGCAGGGTGGAGCAGCGCAGGGTGGAGCAGGGTGGAGCAGCGCAGGGGGGAGCACGGTGGAGTAGCGCAGGGTGGAGCAGCGCAGGGTGGAGCAGGGTGGAACAGCGCAGGGTGGAGCAGGGTGGAGCAGAGCAGGGTGGAGCAGAACAGGGTGGAGCATTACAGGGTGGAGCAGCGCAGGGTGGAGCAGCGCAGGGTGGAGCACGGTGGAGCAGCACAGGGTGGAGCAGCGCAGGGTGGAGCAGGGTGGAGCAGCGCAGAGTAGAGCAGTGCAGGGTGGAGCACAGGGGAGCAGGGTGGAGCAGAGCAGGGTGGAGCAGGATGGAGCAGGGTGCAGCAGGATGGAGCAGCACAGGGTGGAGCAGGGTGGAGCAGGGTGCAACAGGGTGGAGCAGCACAGGGTGGAGCAGGGTGGAGCAGCACAGGGTGGAGCAGCGCAGGGTGGAGCAGCACAGGGTGGAGCAGGGTGGAGCAGGGTGGAGCAGGGTGGAGCAGCACAGGGTGGAGCAGGGTGGAGCAGCGCAGAGTGGAGCAGGGTGCAACAGGGTGAAGCAGCGCAGAGTGGAGCAGGGTGGAGCAGCACAGGGTGGAGCAGCACAGGGTGGAGCAGGGTATAGACGCACAGGGTGCTCTGTGTGGTGTAGCTCATTAACCTTGCTTGTTCTTCCGCTCCATGGCTCCTCATATGCAAGCCGTCCATTTGATAAACCTCTGATTCGCCTGAATGATGGACACCCAGTAGGTAGTGATTTAAACCTCTGATTCCCCTGAATGATGGACACCCAGTAGGTAGTGATTTAAACCTCTGATTCCCCTGAATGATGGACACCCAGTAGGTAGTGATTTAAACCTCTGATTCCCCTGAATGATGGACACCCAGTAGGTAGTGATTTAAACCTCTGATTCCCCTGAATGATGGACACCCAGTAGGTAGTGATTTAAACCTCTGATTCCCCTGAATGATGGACACCCAGTAGGTAGTGATTTAAACCTCTGATTCCCCTGAATGATGGACACCCAGTAGGTAGTGATTTAAACCTCTGATTCCCCTGAATGATGGACACCCAGTAGGTAGTGATTTAAACCTCTGATTCCCCTGAATGATGGACACCCAGTAGGTAGTGATTTAAACCTCTGATTCCCCTGAATGATGGACACCCAGTAGGTAGTGATTTAAACCTCTGATTCCCCTGAATGATGGACACCCAGTAGGTAGTGATTTAAACCTCTGATTCCCCTGAATGATGGACACCCAGTAGGTAGTGATTTAAACCTCTGATTCCCCTGAATGATGGACACCCAGTAGGTAGTGATTAATGTAATGTAATTAAGTTAAACCAGGACTATGTGGTATATGTAATGTAATGTTATTAAGTATTTTTAATTGTTTTATATTTTGCCTCCATTTTGCGTTCTGTTTGCCAGATGAATCTAGAAACATAAATGGGAAGTCTAGGGGTGGGTCAGAGCCCTTGATCAACTGTCCCTGTTACTGGAGAAGCTGTTTGGCTCCGCCCTGGTGCACTCATTAGAAGGACGCACTCAGTTCTGTACTGGATGTCCTGGACGGCCACAGGCCTGGACGGCCACAGGCCTGGATGGCCACAGGCCTGGACGGTCACAGGCCTGGACGGCCACAGGCCTGGATGGCCACAGAACTCATGCAGCCACAGGCCTAACCCTGTGGCCATCCAGGACATCCAGGACAGAAGCCTAACCCTGTGGCCATCCAGGAGAGAAGCCTAACCCTGTGGCCATCCAGGACATCCAGGACAGAAGCCTAACCCTGTGGCCATCCAGGACAGAAGCCTAACCCTGTGGCCATCCAGGACAGAAGCCTAACCCTGTGGCCATCCAGGACATCCAGGACAGAAGCCTAACCCTGTGGCCATCCAGGACATCCAGGACAGAAACCTAACCCTGTGGCCATCCAGGACATCCAGGACAGAAGCCTAACCCTCTGGCCATCCAGGACATCCAGGACAGAAGCCTAACCCTGTGGCCATCCAGGACATCCAGGACAGAAGCCTAACCCTGTGGCCATCCAGGACATCCAGGACAGAAGCCTAACCCTGTGGCCATCCAGGACATCCAGGACAGAAACCTAACCCTGTGGCTGCATGACTTCTGGAGGGATCAGTCCACCTGAATTAGACCTTTCACTTGGGTTGATGAAGGAGCAGACACAGGAAATTACACTTCTGTGGCAAGAGAATACAATGATTGCTGACTGCGTTTATATATATACGTTCTTTTTTTTTTGATTTTACAATGTAGGCTATAATTAGTCCCAAATGCGTTTAGATGTTTCCATGAAATATGTTTCACACAGAAGACATAAGGAGGTTTAACCTCAGATCACCAATGGATAGTTATAACTAGAAATGAATGGCAGCGTTCAGTAGACCTGTAAACCACAGACAGCTATTTCTATGAAATTAGATGATGTGGAAATGGGCTGAGGAGATAGCGAAGAAACAGTACGATTATTTAAATCCTTTAATCCCGGGCTGATTGGATTTGCTTCATCGTTTACAATGATTCTTGTATGATAGATTTAAAATAAAATACAAATAAGACAATTAAAAGAGAAAGTAATTAAAAGTAAATGACAGCAGAAGAGCGAGGAACTGTCACATGATAACAAACGTGGAGACAGGTTTGGATGGTTTGGTCCAGGTTTTGACCATCATCAGGTTTGGATGGTTTGGACCAGGTTTGGATCATCATCAGGTTTGGATGGTTTGGACCAGGTTTGGATGGTTTGGACCAGGTTTGGATCATCATCAGGTTTGGATGGTTTGGACCAGGTTTGGATGGTTTGGACCAGGTTTGGATCATCATCAGGTTTGGATGGTTTGGACCAGGTTTGGATGGTTTGGACCAGGTTTGGATCATCATCAGGTTTGGATGGTTTGGACCAGGTTTGGACCATCATCAGGTTTGGATGGTTTGGACCAGGTTTGGACCATCATCAGGTTTGGATGGTTTGGACCAGGTTTGGACCATCATCAGGTTTGGATGGTTTGGATCAGGTTTGGACCATCATCAGGTTTGGATGGTTTGGATCAGGTTTGGACCATCATCAGGTTTGGAGCATCCCAGCTGATGGTGCTGCTTTGTGTTGTGATCACGTGATGTGTTTGGAGACTCATCAACAAAAATCTCATTTTCTCATTGCGTCACAATGTGGTATGGTGGACACTGAGAGTCAATCTCTTGTCTCACTGCCCTGAGTGAACTTAACGTGACAGATCCCCCAAAGAAAGACCTTTGATTTAACGTTAGACTGATAGACTTTAGGTTTTCTTCCTCTTTGGAATGTGTAATTAAAAGTTATTTGAGTCGACATTGCTAAAGAACATTAACAGGCAGTTGTTTGATGTAGTGGAGCATAAAAGAAAGTAGAAGGTGGTGACGGTCACCATTGAAGCAGTTTCCTGATTGGAGGAAACCTCTGTGTGCTGGCTAATGAAGAGACAGCAACGAGGTCTAGGGGATTACCACCAAACACTCATTAAAGGGGCTTAAAAATTAAAATATTGATTCATTAGTCTAACATTGATTTACAGTCACACTTTATCAAGTCCACAGGTTCTAATTACTGTGGCATTATGCCACAGACTGCCCCACTCGCTCTTTCTGTCTCGTAATGAAAATGAACATTTCTATAACTGCCACTTACATTTTTGACCTGTGAAATTTTAATAGGGAGTGCGTGTGTGTTAAACGTTAAAGTAAAGTCAGGGTAAATGTGGGTGAGCCTGGTTAAGTGGTCGTACGCACCAGGAGACAAACTAACTCAGCTGGGTCACTCCGTTCCAACAGAATCAAACGTTGACTTACACAAAAATAAGATTAAGAAGCAAGAGTGAATCCAGTTATCTGAGCTCTCTGATATATGAGCCCTTAGTTGTTGGGTTAGGTAGTAAGATAATGAATAGTTAGTTAATGAACAATTAGTTAATGAATACTTAGTTAATGAAGATGGTCCAGGGAAGGGGATTTTGGTAGTAAGATAATGAATGGTTAGTTAATGTATAGTTCGTTAGTGAATAGTTAGTTAATGAATACTTAATTAATGAAGACGCTTCAGGGAAGGAGATTTTGGTAGTAAGTTAATGAATAGATAGTGAATGAAGATGCTCCAGGGAAGAATATTTTGGTAGTAACAGATAAACATCTGTACTAAATGCTCTGTCCCATACAGTCACTCAGTAAGGCCCTTTATGAAGCCAACCTGCTACCCAGCATGCAGCATTTATATCGCTGTATTCACCCTGACATCGTCCTCACCATGCAGTACCTGGGGCTCCATCTCATGTAATGGAGCTTCTGTTGTGTTTTAATGTGTCCTGTCTGGATGGGATTGTGTTGTGTTTTTAAAGTTCCCTTTTTTTTTTGGTGGCAGACTTCTGCACATGCAAGCAAAGACAAATGTCTACCTTTTGCACCGAAAAATAGTATTTTCTATTTCTGTTTCTAGTTAGTGAAGAGGCGTCAGGGATGGGGGTGTATTTTAAAACCCATGGACTCAGAAAACGCTTCTCTCACAAACTTGTGAGTGCAGTCAGAATCCCAATTTGCCTCCTGAAATTGGAATTACGTGGACATGGAGGGGTGCGTCAGGAAGTCTGGGCGTGCTTTGATAGACTGACCTGTCGGAATATTTCCGGTTACTTTTATTCAAAGCCAATCCTGACTCATTTTTTTGTTTAAAGTTTGTCAAACTTAAAAAGAAAAAACCTATCTTGTTTCATGGCTGAGCAGCAAGCTCTACTCTAAACAGTAAGTGAAATAGAAGAGGAAGGTAAAACATGATGTTTCTGTATCAGCAGAATTCATCATTTCAATATAACTTTTCAATATAACGTTTGAGCACAGAGACATCTTTCAGAAATTCAACCGACTTTTTTTACTGATTGTGTGGGCGTTGTGGTAGCTTTGTGTTAGCGTTGTGTTAGCATTGTGTTAGCACTGTGTTGGCGTTGTGGTAGCTTTGTGGTAGCTTTGAGTTAGCGTTGTGTTAGCATTGTGTTAGCACTGTGTTGGCGTTGTGGTAGCTTTGTGGTAGCGTTGTGTTAGCTTTGTGTTAGCACTGTGTGGGCGTTGTGGTAGCTTTGTGGTAGCGTTGTGTTAGCATTGTGTTAGCATTGTGTTAGCATTGTGTTAGCACTGTGTTGGCGTTGTGGTAGCGTTGTGGTAGCATTGTGTTAGCACTGTGTTGGTGTTGTGGTAGCATTGTGGTAGAGTTGTGTTAGCGTTGTGTTAGCGTTGTGTTAGCACTGTGTTGGCGTTGTGGTAGCGTTGTGGTAGCACTGTGTTGGCGTTGTGGTAGCGTTGTGTTAGCGTTGTGTTAGCGTTGTGTTAGCATTGTGTTAGCACTGTGTGGGCGTTGTGGTAGCGTTGTGGTAGCGTTGTGGTAGCACTGTGTTGGTGTTGTGGTAGCGTTGTGGTAGTGTTGTGTTAGCTTGGTGTTAACATTGTGTTAGCGTGGTGTTAGTGTTGTGTTAGCATTTTGTTAGCTTGGTGTTAACATTGTGTAAGCGTGGTGGTAGCATTGTGTTAGCATTGTGTTAGCTTGGTGTTAACATTGTGTTAGCGTGGTGGTAGCATTGTGTTAGCATTGTGTTAGCTTGGTGTTAACGTTGTGTCTACATTGTTGATCTGCACAGGTCAAGGAAAGAAATGTATTGTCCTTAAGAGTATCAAACAGTATTTTAAATCGTTAATATCAGGACATTTCTTTGTGGTCGTTATAAAGTCAGTTTAAATTATTGTTCAAGATGAGCTATTGGGATACACTGGAAAGCTAATTGTTATGTAAGTAGGGATAATATGCAAGGCACATTAAGCTTTTAGATATTTTCCTGATAGTCTTCCACTAATCACACCTCCCACTACCCTCCCACCTGATGTAAAGGGCTTTTACCTCTCTTTACACTCGTTTAGTACCAGGTAATAGTGCTCCAAGGTATTCTGCTAGGCGCCTTTTACACATACAAAAGAACCATTGATGTGGGTGTCATTTTAATATGAAGCATAATTAATGGAATGATATTAACATAAATAAAGGCTAGTTCTGTGATCATAGAAATTATTTTCTTTGTTCTTGAAATACATCTACTAGAAGAACTTGTACAATTAGCTCAAATTTTCAAATATAATGCTGTGGGTAATAAGAATGATACAATTACTACGACTACTGCGACTACTACTACAACTAATAATAATAATAATAATAATAATTATTATTATTATTATATAAGTATAATAATTATAATAATTATATTATTATATTACTAATTATAATTATATTAATTATAATAATAATAATTATTATTATTATTATTATACTCTAACTAGTCTGGTCGTGAGGCTGAAGGCTGTGTAACTCTTAACTAGTCTGGCTGAAGGCTGTGTAACTCTTAGCTAGTCTGGCTGGAGGCTGAAGGCTGTGTACCTCTTAACTAGTCTCGTCATGAGGCTGAAGGCTGTGTACCTCTTAACTAGTCTGGCTGGAGGCTGAAGGCTGTGTAACTCTTAACTAGTCTGGCTGGAGGCTGAAGGCTGTGTAACTCTTAACTAGTCTGGTCATGAGGCTGAAGGCTGTGTAACTCTTAACTAGTCTGGTCATGAGGCTGAAGGCTGTGTAACTCTTAACTAGTCTGGCTGGAGGCTCAAGGCTGTGTAACTCTTAACTAGTCTGGCTGGAGGCTGAAGGCTGTGTAACTCTTAACTAGTCTGGCTGGAGGCTGAAGGCTGTGTAACTCTTAACTAGTCTCGTCATGAGGCTGAAGGCTGTGTAACTCTTAACTAGTCTGGCTGAAGGCTGTGTAACTCTTAACTAGTCTGGCTGGAGGCTCAAGGCTGTGTACCTCTTAACTAGTCTGACTGGAGGCTGTGTAACTCTTAACTAGTCTGGCTGGAGGCTCAAGGCTGTGTAACTCTTAACTAGTCTGGCTGGAGGCTGAAGGCTGTGTAACTCTTAACTAGTCTGGCTGAAGGCTGTGTAACTCTTAACTAGTCTGGCTGGAGGCTCAATGCTGTGTAACTCTTAACTAGTCTGGCTGGAGGCTCAAGGCTGTGTAACTCTTAACTAGTCTGGCTGAAGGCTGTGTAACTCTTAACTAGTCTCGTCATGAGGCTGAAGGCTGTGTAACTCTTAACTAGTCTGGCTGGAGGCTCAAGGCTGTGTAACTCTTAACTAGTCTGGCTGGAGGCTGAAGGCTGTGTAACTCTTAACTAGTCTGGCTGAAGGCTGTGTAACTCTTAACTAGTCTGGCTGGAGGCTCAAGGCTGTGTAACTCTTAACTAGTCTGGCTGGAGGCTCAAGGCTGTGTAACTCTTAACTAGTCTGGCTGGAGGCTGAAGGCTGTGTAACTCTTAACTAGTCTCGTCATGAGGCTGAAGGCTGTGTACCTCTTAACTAGTCTGGCTGAAGGCTGTGTAACTCTTAACTAGTCTCGTCATGAGGCTGAAGGCTGTGTACCTCTTAACTAGTCTGGCTGGAGGCTCAAGGCTGTGTAACTCTTAACTAGTCTGGCTGGAGGCTGAAGGCTGTGTAACTCTTAACTAGTCTCATCATGAGGCTGAAGGCTGTGTACCTCTTAACTAGTCTGGCTGAAGGCTGTGTAACTCTTAACTAGTCTGGCTGGAGGCTCAAGGCTGTGTATCTCTTAACTTTCTCTGGACACCTCTCTAAAGCTGTGACCCCAGGGTCACGATGCTCCAGCACCCCCATCCCGCGGTGTAGAAAAGCTTCCCTCTATATCAGAAATAATTAGGGCATTTGGATAAAGCAGTCCCTCCCTAATATATGGATACATCTTCTTTCAGAGTGTATTCGGCCAGAAAGACAGACTCATTCAAATTTCATGACTATCCCTTAGTGGTCCCATTATTATGGATATTTTAAACCATATGTCTATAGTGGTGAATTAAAACACCGGGTGAGAGAATGGTCAAGCCAGCACATCATTAAAAACCCCAAATCCAAGTATGTGAATGGAAAGGAAAACACACAGAGTTCACGATGTGAAGGCAACGCTTTGGGAAGAAGCAAAGAAAACTAAACATTGTGTATAAATTTGTGTTGGTAACATTGTTCGGCGGAGATGTGCGTAAGGTATAAAATATGAACTAACTATGTGATTATTAAATGGCCCCATTGTAATTTGAGGATTGTGAGCTGCATGCCGTTGGCAGCCCTCCACCGGGTCGCCGCGGCAACGAGCTGAGGGGAGCGCGGACGGCTCAGCCATTTACAGAGCCGCTCGCCGCTCGCTCATCGGCATACCAATGAGCGGGGTTAAAGAGCCACCGCTCCACTCGGAGACCGCTCTCCTTCGCCGGCTCGCTCCAAAGGGTCTCCACGGACTAATTTCCAGGAGCACGTCTTAATGTGAGCTTGTGTCAATCACCCGAACAGACAGCTCCGTCCCCTGGTACGGAACAGGCCTACATCACAAACAGATGCAACAGTGCTTGTAACAGACACATACCAAACGGATTAGAAAACCACTTAAACAGCAGATGGATGTGAATGAATGCGTTATATTTTAATACATCCGCATTTACATTGATGGGGGGTTGGAGCTCTGCATATGGGGGCCACAGAACCGTCTAGACCAAATGCTATCTTTATCTCTGCTGAGAAATAAACACTCATTTCAAAGAAGGCCTACATTTCCCTGATATCTGTATAATTATGATGGGGTAATCAGCGTTACGCTATGCATCCACGCTAGGAAATGGCCTTTTTACATATTAATAAAAACCTCGAATTATATTATGTAAATACATTCAAGTGAAAATTAACTTCATATGTAAAAGTTAAATACATTTGATAGAACATTTATTTATATTCTTTATTATTCTTTATTATATTTCTTTTGAAAAGGAATTTCCTAATCTTGTCCGCCCTTCAATTGAGAACAATAATCAAAATCTAAGCAAGATCATGAGGGACAAAGTGATCAATGCATGAGATTATCACTCATTGTTCTCCGTGACCATCTCTACGATCAGTACGACTGAAATGGTTTGGATTTAACCTTTTGGTTTTGGAGGTAAAGTCAAGAACAGAAATATGGGTTTTATACAGAAGTCAGGTGGACTTGGACAGGCTGGCTGCAGGATGTAGCATCAGTGCTTATCCCGCTCATTGATTACGATAACACTGACCTCCACAACATCCAAGCTGCCTTTCACCACACAAGTTAACGTGTAAAGGTCACGTGGACTTGTTAGGATACGGTAACAAGTCCACATTTGTTAAGAGTGCTGTTCAATGTTTAGCTGCCAAGAGAGCTATAACACATGCTTTGCTAGCCGGCTAACAGGTATACACATCATTTTCTGTATGGTAAACAGAAACAGCGCATAAGCACACACTTGACTTAACTTCTGAGAACACAAGTTATCTCTCCCTTCTGCTGAAGCAAAGCCCCTTCACACCAGGGGGTCTGGGAACACAGACCCCCACACTGAGCATTCTGCTTGCTCTGTTCCAATGCGACATGACACACCACACCGAATATGATGAGAAAACTGTGGGGAGGCTTCCAGTAGATTGATTCTCCATCGCCTCATTCTTTTCTAGTTAGTCTTTTATTGACTACAAAGGTGCAGTGGTGGCAGATATGGGAGAGAGGAGTGAACCAGTCTGATCTGTTTAATCCACGGGGCATAGAAGGAAGGTGATCACGTTTTAAGATCACAAGGGCCTACGAGGAAATCACTGACGTCTTTGAGATCCCAGAGCTGATTTAAACAGAGATGTTCCAGACTCTGTCTCAGGTCTCCAGAGGACAGCTATTCATGGTCCAATAGGAAGGGAACACTTTTACACAATCATTTGTTTTCTACTTTTTTCTGTCTCTGGGTCATCGAGACATCTTATTTCTAAGTACTGAATATATACAAAAATACTGACTATATAAAGTACTGATTATATACTAAAGTACTGATTATAAAAGCACTGATTATATAAGTACTGAATATATACTAGAAGGCGCTGGTACTACTGGGAGAAGGCGCTGGTACAACTGGGAGAAGGCGCTGGTACAACTGGGAGAAGGCCTGAAATGGCTCCATCCTCCAGTACGGCTTCACAAAGAGAGGACCAGCATGTATTGAAAATATGAAAAGATCAATGTTCAGTAAATCCATTTTCAGTGGTGGAGCTTTTTAATCCCTAGGAAATAATGGGGGTCAGTATTTCAAGACTCCTTGCATTAGGGAAATCAAAAAGAGATACAACATTTATGATGAAAATTATGCTGCTATAACTAGCCCATACAACATAAATAATAATTTTTATTAACTGTATGTCATGAATCACATGAGATGTTAATAAATAGGACATCCTAACTTCCACCATTTTAAGGATCAAAACTTATTACACTCTATTTATATAGTACATCTTATGCAACAAAGTCAAACATAATGTGCTTAAAACAAAGAGCAC
>JACYXH010000584.1:630000-645000 GCA_026745465.1 Lota lota
GTATAGAGGCTGTTTAGAGGCCGTGGTCCACACCTGTATAGAGGCTGGGGTCCTTCACCTATATTGAGGCTGTATGAAGGCTGGGCTCCTTCACCTGTACAGACACTGGGTCCTTCACACCTGTACAGAGGCTGGGTCTTTCACCTGTACAGAGGTTGGGTCCTTCACACCTGTACAGAGGCTGTATAGAGGCTGGGCCCTTCACACCTGTACAGAGGCTGGGCCCTTCACACCTGTACAGAGGCTGGGCCCTTCACACCTGTACAGAGGCTGTATAGAGGCTGGGTCCTTCACCTGTACAGAGGCTGTATAGAGGCTGGGTCCTTCACCTGTACAGAGGCTGTATAGAGGCTGGGCCCTTCACACCTGTACAGAGGCTGTATAGAGGCTGGGTCCTTCACACCTGTACAGAGGCTGGGCCCTTCACACCTGTACAGAGGCTGGGCCCTTCACACCTGTACAGAGGCTGTATAGAGGCTGGGTCCTTCACCTGTACAGAGGCTGTATAGAGGCTGGGTCCTTCACCTGTACAGAGGCTGTATAGAGGCTGGGTCCTTCACCTGTACAGAGGCTGTATAGAGGCTGGGCCCTTCACACCTGTACAGAGGCTGTATAGAGGCTGGGTCCTTCACCTGTACAGAGGCTGTATAGAGGCTGGGCCCTTCACACCTGTACAGAGGCTGTATAGAGGCTGGGTCCTTCACCTGTACAGAGGCTGTATAGAGGCTGGGCCCCTCACACCTGTACAGAGGCTGTATAGAGGCTGGGTCCTTCACCTGTACAGAGGCTGTATAGAGGCTGGGTCCTTCACCTGTACAGAGGCTGGGTCCTTCTCATGCATACAAGTTTTCAGGTTCTCTCTCTTCTGTCTTTCTTCCTTTCTCTCTCTCTATAGGTATATTACACCAAGGCATGTACCCTTCCCACACACAGTCTCTGGCTTTCATAAATACCAGCATCCTCCTGAAGGGGCCGTTGTATGTTGGAGGAGAGGGGGGGATTAGGCGGGTTTGAGGGGTTTAACATGCTAACCACCTACATATTACTTATGGGAGTCAAACACGCTAACCACCTACATATTACTTATGGGAGTTAAACACGCTAACCACCTACATGTTACTTATGGGAGTCAAACACGCTAACCACCTACATATTACTTATGGGAGTTAAACATGCTAACCACCTACATATTACTTATGGGAGTTAAACACGCTAACCACCTACATGTTACTTATGGGAGTCAAACACGCTAACCACCTACATATTACTTATGGGAGTTAAACATGCTAACCACCTACATATTACTTATGGGAGTCAAACACGCTAACCACCTACATATTACTTATGGGAGTTAAACACGCTAACCACCTACATATTACTTCTGGGAGTTAAACACGCTAACCTCCTACATATTACTTATGGGAGTTAAACACGCTAACCACCTACATGTTACTTATGGTTGTCAAACACGCTAACCACCTACATGTTACTTATGGGAGTCAAACACGCTAACTACCTACATATTACTTATGGGAGTCAAACACGCTAATCACCTACATGTTACTTCTGGGAGTCAAACACGCTAACCACCTACATGTTACTTCTGGGAGTTAAACACGCTAACAACCTACATGTTACTTCTGGGAGTCAAACACGCTAATCACCTACATGTTACTTCTGGGAGTCAAACACGCTAACCACCTACATGTTACTTATGGGAGTTAAACACGCTAACCACCTACATGTTACTTATGGGAGTCAAACACGCTAACCACCTACATGTTACTTCTGGGAGTCAAACACGCTAACCAACTACATGTTACTTATGGGAGTCAAACACGCTAACCACCTACATGTTACTTATGGGAGTCAAACACGCTAACCACCCACATGTTACTTATGGGAGTCAAACACGCTAACCACCTACATGTTACTTATGGGAGTCAAACACGCTAACCACCTACATGTTACTTATGGGAGTCAAACACGCTAACCACCTACATGTTACTTATGGGAGTCAAACACGCTAACCACCTACATGTTACTTATGGGAGTCAAACACGCTAACCACCTACATGTTACTTCTGGGAGTCAAACACGCTAACCACCTACATGTTACTTCTGGGAGTCAAACACGCTAACCACCTACATGTTACTTCTGGGAGTCAAACACGCTAACCACCTACATGTTACTTATGGGAGTCAAACACGCTAACCACCTACTTGTTACTTATGGGAGTCAAACATGCTAACCACCTACATGTTACTTATGGGAGTCAAACACGCTAACCACCTACATGTTACTTATGGGAGTCAAACACGCTAACCACCTACATGTTACTTATGGGAGTCAAACACGCTAACCACCTACATGTTACTTATGGGAGTCAAACACGCTAACCACCTACATGTTACTTATGGGAGTCAAACACGCTAACCACCTACATGTTACTTATGGGAGTCAAACACGCTAACCACCTACATGTTACTTATGGGAGTTAAACACGCTAACCACCTACATGTTACTTATGGGAGTCAAACACGCTAACCACCTACATATTACTTATGGGAGTTAAACACGCTAACCACCTACATATTACTTCTGGGAGTCAAACACGCTAACCACCTACATATTACTTCTGGGAGTCAAACACGCTAACCACCTACATGTTACATAGACTCTTCACGAAGTTGAAGGAGTTCAGCATAGTTACCAATCTATTTTCAAACGTGTAATAGAATAGTTAAAAAACGATACCCGGTGACATGTTCTACATCGTGTTGCTCCAGATAAGGTGCAATCACTGAGGTAATTTACACAGAATAATTGAAGTTAATTCACAAAGTTTCCACAGAGCATCTTTAATGCCTGGGGTTCCTGTAGGAATTGGACTGTAATATGATCATTGTATTCATCAGCCGTTAAAACAGTCCTTTCACACACACTCAACGCCTGGTCTAATTGAGCTACTTTACGTTGTAAGAAGCCAACAGGATGCACAGTGCTACTGTAAATCAGCCCTGCTCCCTGATGGATTTAAAATAGGGCTTTGAGCGCTGCTACTTTTCGTGTGGCTTGCCTTTTGAGACTTAATGGCTCTCCCGTGACTCCACAGAGAATTACCGCCAGTAATTGATTATTA
Organism: Lota lota; assembly: GCA_026745465.1. Taxonomy (NCBI): domain Eukaryota; kingdom Metazoa; phylum Chordata; class Actinopteri; order Gadiformes; family Lotidae; genus Lota; species Lota lota. The sequence goes on from JACYXH010000584.1 coordinate 633,144, forward strand.
AAACTTAAAATTGCAAACCACATCCATTATTTGAGGAGTGGATGTGTTATCCTTGTAATTAACATGCTTGGTACTTGCTGTCTACCCGTTGTCTCGTGGAGAAGGAATAGTGCGGGGTGAGAGAGGGGAGAGCCGAGAGGAAAACACAATTGGAGCTATTAGCAGAACACAATACATCAGGAGGAAGGAATTAAAGGGGTACGCCGAGAAATCTGTACATTGGCGTTTGCCTGTCTTACCCAGATTCATCATTGTGCGTCCAGAAGGAGAGTCGCTGGAATAGCATCTGCTTTCCGTTAGCCGCTTCCATTGACTTGCAGACTTCCAGTAGCCTAGCTCCTGTTCATGTGAATACACTCTGAATTACTTTCCAAGGACTTCCAATGTGTTCCGAATAGTTCCTTATTCAAAACGAATGCCAGTAACAACACAACAGGATTGTAGTATTTCCACAAACACAAATATAAAATCGGCAATTTTTATGTGCATACAACTTTTTAAGTGCAATCATATGATGAGCTGCTTCTAGTGGCGCATCACAGGTAACCTAGTAATCACAGCGCCAACAATATTCCCGAATTATCTGTGTTTGTAGACAAACTGCAATCTTGGTAAAACAGGCAAACGTCAATTTCAAGATATCTCGCGTACCCCTTTGAACAACTCAAAGGTGTAGTAGTGTTCCTTACATGGACAAACAAGAGAGTGAAAACACTGCTTTCAACTGCTAGCATCTTCTATGCCGTTACATTTACACATTACGGAATACAAATTGACCCAAATGGACATTTTAATATAAAATGTCCATTTCTATTTGTGTATTTAGGCTTTGGAACAGCTTCTTGTTGTTTTTACCTCCGCGATGTGAAATGTTCACATATATGATAGTTCTAAGCTATTATCTGGAAGCTAGATTTACAATGTCAAATTGATAAAGCAGTTTTTATAATAACGTTTGATTATGTGATTAAATGATAATTAAATGATTGAGGGTTTCATGAGATCATTTTCTTAAATCAATCATAACATTTTTATTTTATAAAACGGATACAGCCTACATATTTCCATTTATTTAAATTCTTGTCAGGGTTGGAGTTGCATACATATAAAGACATGCTTTATATCCGTTTTTCATGTTACTATATTCCATTCAGACCTAGGCTAGACCATCTCCTTTAGGAGACCTAGACTAGACCATCTCCTTACTAGGAGACCCAGACTAGACCATCTCCTTACTAGGAGACCCAGACTAGACCATCCCCTTACTAGGAGACCCAGACTAGACCATCTCCTTTAGGAGACCTAGACTAGACCATCTCCTTACTAGGAGACCCAGACTAGACCATCTTGTTACTAGGAGACCCAGACTAGACCATCTCCTTACTAGGAGACCCAGACTAGACCATCTCCTTACTAGGAGACCCAGACTAGACCATCTCCTTACTAGGAGACCCAGACTAGACCATCTCCTTTAGGAGACCCAGACTAGACCATCTCCTTTAGGAGACCCAGACTAGACCATCTTCTTACTAGGAGACCCAGACTAGGCCATCTCCTTGCTAGGAGACCCAGACTAGACCATCTTATTATTAAGAGACCCAGGCTAGACTATCTCCTTATGAGGACGACCTAGGCTAGACCATCTTGTTATTAAGACAAGGGTGGGTTTAGTTTTACTTTTTAGTTTTCTGTCGATAAACAGCAACACACTTGGGAAGAAGTGACAGAAAAACAAGCCTGTAAAAAGAGAAAAGTGAATCTATGATTTGAAAAAGCAAGTAGAGCACAACATGGCAGTACATTTATGTGTTAGCAATAGCTTAGAAGAAAAGGGCCAGGGGTGGGGAGGCGGTGTGTGTAGTTGTCCAGGAGGCCGTTGATAGGAGCGAAGAGACCCTCTCCTTCCTGGGAGGACGCTCCAATGTTCCTAGTGAATGACTGGAGGCCGTTTGGTGTTTCCAGGAATCCGCTGAATACATTACAGCACTCCGTCTCCAGCTGCCTTCGCTTTCCCTGCAGCCACACGCCGATCAATGGAGGAACACATCCAACACAACGTTTATCAGCAGACCTTGGATGCAGGGCTGTATTTAGGACTGGTCTCTGTGTGTGCGCACACATCTCCCCTGGATGGGAGCACTAGTTCAAAGTGAGGAATAGCTGGAGATAGGGAGAGAGCAAGAGGGAGAGAGAGACAGAGGCAGAGAGTGAGAGAGAGAGAGAGAGAGAGAGAGAGAGAGAGAGAGAGAGAGAGAGAGAGACAGAGAGAGAGAGAGAGAGATTGCAAGAGAGTGCGAGAGAGAGAGAGACAGAGAGAGAGAGAGAGACAGAGGCAGAGAGAGAGAGAGAGAGAGAGAGACAGAGAGAGAGAGAGAGAGAGAGAGAGATTGCAAGAGAGTGCGAGAGAGAGAGAGAGACAGAGAGAGAGAGAGAGAGAGAGAGAGAGAGAGAGAGAGAAAGAGAGAGAGACAGAGAGAGAGCTAGATTGCAAGAGAGAGTGCGAGAGAGAGAGATAGAGAGAGTGCAAGAGAGAGTGCGAGAGAGAGAGATAGAGAGGGTGCAAGAGAGAGAGTGCGAGAGAGAGATAGAGAGAGTGCAAGAGAGAGAGTGCGAGAGAGGGCAAAGACGCCTTAAGACAAAACATCTGCCGTTTCCGGTGTGGAGAATCATGCTGAATAAATTGCATAATGAATCGTATTCATAATCTATAATAGAAATGGTCCTTAAGGGTCTAAGAGCCTGCGTTGGGTGAAACCTCCATAGCCTGTTAAACTCCTGACTCAGGTACCATCTCCTCCATCTCATCTTTCTTTCTCCCCCACAATATTAACCATAAGAGATTTAAAGGTGAATCAATGCAAATTACCCATCTAGGATACACTCGTACAAAGGTTTTCAAATGTTCACTCGATCATGTCATTGACATTTACCTATAAAATGCTTATGAAACTATTTGTAGAAGGAAGAAGGGTTAAAGTGACATCTAGTGGTCAAAACTATGTTTACATTGAGATTAAAATGATTATTTAATTATCGTAACGTAATCGGAAAAGCTTGAAAGCTATGTATTATCAAATGCAAACGTTTGATTTCAATAGATTCTGTATTTAGAAACCGTTAGATTAAATTGTACATTTTTAGACATAGGCTCCAAACCAAGGCATAATAAAACAAGTTAAATTGCATTTGGCTTGCTGTCTGGCAGAGCTACTTAAATGTGATCATCGCAAATAAATGAAATTAAAGGACAAAAAGGTAGTTGTTAAACGTTAGTGTTACCTATTGTTTAACATATGAACCATAACATGAATTTATAATGCCTTTGAAGGCCTTGCAGCTCATCAAGTAGCTTTAGCTCAATCAGTGCAAACAGGTTTTCTTGACCAAACATTGCAGTACATTCATCTTCCTTAACTGAAACACCTTTTCACAAACTGTTTTCTTACATCTTACAATACTTCACCTAAAGGTAATGCTTGGCACAATTTAAATCTGAATGTTGAAGCTTTTGTAAATTTGGCTTTTAAATAAACAATATGAAGCATTGAGTATGTATCCATAGCGCTCATGTCATTAATATACAACAGATAAAAACAGACCAATAAGCACAGATTAAATTTTCACATTGATTTCAGATCTTTTAAATGTATACCTTTAACACCTCTGATTTAAATTATATTGTCACAAATGTATCCCCAATATCAAGCTCACTGAATCCAAAGCATTTCAAAATGTAAACAAACAGAAAAAGGCTGTGATTGTGTGCAAGTTATTTCTTTGTCAGTTTCTGCAGCTCTCAGGGTATGCACAGTGACACAAAACTAAACACAAAGAACATAAGACATTTCATTCTTGAAACATACCTGAATACTTACAGATATGATCATAACAGAGCTTAACCAAAAAGGTTAAGCTATAATATCTATATTATAATATATATCTAATATATATCTATATAGATATAATATATAGATACTGTTCAGGTCCAGGGGGCTTCATGTCTCTCAGGTCCAGGGAGACAGGGGCTTTGGTCTCTCAGGTCCAGGGAGACAGGGGCTTTGGTCTCTCAGGTCCAGGGAGACAGGGGCTTTGGTCTCTCAGGTCCAGGGAGACAGGGGCTTTGGTCTCTCAGGTCCAGGGAGACAGGGGCTTTGGTCTCTCAGGTCAAGGGAGACAGGGGCTTTGGTCTCTCAGGTCCAGGGAGACAGGGGGCTTCATGTCTCTCAGGTCCAGGGAGACAGGGGGCTTCATGTCTCTCAGGCCCAGGGAGACAGGGGCTTTGGTCTCTCAGGCCCAGGGGGCTTCATGTCTCTCAGGTCCAGGGAGACAGGGGCTTTGGTCTCTCAGGTCCAGGGAGACAGGGGCTTTGGTCTCTCAGGTCCAGGGGGCTTCATGTCTCTCAGGTCCAGGGAGACAGGGGCTTTGGTCTCTCAGGTCCAGGGGGCTTTGGTCTCTCAGGCCCAGGGAGACAGGGGGCTTCATGTCTCTCAGGTCCAGGGAGACAGGGGGCTTTGGTCTCTCAGGTCCAGGGGGCTTTGGTCTCTCAGGCCCAGGGAGACAGGGGCTTGAGGGGAGGGTCCTGGATGTTTCACAGGGTGTGCCGGGCACAGTGGTGTCTCAGCTTGCAGGGCAGCACCCCCTGGTTCAGCTGGTGGAAGTCCACCAGCTGAATCAGGTCAGTGAAGCGCGTCTGGCCGTCGTCCAGACTGTAGAACATCTCCCCGTCATTGTCCACCTACAATGCACACACGTGTTCGGACATCGTTGCATCTCCTGTTAATCCCTTGACCACTAATCAAACAATCCCACCGCAGCTTTCCAGTTCCTCTAGCTGCTCTGCACAAACAGGGTTTGAACTTTTGTATTTACTACAATACTGACCTAGTTTTACTTATCTCAGCCTGACTTTGGATTTAAGTTAAAATATTAAAGCCAAATGTGAAAGTATTGAAGCTTAATGTAAAAGTATTAAAGCTATAATTTGAAGTATTTAAGCTAATGTAAAAGTATTAAAGCTATAATTTGAAGTATTTAAGCTAATGTAAAAGTATTAAAGCTATAATTTGAAGTATTTAAGCTAATGTAAAACGATTAAAGATAATATTAAAGAATAAAGCTAAATTTTTAAGTATGAAAGGTAAATGTAAAAGTATTAAAGCCAATGTAAACGTATTAAAGCTGCATATAACAGTATTTAAGCTAACGTAAACGTATTAAAGCTGCATATAACAGTGTTTAAGCTAACGTAAACGTATTAAAGCTGCATATAACAGTATTTAAGCTAACGTAAACGTATTAAAGCTGCATATAACAGTTTTTAAGCTAACGTAAACGTATTAAAGCTGCATATAACAGTGTTTAAGCTAACGTAAACGTATTAAAGCTGCATATAACAGTATTTAAGCTAACGTAAACGTATTAAAGCTGCATATAACAGTATTTAAGCTAACGTAAACGTATTAAAGCTGCATATAACAGTATTTAGGCTAATGTAAACGTATTAAAGCTGCACATAACAGTATTTAAGCTAATGTAAACATATTAAATCTGCATATAACAGTGTTTAAGCTAACATAAACGTATTAAAGCTGCATATAACAGTGTTTAAGCTAACATAAACGTATTAAAGCTGCATATAACAGTGTTTAAGCTAACGTAAACATATTAAAGCTGCATATAACAGTGTTTAAGCTAACGTAAACGTATTAAAGCTGCATATAACAGTGTTTAAGCTTCATGCCGTGTTTCAGCAGGAGGTGAACTCACAGGTAGAATCTGAAAGTGTTTGATCCTCTGCAGGTGACACAGTGACAGGACGAACGTGTTGGGGTTGCTCTGGCTGTCCCTTAGCAGGTACAATCTGAGGACAGAAAATCATTCATAAACACACAAGTCCTCCTAAAGTAGCCTACCTGCCACTGATTCTTGTATTCAAAAGTTGGCTACATGACGTTGTTTATTTAGTCATATTTTTGGTATATATTTCTTTTTATTTATTGTATATATTTCATAGCCATACAAATTCATTTTTCTGCAGTCCTTTATATGCTTGGAGCCATTAATGTTTTTCTAAAATGACCAGTGAAACCCACTTGGCAGGACATCTATTTCATTTTGATTAGAGCACTGTGGAAATACATTAGGAAAGAAATGCCAAGATACCGTTTTTCAACCTGATTAAGACATCTCTCTTTTGCATCTTTTTTTTATCAGAGAATCCAGAAATATATTATTTCTTTTAACTTTTGAAAATAATTAATTATCAATTCATGCTAATCCTTGGTGGATTTCAGTCTACTCAGGAACTCCAGTACGACCAATATCTAAATAACAGCCTCAAATAATATAAAATAATATATACATAACATATTTATAATATATTTATAATATATAATGCAGCATAATGCAGATTTAGAAAATGACTGCTACATTCTAGTTTCAATTGTGTATTTTTAATATATGCAGTACATTGATAGCAAGGTTTACACCAATCATATTTAATCATCTTATTTGCCTTACATCATTTTTCTTTCATGTTTTACCTCCAGCAGGATGTGTGCTCATCATACAGTAGTGTGTTTATACCTCCAGCAGGATGTGTGCATCATACAGTAGTGTGTTTACACCTCCAGCAGGATGTGTGCATCATACAGTAGTGTGTTTATACCTCCAGCAGGATGTGTGCATCATACAGTAGTGTGTTTATACCTCCAGCAGGATGTGTGCATCATACAGTAGTGTGTTTATACCTCCAGCAGGATGTGTGCATCATACAGTAGTGTGTTTATACCTCCAGCAGGATGTGTGCATCATACAGTAGTGTGTTTATACCTCCAGCAGGATGTGTGCACATTTCCATGATATTCAATATGTTAGTCTCTGAAGGGAAATACGAATGCAACCTCTGCTAGCCAAAAGGCATTCCCCTTCTCCAGTAGGTCTGTCTGCCCACCCCATCAGTACTGGCGTGCTACTGTAGCGCCACATCCTTCTCACTTCTGTTCAGCAAGTTATCTGGTTCAGCGTAACCTAATCCTAGACAAACTCATCTATCGACTGTTGTTTTTTTTATCAGCATGTAAAAAAGATTTGATACTAACATCTAAATAAATAAATGAATACTAAGTTGCCTTTCTGAGTTTAATACATCTCGCTAGAGCTGCAGCTGCTTTCTCTTGTGAACTCTACGGCTAAAGGTGGTCTTGACAGCTCGTTATGGGTGTGTTCCCTCCAGGGGGCTCACCCATCCACCTGGCCCTGCTGGCTGATCAGGCGCTGGGCCTCCTCTCGGGACAGCTGGCTGTGGAACCAGGGCTGGCTCTGGTGGAGAGCTGCAGGGCCGGGAACAGGGTCAATATAGAGGAGACAGGGACAGGGAGACAGAGAGAGACTTGTGGGAGGAGACAGGGACAGGGAGACAGAGAGAGACTTGTGGGAGGAGACAGAGAGACTTGTGGGAGGAGACAGAGAGAGACTTGTGGGAGGAGACAGAGAGACTTGTGGGAGGAGACAGAGAGACTTGTGACTTGAGACAGGGTGATAGAGGAGACGGGCGGAGGAGACAGGGTGATAGAGGAGACGGGCGGAGGAGACAGGGTGATAGAGGAGACGGGCGGAGGAGACAGGGTGACGGAAGAGACAGGGTGACGGAGGAGACGGGTGGAGGAGATGCTGGTGTACCCATGCAGATCATGGAGCTCTGAGACGTGGACGGGCTGCCGTGGGTGCTCAAGCGATGCCAGCTTTTCCTCTAAAGGAAGAACATAATGAAAGATAAATATCGAATAAAAGATACATAAATAATAGACAATATATTTATAGATAATAAAATATAAATGTATAAGCTCAACGTTAAGGTATGCATCTTATTGTGCTTGTAACTGTATAAACTCAACGTTAAGGTATGCGTCACGTTGTGAGCTAACGAGTGACTGACCCTCCAGGACAGCCCCTCCTCCACGGCCACGCAGAGAGCCTCCGAGGGGTTCTGGATGACGCGACTTTTCTGCCCCGAGAAGTCCATGGCTACCAGAGAGTTCTCCGATATGCTCCTCTGAAGAGTGAAACCATATGTGTACATTGGGACACGGTTACAATGACATCAGTTCGTGGAGCGGTTTGACCCAGCAGACTGTTGGTAACGTGGAGTTGTGTCGCCCTCTAGTGTCCAGATAATGTAACCCCATACCATTTCTAAATGATTCCGGGAAGACTGCAGTCCATTCAAAAGGGGATGAGGTTTCCTTTCAGACTGAAGTGACTCAAGATCCCTTTAAGTCTGAGGATTTAAAGATCCCTTTAAGTCTGAGGATGCAATGATCCCTTTAAGTCTGAGGATGTAATTATCCCTTTAAGTCTGAAGATGTAATTATCCCTTTTAGACTGAAGTGACTCAAAATCCCTTTAATTCTGAGGATTTAAAGATCCTTTTAAGTCTGAGGATGTAAAGATCCCTTTGAGTCTGAGGATGTAAAGATCCCTTTGAGTCTGAGGATGTAAAGATCCCTTTAAGTCTGAGGATATAAAGATCCCTTTAAGTCTGAGGATGTAAAGATCCCTTTGAGTCTGAGGATGTAAAGATCCCTTTGAGTCTAAGGATGTAAAGATCCCTTTGAGTCTGAGGATGTAAAGATCCCTTTAAGTATGCCGATGTAAAGATCCCTTTGGTCTGTTAGATTAAAGCCTGGGGTGAGAAAGGTCACCTTATGCATCCACTCAGATACAGCACTGTTTTATTTATTTATCTATTACTTGACAGTGGGTGCCTCTGAACTGAGTGCGTTCCAGGGAGCAGAACGCCATGCCACCCCACCCCAAACACCACCTGAACGCTCAGGGCTTCTCCTGCAGCCATTCGATGAAGAGCTCACATCAATGTGACCTTCGACCTACCATGGGTGAGGCTTTTTGTTTCTGATGCGGTTGGAGGAAGTTCTGGTACAGCTGCATCCCATACTGTAACACAGGCAACGACAAGCACAAAATATATATACTGTAAAAACACCTAAAGAAAAAGAGAGAGCGAGAGACATAGAGAGATAGAGAGAGAGAGAGAGAGAGAGAGAGAGAGAGAGAGAGAGAGAGAGAGAGAGAGAGAGGGAGAAAGAGAGAGAGAGAGAGGGAGAGAGAGAGCGAGAGACATAGAGAGATAGAGAGAGAGAGAGAGAGAGAGAGAGAGAGAGAGAGAGAGAGAGAGAGAGAGAGAGAGAGGGAGAGAGAGAGCGAGAGACATAGAGAGAGAGAGAGAGAGAGAGAGAGAGAGAGAGAGAGAGAGAGAGAGAGAGAGAGAGAGAGAGAGAGAGAGAGAGAGAGAGCGAGAGACATAGAGAGAGAGAGAGAGAGAGAGATGGACAGAGACAGAGAAAGACAGACATAAAGAGGGACAGAGACAGATGGAGACAGAGGGAGAGAGAGACAGAGACAGAGAGGAAGAGAGAGAGACAGATAGACAGAAAGAGGCAGAGAGACAGAGGGAGAGAGAGACACAGAGAGGAAGAGAGAGAGACAGACAGAAAGAGGCAGAGAGGGAAAGAGACAGAGAAAGACAGAGACAGAGAGAGACAGAGGAAGAGAGAGAGACAGACAGAAAGAAGCAGAGAGACAGAGGGAGACCGAGGGAGAGACCTTGAGGAGACGCATGGCACTGATCCAGCACGTTCTGGACTGTTGGTCGTCTGCACAGAGCATCTTCATGTTCCAGGAGGAGCCAGACTCCGACGCCTGGACGACATGTTGTTATGGAAACAAAGAGGGAGTTCCTTCTTCTAGAAGACACTGTTCTTAAGGCCTCGCGGTCTTTGCAGTGCCAAAGACTGCAAAGTTGTTTACAAATGATTGACTTGTAAATGGAAGCAGCACTGACTTAAAAGGAATGTTACCTTGACACAGAAGCCAAAGTCTGTTGGCGCTCCGTGGAGTTTCCTGGCCGACAGGAGGGTGTAGACATCACTGTCCCTGAACTCTGCAGTGACCTGGAGGTGTCTCGGCTCCTGGGACCAGCAGGAGAAGGAACATATCTTTATGATCGGCCTCGCAAAGCACTACTCATATCTGATTAGATCTGTTCTCTGATCTCTGATTAGATCTCTTATCTGTGCTCTCTGATTAGATCTCTTATCTGTGCTCTCTAATTAGATCTCTTATCTGTGCTCTCTGATTAGATCTCTTATCTGTGATCTGTTATCTGTGACCCTCTGAACCGTGCCACTTTCAAGCCCAGTTATTTGACTTGCAGCATAGTCACTAGGATAGCATAGTCACTAGCATAGCATAGTCACCAGCACAGCATAGTCACTAGCATAGTATAGTCACCAGCACAGCATAGTCACTAGGATAGCATAGTCACTAGCATAGTATAGTCACTAGGATAGCATAGTCACCAGCACAGCATAGTCACTAGGATAGCATAGTCACTAGGATAGCATAGTCACTAGCATAACATAGTCACCAGCACAGCATAGTCACTAGGATAGCATAGTCACTAGGATAGCGTAGTCACTAGCATAGTATAGTCACTAGGATAGCATAGTCACCAGCACAGCATAGTCACTAGGATAGCATAGTCACTAGGATAGCGTAGTCACTAGCATAGTATAGTCACTAGGATAGCATAGTCACCAGCACAGCATAGTCACTAGGATAGCATAGTCACCAGCACAGCATAGTCACTAGGATAGCATAGTCACTAGGATAGCATAGTCACCAGCACAGCATAGTCACTAGGATATCATAGTCACTAGGATAGCGTAGTCACTAGCATAGCATAGTCACTAGGATAGCATAGTCACCAGCACAGCATAGTCACTAGGATAGCATAGTCACTAGGATAGCGTAGTCACTAGCATAGTATAGTCACTAGGATAGCATAGTCACCAGCACAGCATAGTCACTAGGATAGCATAGTCACCAGCACAGCATAGTCACTAGGATAGCATAGTCACCAGCACAGCATAGTCACTAGGATAGCATAGTCACTAGCATAGCATAGTTACTTATTTATTTCTCTACGTATGTATTCACCAACCTTAGAAGTTCCCTTATTGGAGAAATAGAGTCCGGATCTCCTCAAGACAAAGTAGAACTTCTTCCAGGTTTTCCTGGTCTGCTCTTTGGCATGGAGGTACCCATGGATCTCTGGACACGTGCTGGGGTCCAGAAAGGTCTGCGTGGGAGGAGAGAGAACATCTCAAACCACCTGTAGGACAGGGAACTTGTACACTAAGGAACTGAAGCACACTAGACAACAGGAAGCACTTTTCAAATGAGAGACCTGGATGAGCTGAGAGGGATTCATCAGCCCGTTGCTCTCATTGGATATGGACACCATGTGGTCTGGAAAGAAATCCTGGGAACATAAAAGTTATCCTGTAGTATTAATACACTCCCAAGCAGGTCAGATCCAGTGTACAATACATCTTTGAAGATATGAAGCCCAACTCATCATTATCATCTCAACGCCTGTGGGTTGTGTGATGGCTCACCAGAGGGTTCTTGAAGAACTCATACTTGGCATAGTTCTTCCTGAAGCACAAGCGGCTCTCTGTGTCCATCCCCCAGCCCGACAGGACCTCCATGACCGCCTCGTGGTCCTCTACAGTTCTCTCTGGCCAGACGGACGTAGGAGAAACCGGGAATGGTTAGGCTTTCTCCCGGCCGCTGTGAGGAGTGGTGCCATTTGGTACCAGCGAGAGGTGGTAACCAAAAGGTACCAGAACTCTTTGAAGCATTAGAGACTAAGATGAAAAGAGTGGAGATTACCATTTTTCTAAATCCCAACCCGATGCTTCTAAACGATTTAACACCTGTCACATTTTTTGCTTCTGCTGTAAAGGACGTTTAAGGTGAAATGTCAAGAGGC
>JACYXH010000584.1:650000-652500 GCA_026745465.1 Lota lota
ATCACTAGAGTAGGGGGCTAACCCCGGTGTCTCTACATCATCACTAGAGTAGGGGGCTAACCCCGGTGTCTCTACATCATCACTAGAGAGAGGATGTAGTCCCTATGGTGGGATAGTGATGGTTGGATAGTGATGGTGGGATAGTGATGTTATAGTGATGGTGGGATAGTGATGGTGGGATAGTGATGGTTGGATAGTGATGGTGGGATAGTGATGGTTGGATAGTGATGGTGGGATAGTGATGGTGGGATAGTGATGGTTGGATAGTGATGGTGGGATAGTGATGGTTGGATAGTGATGGTGGGATAGTGATGTTATAGTGATGGTGGGATAGTGATGGTGTGATAGTGATGGTGGGATAGTGATGGTTGGATAGTGGGATAGTGATGGTGGGATAGTGATGTTATAGTGATGGTGGGATAGTGATAATGTGATAGTAATAGTGACATCTAGGGAGAACTCCCACTGTCCATGAGGAGTTTGAACATAGCTTGTTTAAGGACCTCAGAGAAGCAGAACTATGGAACAGTACACCAGACCTCCTGAGCATTCAGATACCAAGTTAACAAACCACAAAAGTAGCCAATAAAAACCTTACATTTAGGAAGCCCTCATCTGTCATGTTGTTATCATTTCCCCAACCAGAGGTGTTAATGTGCACCATTACCAGTGAACAGAAAAATACATTTGACGAGGGCTCATACATGTGACTGAAGAGACGATAAAGTATAGAATGTACACTTCGTACCCGCTTCTGGAGACTGAGAGGAGTAATGGCCGGCAAGGTGACTCTTCTGGCTCCGAAATTCATCCTTTTCCCCTGAACGTCATTTAATGCACCAATATCCATGTATTATGTTGTGAAAATGAGTATTCTAGGAGATCTGGCTTCTGGTGATGGCTACCGAGGACAGGACAAGGCTATTTACCATGGCATTGGGAATGACAGAAATCCTTTTGTTTGTACCCCAAAGTAATTTCCAGAATAGTGATAGTGTGAGAAACAACACACAACCAGTTTCCCCCAGAAAACAAACTCCTCCTACGTCCTTGAAAATGTCCAAACGTTTTTCCTGTTCTCTCCCTTGGAAAGACACTTCTCACAAACAAGTCAAGATAAAGGAGTTCTCATGGTAAAAAAAAGCCCTACAAAAGACAAGGCCAGAGAGAGCGAGCTACAAGGTCTCCACCAAGGTTACGTTTTCAGCCCCAAAGCACCACTTCATGTGCTGCAGATGATTGTAGACACGAGTCATGCAACACGCACATCAACACCGTCTAACTATAAGGCTTCTTTGTCTGTCTGTCCTTCCATTTTCTCCACCACAGTTCATCCCATTGACTCCACCCTTTGCGGGCGTATTGTGGAGGTGCAATGTGGAGTGGGTGGTGGTGGGATGTTGTTTCTTGGTGGGACGCTTTGAACAGACAGACGCTGGTAGGTTAGGGACAGACAGACACTGGTAGGTTAGGGACAGACAGACGCTGGTAGGTTAGGGACAGACAGACGCTGGTAGATTAGGGCCAGACAGACGCTGGTAGGTTAGGGACAGACAGACGCTGGTAAGGGCCAGACAGACGCTGGTAGGTTAGGGACAGACAGACGCTGGTAGGTTAAGGACAGACAGACGCTGGTAGGTTAAGGACAGACAGACGCTGGTAGGTTAAGGACAGACAGACGCTGGTAGGTTAAGGACAGACAGACACTGGTAGGTTAGGGACAGACAGACGCTGGTAGGTTAAGGACAGACAGACGCTGGTAGGTTAGGGACAGACAGACGCTGGTAGGTTAGGGACAGACAGACGCTGGTAGGTTAAGGACAGACAGACGCTGGTAAGGGGCAGACAGACAGACGCTGGTAGGTTAAGGACAGACAGACGCTGGTAGGTTAGGGACAGACAGACAGACGCTGGTAGGTTAGGGACAGACAGACAGATGCTGGTAAGGGCCAGACAGACAGACTCTGGTAGGTTAGGGACAGACAGACAGACGCTGGTAAGGGCCAGACAGACAGACGCTGGTAGGTTAGGGACAGACAGACAGACGCTGGTAAGGGCCAGACAGACAGACTCTGGTAGGTTAGGGACAGACAGACAGACGCTGGTAAGGGCCAGACAGACAGACGCTGGTAGGTTAGGGACAGACAGACAGACGCTGGTAAGGGCCATCTCCACCTCTCAGTCTAGTTACACACACAAGGTGTAACTAGGGGTTAACACACCTTATACACAGGACTGCACGCACAATGTGTAACTAGAGTGTAGTTACACATTGTGCGTGCAGTCCTGTGTATAAGGTGTGTTTGTTTGGTCAGTGTTTGTCTTACATCTCACTCTGTGTGATATTAAACAAGCAGGCTTTGAGAACAGTTGCTCAGGTGTTTTATAGGTAACTTTAGAAAGTCCTTCAAAACAAAGAACCACATTGCTATTACCTGGCATTGAGTACTTTGTGTACAGCCTCTACTGAAGGAAACTACAGACTAGGAAGAAGCGTTGT
>JACYXH010000584.1:662500-777500 GCA_026745465.1 Lota lota
ACTCTGCTGCTCCACCTCTCTCCACTCACTCTGCTGCTCCACCTCTCTCCACTCACTCTGCTGCTCCACCTACCTCCACTCACTCTGCTGCTCCACCTCTCTCCACTCACTCTGCTGCTCCACCTACCTCCACTCACTCTGCTGCTCCACCTCTCTCCACTCACTCTGCTGCTCCACCGTTCTCCACTCACTCTGCTGCTCCACCTCCCTCCACTCACTGTGTTGCTCCACCTCCCTCCACTCACTCTGCTGCTCCACCTCCCTCCACTCACTCTGCTGCTCCACCCTTCTCCACTCACTCTGCTGCTCCACCTACCTCCACTCACTCTGCTGCTCCACCTCTCTCCACCCACTCTGCTGCACCACCTCTCTCCGCTCACTGTGTTGCTCCACCTCCCTCCACTCACTGTGCTGCTCCACCTCTCTCCACCCACTCTGCTGCACCACCTCTCTCCGCTCACTGTGTTGCTCCACCTCCCTCCACTCACTCTGCTGCTCCACCTCTCTCCACTCACTCTGCTGCTCCACCGTTCTCCACCCACTCTGCTGCTCCACCCTTCTCCACTCACTCTGCTGCTCCACCTACCTCCACTCACTCTGCTGCTCCACCTCTCTCCACCCACTCTGCTGCACCACCTCTCTCCGCTCACTGTGTTGCTCCACCTCCCTCCACTCACTGTGCTGCTCCACCTCTCTCCACTCACTGTGTTGCTCCACCTATCCCTACTCTCATTGAGATTCGTGGATGGCGGTCTGTGTCTTTTGGTTTGTGTAAATGTTAATGACCGTTAGAGTACATAGTGCCCAACAGTCCACAATACATGTGCCTAAAACATCTGTGCCTTAACTTTAACTTCCATCTCCTTACTCCATATTGTCTGAATATTTTAATATGAGTAGCTTAATAAAATATTGAGAATGAACAATGTGACAGATTTCAACCACAGAAGCATGATCTGTTGACCGCACTTCAGGCTGGATGTCTGCTTGCTCATCACACACACACATGATCAGAATGTCTGCTTGGTCATCACACACACACAGGATCAGAATGTCTGCTTGGTCATCACACACACACATGATCAGAATGTTGTTAAAAACATCATCATGAAACATAACAGACATTCATATACTGAGATCACTTAACAATGTTTCTGCAATATTTTGTGTTGTCAACATCCTCCAGCTCTATATGAAGTCCTTTCCACACATAGTTCCTGGTAAATTACTGGGTTTCTGGCTCCATTAGTGATTTTCACTATTCACACATGCAGCTACGTTCTGGAAGATTTCCGCCTTGCGCCCTCTCACACGTGGCATAGATGACCAATGGACTATCGATCCCTGTTCCCATTCACACATGACCCCATACAGGAAATCTTCTGGAACTTTGCAGGGTAAGACTGGATGTGTGAAAGGGGCTTAAAGTTCATAAATACCCACTCATGTATATAATATATGCATTTATAATATTTTTGGCATTAATGTGTACTATCTATGCCATTGGGGGGAAATCCAGAGTGTCTCAGGACTAGCCATTCTCAGGGTCAAAGGTTAACCCAGCTGGGTTAGTAAGGCACCGCTCTAAAGGTGGAGCTACAGACCACATTCAGGGTTAGTAAGGTGGAGCTACAGACCACATTCAGGGTTAGTAAGGTGGAGCTACAGACCACATTCAGGGTCAGGGTTAGTAAGGTGGAGCTACAGACCAGGGTCAGGGTTAGTAAGGTGGAGCTACAGACCAGGGTCAGGGTTAGTAAGGTGGAGCTACAGACCAGGGTCAGGGTTAGTAAGGTGGAGCTACAGACCAGGGTCAGGGTTAGTAAGGTGGAGCTACAGACCAGGGTCAGGGTTAGTAAGGTGGAGCTACAGACCAGGGTCAGGGTTAGTAAGGTGGAGCTACAGACCAGGGTCAGGGTTAGTAAGGTGGAGCTACAGACCAGGGTCAGGGTTAGTAAGGTGGAGCTACAGACCAGGGTCAGGGTTAGTAAGGTGGAGCTACAGACCAGGGTCAGGGTTAGTAAGGTGGAGCTACAGACCAGGGTCAGGGTTAGTAAGGTGGAGCTACAGACCAGGGTCAGGGTTAGTAAGGTGGAGCTACAGACCAGGGTCAGGGTTAGTAAGGTGGAGCTACAGACCAGGGTCAGGGTTAGTAAGGTGGAGCTACAGACCAGGGTCAGGGTTAGTAAGGTGGAGCTACAGACCAGGGTCAGGGTTAGTAAGGTGGAGCTACAGACCAGGGTCAGGGTTAGTAAGGTGGAGCTACAGACCAGGGTCAGGGTTAGTAAGGTGGAGCTACAGACCAGGGTCAGGGTTAGTAAGGTGGAGCTACAGACCAGGGTCAGGGTTAGTAAGGTGGAGCTACAGACCAGGGTCAGGGTTAGTAAGGTGGAGCTACAGACCAGGGTCAGGGTTAGTAAGGTGGAGCTACAGACCAGGGTCAGGGTTAGTAAGGTGGAGCTACAGACCAGGGTCAGGGTTAGTAAGGTGGAGCTACAGACCAGGGTCAGGGTTAGTAAGGTGGAGCTACAGACCAGGGTCAGGGTTAGTAAGGTGGAGCTACAGACCAGGGTCAGGGTTAGTAAGGTGGAGCTACAGACCAGGGTCAGGGTTAGTAAGGTGGAGCTACAGACCAGGGTCAGGGTTAGTAAGGTGGAGCTACAGACCAGGGTCAGGGTTAGTAAGGTGGAGCTACAGACCAGGGTCAGGGTTAGTAAGGTGGAGCTACAGACCAGGGTCAGGGTTAGTCTCACCTGCTGTGCACGCTGGTGGTCTTCTCCGCACCACCCGGGAGGACCACCACCAGGGACAGCTCCGCCTCCTCCTGCTCCATGGCCCCCTCAGAGGGGGTAGCTACGGTACATGGGGTAGGCTGCTGGGGGTCATGAGGGGGGTGGTAAGGTCCTCGACTCGTTCCGTGGGGGGGGGGGCGGGGCTTAGGGTGCTCCTCCTCATGGTCGGACTCCACGGGGCAGGGTAAGGTCCTCAACATGAGAGGGGCAGGAAATAGAGATCAGCTTAGATTGACCGTCTTTGAGTCTTGCCAACGACACGATGATCTTCAGACTGGTTAGAAGGTAAACAAAGCTGTTGGATGAAACATCTATCTTCCACATGAGGGGGGGGGGGCCATTAAGGTCTCTCCTTTGACTGAGATGTTGTTGAGGGTGACATGAGGTGAACGATAAGGTTCATGACGGTCTTCAACTGATCGGGGGGCAGTAAGTCCAATATGAAATGGGGGGCAGGGACTAATTCCTCAACTTCTGTTACAGAAGTGGGCAGGGTAACTACATGTAAAGGGGCAGGTAAGGTCCTCAACTACAGACTACTAAGGTCCAACAAGGGGGGTCAGGGTGTGTCCACAAGAGACCAGCGGGGGGGGGCAGGGTAAGGTCCTCACGACAGGGGGGGGTGCCACCGCAACATGAAGAGCTGGCAGGGTAAGGTGAAACATGAGGGGGAGGGCAAGACAGCAGGTCTCATGAGAAGGCTAAGACAACACATGGGGGGGCAGGTAGTCATCAAAAGCCTGAGGGGCAGGGTAAGGTCCTCAACATGAGGGTGTGGCAGGGTAGACAGTCATCATGAGGGGGATGATAGGGTAAGGTATCTCACATGAAGTAAGGTCCTCAGTGAACATGAGGGGGCAGGGTAAGTCCTCAACATGAGGGGGGGGGCAGGCAGGTAACCTCAGACAGCAGGTTACAGGGTAAGGGTCCTCAACATGAGGGGTAAGGTCCTCACACATGAGGTCCTCAAGGGGCAGGTCAACATGGGGGGTGGGGGGGGGGGATCCTCAACATGAAGGTCTCCTCAACATGGGGGGGCAGGGTAAGGTCCTCAACATGAGGGTGGGGGGGCAGGGTAAGGTCCTCAACATGAGGGGGGGCAGGGTAAGGTCCTCAACATGAGGGGGGGGGCAGGGTAGGGTCTGTCTCAACATGGGTTGGGGGCAGGGTAAGGTCCTCAACAACATGAGGGGGGGGGGGGCAGGGTAAGGTCCTCTCAACATGAGGGGGGCAGGGGTCCTCCCATGAGGGGGGGGGGCAGGGTAAGGTCCTCAACATGAGGGGGGGGGCAGGGTTAAGGTCCTCAACATGGGGGCATGAGTAGGGGGGGCAGGGTAAGGGGCAGGGGGCAGGGGCAGGGGGCAGGTAAGGTCCTCAACAGGGGGGGGGCAGGGTAAGGTCCTCAACATGAGGGGGGGGGCAGGGTAAGGTCCTCAACATGAGGGGGGGAGGGCAGGGTTAAGGTCCTCAACATGAGGAGGGGGGCATGGTAAGGTCCTTCAACATGAGGGGGGGGCAGGGATAAGGTCCTCAACATGAGGAGGGGGGCAGGGTAAGGTCCTCAACATAGAGGGGGGGGGGCAGGGTAAGTCCTCAACATGAGGGGGGGGCAGGGTAAGGTCCTCAACATGAGGGGGGGGGGGCAGGGTAAGGTCCTCAACATGAGGGGGGGGGCAGGGTAAGGTCCTTCAACATGAGGGGGGGGTGGGCATGGGTAAGGGTCCTTCAACAATTGGATGGGGGCAGGGTAAGGTCCTCAACATGAGGGGGGGCAGGGTAAGGTCTCAACATGGGGGGGGGGGCGGGTAAGGTCGCCTCAACATGAGGGGGCAGGGTAAGGTCCTCAAACATAGGGGGGGGGCAGGGTAAGGTCCTCAACATGAGGGGGGGGGGGGGGCAGGGTAAGGTCCTGTCAACATGAGGGGGGGAGGGGGCAGGGGGGGGTCCTCAACAGGAGGGGGGCAGGGTTACGGTCCTCACGATAGGGGGGGGCAGGGTAAGGTCCTCAACATGAGGGGGGCAGGTAAGGTCCCTCAAACATGAGGGGGGGGGCAGGGTAAGGTCCTCAACATGAGGGGGGGGCAGGTAAGGTCCTCAACATGAGGGGGGGGGCAGGGTAAGGTCCTCAACATGAGGGGGGGGGCAGGGTAAGGTCCTCAACAATGAGGGGGGGGGCAGGGTAAGGTCCTCAACATGAGGGGGGGGGGGGCAGGGTTAAGGTCCTCAACATGAGGGGGGGCAGGTAAGGTCCATCAACATGAGGGGGGGGGGGCAGGGTAAGGTCATTTCCAGGCCACAACATGAGGGGGGCAGGGTAAGGTCCTCAACATGAGGGGGGGGGGGCAACATAGGGGGGGTGCAGGGGGTAAGGTCCTCAACATGAGGGGGCCGGGTAGGGGGGGGGGGGGCAGTATGTAAGTCCTCAACATGAGGGGGGGGGGTGCAGGGTAAGTGTTGTGTTCATTACATGAGGGGGAG
Organism: Lota lota; assembly: GCA_026745465.1. Taxonomy (NCBI): domain Eukaryota; kingdom Metazoa; phylum Chordata; class Actinopteri; order Gadiformes; family Lotidae; genus Lota; species Lota lota. Next base: position 667,771 of record JACYXH010000584.1, read on the forward strand.
GGCAGAGGTAAGGGTCCTCAACATGAGGGGGGGGGGCGGGGGTGGCAGGGGGGGGGGTAAGGTCCTCAACATGAGGGGGGCAGGGTAAGGTCTCAACATGAGGGGGGCAGGGTAAGGTCTCAACATGAGGTGGGGGGCAGGGTAAGGTACTCCGCAAAATGAGGGGGGGGGGGGCAGGCCAGGGGGTAAGGTCCTCAACATGAGGGGGGGCAGGGTAAGGTCCTCAACATGAGGGGGGGGGGCAGGGTCAGGGGGGGGGGCAGGGTAAGGTCCTCAACATGAGGGGGGGGGGGGCAGGGGGGGGGCAGGGGGGTGGGGGGATCCTCAACATGAGGGCGGGGGCAGGGTAAGGTCTTCATCAACATGTGGGGGGGGGCAGGGTAAGGTCCCTTCAACATGAGGGGGGGCAGGGTACTAAGGTCCTCAACATGAGGGGGGGGGCAGGGTAAGGGTCCCTCAACATGAGGTGGGGGACGGCAGGGGTAAGGGTCCTTCAACATGAGGGGGGGGGCAGGGTTAAGGTCTTCAACATGAGTGGGGGCAGGGTAAGGTCCTCAACATGAGGGGGGCAGGGTAAGGTCCTCAACATGAGGGGGGGCAGAGGTAAGCAGGGGTAAGGTCGCCTCAACATGTGGGGGGGGGGCAGGTAAGGTCAACATGAGGGGGGGGGCAGGGTAAGGTCCCTTCAACATGAGGGGGCAGGGTCGGCGCAACATGAGGGGGGGGCAGGTAAGGTCCTCAACATGAGGAATTCCCATCAATGCCCCCCCCCCCAGCAATGCCCCCCCCCCCCCCCCCCCCACTAAGCTATGGTTTCTTAAGATTAGGAGTCTCTCCAAGATTCCAAGATTCCTTTCTGATTTATTTCTTATGGGTTAGGGTTAGAGGGAGAGAGAACAGTGAACGGGCTTCAGCTCCTCCACATTGCAGCAATAATCAAAACAGTTCAACAATAATACAAACAATGCAAATGTACATTGTTTGCATGTTTATGTGTGTGTATACACAGCCAAATCTGAGTGTGTGTGTGTGTGTGTGTGTGTGTGTGTGTGTGTGTGTGTGTGTGTGTGTGTGTGTGTGTGTGTGTGTGTGTGTGGCTCACAGGCACACAGGCAACAAGGGGGTGTGCTGTCTTTCAAAGGCCACGATTTCTGAAACACCCACTCCCCCCCCCACACACACAACACACTCCCCCCCCACACACACAACACACACACACACACACACACACCCACTCCCCCCCCCCCCCCCCCACACACACACACACACACCCTCTATGGTGTTATTGCAGACCTTCCCAGCAGCAATAGAAAATATGAATCAAAACGTTTTGTACACACACATATACAGTGCAGTACATATTCTACATGTACTAAGCTAACCCTAAACTACACATACTGAACCAACCCTAACCCTAAACTACACATACTGAACCAACCCTAAACTACACATACTGAACCAACCCTAACCCTAAACTACACATACTGAACCAACCCTAACCCTAAACTACACATACTGAACCAACCCTAACCCTAAACTACACATACTGAACCAACCCTAAACTACACATACTGAACCAACCCTAAACTACACATACTGAACCAACCCTAACCCTAAACTACACGTACTGAACCAACCCTAACCCTAAACTACACATACTGAACCAACCCTAAACTACACATACTGAACCAACCCTAAACTACACATACTGAACCAACCCTAACCCTAAACTACACATACTGAACCAACCCTAACCCTAAACTACATGTACTAATCCTAGACTGTACTGAGGTGACGATAAAGCAATATTGTGATACATTTGCATGATAAATGCATCAAATCTTCTGATACATTAAAATAAAAAATATGAAGTCTGCTCACGCACACATCATGTGTATATGACAGGGAAAGCATATTTGCAGAATGCATTGTGTTTTTCAGGAGCCTGGTTCAGCAGGATGTCTGGCCGACAGGAAAGTCACATGATGTATAAACAGCGTTGCGCGACACAAAGAAAAAGCTGTGGCGGGCCCATGAATAGCAGTCTTGATAAAGTGTCAACAGACAGCCCTATCAGGCAGAATTAACAAACACTCTGCTCTCCATCAGGGGTACAAAGTCTGCATGTTTTGGCACCGGACTATAGAAATAAGATTTGTAGACACACATTATCGTCCACAATAGAGTCACTGTACTACATTACTGATTATTCCAATACATATATGAATGTATGTATCGCCCCCTCCCATTACCGGTAACTAAATATCCATTGACATGTGTGATGTTAATATTTAGCTGTTGCTTGTGACGCCTAAATGCTGCTCTATAGTGTGAATTCTTTGTCTTCAGCTTATAATGTGGCGTCATTCTGTTGACGCTGACTAACTGCTGAAAGATGTTTTTTTACAAGCTAACATTAGCATCATTAGGAAAGCATGCGATAGGAAGACCCATCATGCTTCGCCTAGAGCTGGACACAAACCCTTCATGTTTACACTGTCCACTGAGCCAATGACGTCTCTGTGTGCTGTCATTAGGCACGCAGACAGAACACAGACCGTCTTTTTGGTTGGTTGTTTTTTTTCGATTCCTGCCGTCCTGGCCGGTGTTCCCAGGAAGCCAGGGGCGTGTTTCTGAATGTTGGTGCAAGTCGCAGCTTGACCGGGCTGAGCCTTTTTTCACAGGAAGGTTAGAGTTCTCTTGCCAGGAGGATGGCCCAGGCAAGGCCTCCCTAAACAAGCCTGGTGTATAGAACTAGCAACCTCCCAGGAGGACACACACATTACACAAGACTTCTGAGCCCCATGCTGTGCACCACCCAGTGTTTCTGCAACTACGGGTCGCCAACCAAGCTGAGTTGTGATTCAGTGTGCCTGACAACGCATGCAACACTCCCAACACTGAGCACATCCGAATCGGGGTTTCTCTGTCCCACAGACACACTGAAATAGTATTTTGGGTCCAAAGAGATGAAACAGTTTAAGACCAGTTTAAGACCAGTTTAAGACTAATTTAAGACCAGGACTGCATCGCACTCAAGTGAGATGGAGCTGTGTGTGGAGTGGAATATGTCATTCTGCATCTCCTGCTGCTCGACTAAACCAAACTCTAACAACAAGAAAGAAATGTGCCAAGTGTGAAGTCCTGACAAAACACATGCAAGCACGAAAAATACCAGTCCGTGTTTTCCATAAGGCTCCAGAATGATATTCCTAATCAATACAAGTCTACAAGAGAGACAGATGTGAACGATAGTAAATTTGACTCTATGGTTTGAATCTTCAGGCAGATTCCCTGAATACCTTCGCACTTATGTCAGAGAAGGAAAGAGGGAGGTTTGGGAGAAGATTGAACAATTCTCCATGCTATACATCACACTTTCCAGTCCCACCTCCAAGATACTAAACTGGGAATGGTACATCATTTAAGCTGAACTGTTAAGAAATATTTTGCTTTATGATTTTGTAGTGTTACAATGTTTTCATAAAATCGAACAAAACAAACAGAAACTAACAACTAAAATGAACTATTTTGAAAGGATAGGAGTGAAACAGCAAAGCAAAGGGAATTCCTCCAATTCCAATGCACACTGTTCCCACTGGAAGATTTAAATCCAAACTGGGAAGCTTGGACCATATATAAAACCCCTCTGAGGCGGAGCAGCCCAGAAGACACGTGGAACAGGTCTAGGCAGGTTCTTCTTACCCGGGTAGAACAAATGACTTCTCTTTGTTAGAAGTCTCAGACGTACAGACTTGAGTGCATGTGACTGCTGTAGCATGTCTGCAAGCAGCTGGTGTGTAGCATTTAGCTCCCTGGGGGGGTAGCACATGAGGCCTCTTCAGCCACATGTGCAGAAGAAGCCAATAACAACCTTCTGGTCCTACTCACCCCCACCCCTCTAACCAACACCACCCTCTTCTAACCACCACCACCCTCCTCTAGTCACCCCCACCCCTCTAACCAACACCACCCTCTTCTAACCACCACCACCCTCCTCTAGTCACCCCCACCCCTCTAACCAACACCACCCTCTTCTAACCACCACCACCCTCCTCTAGTCACCCCCACCCCTCTAACCAACACCACCCTCTTCTAACCACCACCACCCTCCCCTAGTCACCCCCACCCCTCTAGTCACCCCCACCCTCCTCTAGTCACCCCCACCCCTCTAACCACCACCACCCCTCCTCTAGTCATCCCCACCCCTCTAATCACCCCCCACCCCTCTAGTCACCCCACCCTTCTAGTCACCCCCACCCTCCTCTAGTCACCCCCACCCCTCTAATCACCCCCACCCCTCTAGTCACCCCACCCTTCTAGTCACCCCACCCTTCTAGTCACCCCCACCCTCCTCTAGTCACCCCCACCCTCCTCTAGTCACCCCCACCCTCCTCTGGTCACCCCCACCCTCCTCTAATCACCACCACCCCTATAGTCACCCCCACCCTCCTCGAGTCACACCTCTAGTCACCCCCCACCCTCCTCTAGTTACCCCCACCCTCCTCTAGTCACCCCCCACCCTCCTCTAGTCACCCCCACCCTCCTCTAGTCACCCCCACCCCTCTAATCACCCCCACCCCTCTAGTCACCCCACCCTTCTAGTCACCCCCACCCTCCTCTAGTCACCCCCACCCTCCTCTGGTCACCCCACCCTTCTAGTCACCCCCACCCTCCTCTAGTCACCCCCACCCTCCTCGAGTCACACCTCTAGTCACCCCCACCCTCCTCTAGTTACCCCCACCCTCCTCTAGTCACCCCCACCCTCCTCTAGTCACCCCCACCCTCCTCTAGTCACCCCACCCTTCTAGTCACCCCCACCCTCCTCTAGTCACCCCCACCCCTCTAGTCACCCCACCCTTCTAGTCACCCCCACCCTCCTCTAGTCACCCCCACCCTCCTCGAGTCACACCTCTAGTCACCCCCACCCTCCTCTAGTTACCCCCACCCTCCTCTAGTCACCACCACCCTCCTCTAGTCACCCCCACCCTCCTCTAGTTACCCCCACCCTCCTCTAGTCACCACCACCCTCCTCTAGTCACCCCCACCCTCCTCTAGTCACCACCACCCTCCTCGAGTCACACCTCTAGTCACCCCCACCCTCCTCTAGTTACCCCCACCCTCCTCTAGTCACCACCACCCTCCTCTAGTTACCCCCACCCTCCTCTAGTCACCACCACCCTCCTCTGGTCACCCCCACCCTCCTCTAGTCACCACCACCCTCCTCTAGTCACCCCCACCCTCCTCTAGTCACCCCCACCCTCCTCTGGTCACCACCACCCTCCTCTAGTCACCCCCACCCTCCTCTGGTCACCCCCACCCTCCTCTGGTCACCCCCACCCTCCTCTGGTCACCCCCACCCTCCTCCTCCCTCTAGTCAAGGCTGAAGATCAACGAAGCCACACCTCTTTCCTTCTTCTTAGTGTAGGTTTTAGCCGGGCTGGGGCTGCAGGCTTCAACACGCCCCCACACACAGCTACTCACACGCCTGCTCTCCAACTCAGATGACAGTGTGTATTCAGCTACACATCGAGTCGAACTGGGTTTCTACTTAACCTTTTGAATATTCTGAGCCACAATCATTAATTATCATTATACACAGAGAAAAGTGAACTAACCAGATGGTAGCCGGATGCTGTATTTATATTCAGTTCCTGGAGTGATGAATGTGCATAGACAAATTTAATAAAGCAGTGTTCCAACTGTATAACAAGTACTATAGCTACAGTACTACAGACATACAGACACACACACACATCTAGACATCAGTACTACAGACATACAGACACACACACATCTAGACATCAGTACTACAGACATACAGACACACACACGTCTAGACATCAGTACTACAGACACATTGACACACACACATCTAGACATCAGTACTACAGACATACAGACACACACACGTCTAGACATCAGTACTACAGACACATAGACACACACATCTAGACATCAGTACTACAGACACATAGACACACACACATCTAGACATCAGTACTACAGACATACAGACACACTGTCTGTATGTACCCATTGCTAGCCACTACTAGCCACTACTAACCGCTGCTACCCATTGCTAGCCACTACTAGCCACTACTAACCGCTGCTACCCATTGCTAGCCGCTACTAGCCACTACTAACCGCTGCTACCCATTGCTAGCCACTACTAGCCACTACTAACCGCTGCTACCCATTGCTAGCCGCTACTAGCCACTACTAACCGCTGCTACCCATTGCTAGCCGCTGCTAGCCAATGGATTGATTCATTGTATGCTCTATGTTGATGCTTCGTCCTTATATGTGTGGTGAAATTGTCTTTGCATACCAAGACGCCTGTTTAATGTTTTCATTGAAAGCTACGGAAGCAGTGACCTTGCATCACTACGCTTGTTATTTCCTATCAAAAAGGAGTACTTTAATGATATACATAAGCTTTCTTAGACACTTCCTATTTTAACAACAAAGGTCTGTGGCAATGTCTTTTCTTGATGTGGTCATAAGCCCCGAGATCTGACATCTCATCATGCACCATGGATGGGGGTTCCCATGGGAGCAATGCAGCCAGATATTATGGGCTCAATCATTTTAAATATTATGGGGTAAATAAACTAATAAACAAAATGGCTGTTTGGTGGTGTGTGGGAACTGCTGAAGGGGGAGGGAGGGAGGAGGGAGAGGAGAGGGGAGGGAGTTAAGGAACGTAATCCCTGCGGAAAGACAAAACCCAGTTGCAGATCCACAGCTGGTCATTGGTGAGAAGGTTGCTCACCGTAAACACTCACTGGCTCTCTAGAAAGACCATTACACGAGAGAGAGAGAGAGAGAGAGAGAGAGAGAGAGAGAGAGAGAGAGAGAGGGAGGGAGGGAGGGAGGGAGGGAGAATCCGGACGATGAGAACTCCCCTCCCCCACTTCCTTTATTGCTTTACACAAAACAAACTTATTTTCCCACAACATCTGCAGCGGCAACACAAAGCTAGCCCATCAGTACGAGGGTAGTACGACTAGCACTATACTATGGAGAAACATGGTGTCGTAAAAAAACACAAACCACTTTATATATAGAAATATGACATCTGGTCATTTAGCTGCTGCCATATGATTTTCTCCACAGTGACTCACAACATGATGCTAAAGCTGATGTCCACGCGTTGCACCACCAAGTGACTACAAAACCCACTGACAGAGAACCCAGGAGCACTGAGAACAACCTCCCAATTCTCCATAAAGTTCTGGAGAAAATGGACAGTAAGCACAGGACATCCTCACTGAGACATCGGCGTCTGTGAGTTAGTCTGTAAGTTAGTCTCTGTGAGTTAGTATGTGTGACAGTTAGTCTGTGAGTTAGTCTGTGAGTTAGTCTGTGTGAGTTAGTCTGTGTGACAGTTAGTCTGTGAGTTAGTCTGTGTGACAGTTAGTCTGTGTGAGTTAGTCTGTGTGAGTTAGTCTGTGAGTTAGTCTGTGAGTTAGTCTGTGTGAGTTAGTCTGTGGGAGTTAGTCTGTGTGACAGTTAGTCTGTGTGAGTTAGTCTGTGTGAGTTAGTCTGTGTGACAGTCTGTGTGACAGTTAGTCTGTGTGAGTTAGTCTGTGTGACAGTTAGTCTGTGTGAGTTAGTCTGTGTGACAGTCTGTGTGAGTTAGTCTGTGTGACAGTTAGTCTGTGAGACAGTTAGTCTGTGTGATAGTTAGTCTGTGTGAGTTAGTCTGTGTGACAGTCTGTGTGAGTTAGTCTGTGAGTTAGTCTGTGTGAGAGTTAGTCTGTGTGAGAGTTAGTCTGTGTGACAGTTAGTCTGTGTGAGTTAGTCTGTGTGAGTTAGTCTGTGTGACAGTTAGTCTGTGTGAGTTAGTCTGTGTGACAGTCTGTATGAGTTAGTCTGTGTGACTGTTAGTCTGTGAGTTAGTCTGTGTGAGTTAGTTTGTGTGACAGTCTGTGTGAGTTAGTCTGTGGGACATGCCAGATCATTCCTGAGTTACACTAGTGTGGTCCAATGGGGGTCAACCAATGGTAAACATCTGCCAACCATTAACAACACACATCTGAAGAGGTGCTGAAGTCTGGTTCGGAAAACACTTTTTATTTTAATGTGATTAGAGATGGGTGGAATGGAATTACAGATCATTGTTTGGACTTGTAGATGTGACATTACCATAACAGTGATGTTACCACTGACATGAAGAGGGCTGCATTTCTACCAGACTAACATTTACGCAGACAGGCTAGAGAAGAGAGAGATAGAGAGTTTCCCTTACAGTCATAATTGCAGCTCTGACACTGGGTCCATTGTCTACCAGCGAGGCATTTATCAGTGAGAGAGAGGCATGCTTCATCCCCTCTCGTTGGTCACATGAAGAATGGCCGGCTCCAAAGGCACGCACACAGTAGCCCTGCACGTCATTAGGGCTGCTGGACCCAGTCCTCCTCCTGAGAGATGCTTCTCAAGAAGGATGGAAGGAGTGCTGCACTTGTGTGTTTGAGAAGATTTAATCTGTAAGTGCACTGCTGCATCTGTAAGTGCACTGCTGCATCTGTAAGTGCACTGCTGCATCTGTAAGTGCACTGCTGCATCTGTAAGTGCACTGCTGCATCTGTAAGTGCACAGCTGCATCTGTAAGTGCACTGCTGCATCTGTAAGTGCACTGCTGCATCTGTAAGTGCACAGCTGCATCTGTAAGTGCACTGCTGCATCTGTAAGTGCACTGCTGCATCTGTAAGTGCACTGCTGCATCTGTAAGTGCACTGCTGCATCTGTAAGTGCACTGCTGCATCTGTAAGTGCACTGCTGCATCTGTAAGTGCACTGCTGCATCTGTAAATGCACTGCTGCATCTGTAAATGCACTGCTGGATCTATTAATGCATGTTAAACACAGCCAGTAGTAGCAGCCAGACTTGTCTAAGACTTTTATAAATACATTATAAATATGAGATTAGATTAAATAAAATAGCGATAGCACTATCTGGAAAATGATTGATAGACGACTAATCTGCATGTTTCCACCAGTTATTATCTACCATGCTTCATAATAGCAGTAGTTGTACTTGTACCAGTAGTGGTGGTACTAGTAGTAGTAGTATCTGTGTTATATTGTATGCACCAATACAGCAAAATGTCTTAAAATATTGCACTTTAAATTAAAGAATCCAATCCCAAGCCATGAGTGATTACCACAAGCAGAATGTAGCAGATACCATCTGACAGGAGGATAAACTTTGATAAGAGAGGTCGAACAAATAAAGTCAATTTAGCGTTGTGTTGTTCCCACATCCCACATCAATCTTGTGCATGCGAGTCCTGATAAGCACAAGTTGCTATTGAGACCATACAATGAGCAAATTCATCTGAAACGCAATCAGAATGCAGTGAGGCAGGAGGTGGGAGGGCTCCAGTGATATGTGCTGGAAGGAGAGGAGAGAGATACAAAGGCAAGGCCAAAACCTTCAAACCTCTCCTGTAGCAAGTGCACAAGGGTAAGACATTCTGGGGAAAGTAAATAATAAATCATTTAAAAATCGGCTGCAGAGAATATATCAATTAACCACATTGTGTAAAGAAATGTTTCGAATGTTTCCCTAATACGTAGAAATTGTTGCTTGTAATGGGCAGAACTGCTAAGTAGCGCTAGCGTTAGTAGCATTCATGGTGTTACGGTCAATGAGTTGGTTTGCCCTTGATGGCAGAACCTCTGGCCGCTGGCCATTTGATTGTTTCAACTCAACTGTGAGGCAGTAGGTCCCATGGAGAGCGTCTGGGAAGGCCCTGCTAGATGACTTCAGAACAGCTTGTTCTTTCACTGTTCACGGTGATTGTTGCTGGTTATGGGAGGGAATGTGACAGGTCCATCAGTGTGAAGTGTGGTCCATGGCTCATGCCGTAGTTTTCATGGCTGTGTATCATGTGAGTAGCTGTGCCAGCTAGACGCAGGTTTTGGAAGCAACTGTTGGGATCCACAATACCTTCAGCATGAGATCATGATTCAAGGTGTGTCCATTCCTCTGGACTGGTTTCACAACGTTTTGGAATTCAAAACTGGAATAGGTATGGAAGGTGAGAGAGAATCAGTTTGAAACGCGAGCTGCATCTGAAAACCAAACTGAGGAGGAGTTCAGAACCTTTTGAATATGTTTTGTTCTCTGCCAACTGCTCTGACGGAGGAACAGTAGAGCCTTTATGTTGGCCGCAGAATAACAAATACAGCGTTGGTGGTCACATCAAGTCTGCTTGGAAAGCAAGGCATCGGAGGCAGCGCCGCGATTCGCTTCAAACACAAGAAGCCACACATAGGGTGGAGAATCTGCTTCTCCGCCACCACAAGCTCTGATGGGTGGTGCTGTGGTTTTCCACATACTATTCATACCTCATCGGTACCTCATTATACAACCTTTAATATCTCGGACATCATGTCTCTCCAAAAAGGTGCTCGTTTGCACAAATGGAAATGCAGGGCTTCACGTCTATAGCATGCTAACAGATGTGCATCTGTTAGCATGTAAAGTTTACAGGAGCTATCACAACACTTTGGCCACCTTGCTCCTCTGACTGCTATAAAGGAGTCTGCATGAGGTAAAACACAACGCCCTTATGGAAACTGTCAAAGCCTCTCAGGCTTTTAACACACTGACATCACCCCCAAGCAAACCTCAACCTTTAGGTGACATCATCCAAACCTCAACCTTTAGGTGACATCATCAAAACCTCAACCTTTAGGTGACATCATCCAAACCTCAACCTTTAGGTGACATCATCCAAACCTCAACCTTTAGGTGACATCATCCAAACCTCAACCTTTAGGTGACATCATCAAAACCTCAACCTTTAGGTGACATCATCCAAACCTCAACCTTTAGGTGACATCATCCAAACCTCAACCTTTAGGTGACATCATCCAAACCTCAACCTTTAGGTGACATCATCCAAACCTCAACCTTTAGGTGACATCATCCAAACCTCAACCTTTAGGTGACATCATCCAAACCTCAACCTTTAGGTGACATCATCCAAACCTCAACCTTTAGGTGACATCATCCAAACCTCAACCTTTAGGTGACATCATCCAAACCTCAACCTTTAGGTGACCTCATCCAAACCTCAACCTTTAGGTGACATCATCCAAACCTCAACCTTTAGGTGACCTCATCAAAACCTCAACCTTTAGGTGACATCATCCAAACCTCAACCTTTAGGTGACCTCATCCAAACCTCAACCTTTAGGTGACATCATCCAAACCTCAACCTTTAGGTGACATCGTCCAAACCTCAACCTTAAAAAATCCCAATACCATGTCAGATTTCCCAGTGACTGAAACGACAAATCAATACCTAATATAGTATCAATTACATGACCAATCGATATTTAATATAGTATCAATAAGTCTGTTATGCCCATCGTTTTGGCAGAAGCCTGCATCTCTTATGCAGTAGCCTGAGACAGAGTGAGAGAGAGTGAGAGAGGGAGAGAGAGTAAGAGTAAGAGAGAGAGAGAGAGAGAGAGAGAGACAGAGAGAGAGAGAGAGAGAGAGTGAGTGAGAGAGAGAGGGAGAGAGGGAGAGAGAGAGAGAGAGAGAGAGAGAGAGAGAGAGAGACAGAGTGAGAGAGTGAGAGAGGGAGAGAGAGACAGAGAGAGAGAGACAGAGTGAGAGAGAGAGATAGAGAGGGAGAGAGAGAGAGACAGAGAGAGAGAGACAGAGTGAGAGAGAGAGAGAGAGAGAGAGAAAGAGAGAGAGAGAGAGAGAGAGAGAGAGAGAGAGAGAGAGAGAGAGAGAGTGAGAGAGAGCAAGAGAGAGAGAGAGAGTAAGAGTAGAGAGAGAGAGAGAGAGAGAGAGAGAGAGAGAGAGAGAGAGAGAGAGAGAGAGAGAGAGAGAGAGAGAGAGAGAGAGAGAGAGTAAGAGTGAGAGAGAGAGAGAGAGAGAGAGAGAGAGAGAAAGAGAGAGAGTAAGAGTGAGAGAGAGAGAGAGAGAGAGAGAGAGAGAGAGAGAGAGAGAGAGAGAGAGAGAGAGAGAGAGAGATTGCAGAATGCAGAGGATGCTAAATTGTTTACTTTCTTAGTTTCCCATGGCCTCTACATATGGTCTGAGATGTTGGAGCAGGAAATGAGTGAAGTCTAAAGGTCGAAGCGTCTGCTTCAACTGTGACTTGACTTACGGTTTGAATAAGAAAGAGTTGCAACATGTAAGTTTCTATTTGTATTTTAATGTGCTACATATGAGGTATAGGCCTTTGTGTTAAGACTTAATTCCAAACGACCTTCTGTGTGAGAAAACACCCAACTCTCACGAATCCCGATGACAAACAGCCGTACCTCAGTCCAGAGCCCCGTCGATGTGAGGAACACTGCGATCCATGGTCGTCCATGACGACGCTCATCGTCGACGAAGTCTCCCAAACTAACCAAACACAATGGAGAGGAATAAGTTCCATAATAAACTAATCAAACCCAATGGAGAGGAATAAGTTCCATAATAAACTAATCAAACACAATGGATAGGAATAAGTCCCATAATAAACTAATCAAACACAATGGAGAGGAATAAGTTCCATAATAAACTAATCAAACCCAATGGAGAGGAATAAGTTCCATAATAAACTAATCAAACCCAATGGAGAGGAATAAGTTCCATAATAAACTAATCAAACACAATGGATAGGAATAAGTTCCATAATAAACTAATCAAACACAATGGAGAGGAATAGGTCCCATAATAATGTGCTCACGTGAAGTTATGCATATGGGCGAAGGTCATTTCTTTGGAAATATCTTTATGTAAATACCACTGAGTATACAGTTGTCTAAATGCCACTTATACTGATTCTATTTGTTTCATACTTTCAAGCCAGTTTACAACGCCCATATGCATTCCAAATAAAACGTGCCTGTAGCGAACCTTCTCTGAACAACGTCTCGTTAAATGTTCCGTACCTTCCTTGGGGTCCCGTCTTATTTCCTCATGTTTTCCTGTTCTAACTAAGCAAGCCGGCGCATTCCCACAGCCTCCTGGCAGACTGGGTCTCCCTAAATACAATCTCTCCCCTCTCACAACTTGTGGGTCTCCCTTTATCCAGTCTCTCCCCTCACAAATGTGTGTCGGAAAAACACCGCGACTTATGTCCGTAATGTTGCAGCAGAGATGACTCTTGGTGGGGCGTCTATCATCCAGCTTCACCTCCCTTTTCGTTCTCATAGGGAGCTGACATTCATGTTTGCTCACTCTCTGAGCTAGTGGACACAGTAACGACGTGACACACCCATGTTGTGTTTAATTAACGCGAACATACACACCATTTTAATAAGGTTTCCATTCACTTTATTTGCCAACAGCGACACCGTGTGGTAGATTTGAAGTGAAATATCTCTTCATCACACAATAAATAATAACCACGCACAATGTTAGTATGAGTACAAATATTTATGACAATGATAATTGTGGACAATTACAAACGTCCGCCCTCCACAAGAAGTGACGTGTGTGCATCTTTAAACCTATTAAAACCCTAACTGGGCGGGGTCGTGTTGGAGGCGTTGCAGTAGAAGGGTTCATCTCCGTGGGAGCAGTCCTGGGGGAACAGGCCGCTCGTGGTCAGGCCGGTGACCATCAGGAAGACCCCGGCCAGGAGGACAGCGGTCGGAAGCAGCTTCTCGGATTGGAACCAACGACCGGGAGAGAGTTTCAGGAAACACGCAGACGGAATGATGAAGATCATCGGTATGGCACTCAGAATACCCTGCAAACACACGATAATATAATATACATATACAATACATAGAGTATACATATATAAAACATACATATACAATACATACAGTATACATATATAATACATACATATACAATACATACAGTATACATATATAATACATACATATACAATACATACAGTATACATATATAATACATACATATACAATACATACAGTATACATATATAATACATACATATACAATACATACAGTATACATATATAATGCATACAGTACATATACAATACATAGAGTATACATATATAATGCATACATATATAATATATTATACTACAAATATTTCATGATGAATATTAAATATTAAACCCATCTTTATTTATACAGTAACTCAATGCCTGTGGTTACATTGAGCTCCTTCCCCAGGTGTGTGTTAGATGTTTGTGAATGAGACCAGGTGTGTGTTAGATGTTTGTGAATGAGACCAGGTGTGTGTTAGATGTTTGTGAATGAGGCCAGGTGTGTGTTAGATGTTTGTGAATGAGACCAGGTGTGTGTTAGATGTTTGTGAATGAGACCAGGTGTGTGTTAGATGTTTGTGAATGAGGCCAGGTGTGTGTTAGATGTTTGTGAATGAGACCAGGTGTGTGTTAGATGTTTGTGAATGAGACCAGGTGTGTGTTAGATGTTTGTGAATGAGGCCAGGTGTGTGTTAGATGTTTGTGAATGAGACCAGGTGTGTGTTAGATGTTTGTGAATGAGGCCAGGTGTGTGTTAGATGTTTGTGAATGAGGCCAGGTGTGTGTTAGATGTTTGTGAATGAGGCCAGGTGTGTGTTAGATGTTTGTGAATGAGACCAGGTGTGTGTTAGATGTTTGTGAATGAGGCCAGGTGTGTGTTAGATGTTTGTGAATGAGGCCAGGTGTGTGTTAGATGTTTGTGAATGAGACCAGGTGTGTGTTAGATGTTTGTGAATGAGGCCAGGTGTGTGTTAGATGTTTGTGAATGAGACCAGGTGTGTGTTAGATGTTTGTGAATGAGACCAGGTGTGTGTTAGATGTTTGTGAATGAGACCAGGTGTGTGTTAGATGTTTGTGAATGAGACCAGGTGTGTGTTAGATGTTTGTGAATGAGACCAGGTGTGTGTTAGATGTTTGTGAATGAGACCAGGTGTGTGTTAGATGTTTGTGAATGAGACCAGGTGTGTGTTAGATGTTTGTGAATGAGACCAGGTGTGTTAGATGTTTGTGAATGAGAGGTTAGGGTTACATTGAGCTCCATCACCAGGCCCAGACAGTCGTAGAGCAGCGATAAGGTCAAGCTCAAGGTCAGGATGAGCAGGGTGACGCCCACATGCTCCATGGTGGAAAGTTCTCGTTTGTAGAATACATTGGACACCACCTCAATAACACACAAACACAATACATTGGACACCACCTCAATAACACACAAACACAATACAGCAGTGGCTCTCAAAACATTCATTCATATAATAATAATAATAATAATAATAATAATAATATAATATATATACATAAATTACATATGAATACATGTAATATATGTTTATAAATATATGTATGCCCATCAGTTTAATGTGTATCTGTTTCTTTGAAGACTTAGAAGGAGGATACGTGAACAACATGCATACAGTGTAAATCGTAAAGATCTAACCTCGATGCATGAACATGTATGGCTCATCATCTGTAGATCTAGAGCTGAACATGTAACACTATGGAGCTCATCATCTGTAGATCTAGAGCTGAACATGTAACACTATGGAGCTCATCATCTGTAGATCTAGAGCTGACATGTTACCATACTGGACTCATCATCTGAAGATCTAGAGCTGACATGTTACCATACTGGACTCATCATCTGAAGATCTAGAGCTGACATGTTACCATACTGGACTCATCATCTGAAGATCTAGAGCTGACATGTTACCATACTGGACTCATCATCTGAAGATCTAGAGCTGAACATGTAACACTATGGAGCTCATCATCTGTAGATCTAGAGCTGAACATGTTACCATACTGGACTCATCATCTGAAGATCTAGAGCTGACATGTTACCATACTGGACTCATCATCTGAAGATCTAGAGCTGACATGTTACCATACTGGACTCATCATCTGTAGACCTACAGCTGGCTGTCAGGAATGTTGTGTCCAGGAGCTCTTCCACATCTGTTCTGAGGAGAATCCTTACCTCTCGTGTTACGAAACACTCCAGTGGGAATGTGGTCATGATGCTCAGTCCAAAACAAAAGCGTCCAAAGGTCACCAGGTCATCCTTTCTGCAGTAATTCTCAAAAAGATCCCCTGGGGAGAAATGTAATATATAAGTGTATTATTAGAATACAGTATGAGAGATAGCCCGTAATATTCCAGCCAATCCCCACTGCATTTAGCTTGAGTTGGAAACATTAGCGCCACCTTGTGTGTGTCCGGTGAACGTGGTGTAGCCAGCGACAGCAAACGCGGCGCTGACTATGGCGGAGAATCCCACGGACATGTGGGTGACTCTCAACCAGTTGGTGAGCGTGGGTTGCTCCAGAGACCGGTAGATCAGGAAGCTGTTGTGGTGGCATATGAATGCTAAAACGCATGCAGAGCATTGTTAGCATGGGGGCTAACAATGCCATCAATGCTAACAGGATACCGTATTCTGGTTTCTGGGTCTACCTGTAGGCATCATTGAGCAAGATGCCCTCTAACCCCTATCTGTTCTTTATCACCTTTCTCCGTACTGCCATGCCCCTATCCACTCCTTAATGACCTGTCTCTGTACTGTCTAACCCCTACCTGCTCCTTAATGACCTGTCTCTGTACTGTCTAACCCCTACCTGCTCCTTAACGACCTGTCTCTGTACTGTCTAACCCCTACCTGCTCCTTAACGACCTGTCTCTGTACTGTCTAACCCCTACCTGCTCCTTAATGACCTGTCTCTGTACTGTCTAACCCCTACCTGCTCCTTGATGACCTGTCTCTGTACTGTCTAACCCCTACCTGCTCCTTGATGACCTGTCTCTGTACTGTCTAACCCCTACCTGCTCCTTGATGACCTGTCTCTGTACTGTCTAACCCCTACCTGCTCCTTGATGACCTGTCTCTGTACTGTCTAACCCCTACCTGCTCCTTGATGACCTGTCTCTGTACTGTCTAACCCCTACCTGCTCCTTAATGACCTGTCTCTGTACTGTCTAACCCCTACCTGCTCCTTAATGACCTGTCTCTGTACTGTCTAACCCCTACCTGCTCCTTAATGACCTGTCTCTGTACTGTCTAACCCCTACCTGCTCCTTAATGACCTGTCTCTGTACTGTCTAACCCCTACCTGCTCCTTAATGACCTGTCTCTGTACTGTCTAACCCCTACCTGCTCCTTAATGACCTGTCTCTGTACTGTCTAACCCCTACCTGCTCCTTAATGACCTGTCTCTGTACTGTCTAACCCCTACCTGCATTAATTACATGTAACAAAAAATCTCTGGATTTTCCTTTGGATAAGAGTCTTCTGAATGACAAAAAGGACAAAATACTACACACTCACTACTCACTAATACTACTGGAAGATTAAAATGGTCTCTCAAGCGAAGCCGGAAGTTTGTTTACCATCAGAGAGAAACATGTAATTCCTCAAGTTGCTAAGACAATTCTTTAATTTCCCACGTAAAGCTGATTCATATTTGTAATAAAGTACAACAGGAAAGGCTAAAAATGGTTCTCAAGTGCTTTCGAGAGCTTTCCTGCTTGGCCTGGAAGAGTGAAGTGTTCGCTACAGGAAGAGATGCCCATCCTTCAGCAGTGCGCTTAGCACATAGTGTGCTAAAATAATAATACAAATAATAAAAACATGACCAATAATATTCAATAATAACTCATTTCATTAGTAATAACTAATAACATCGTACTACATTAGAACTATCATTGGTAATAGCTAATGATAATTGATTACATTAGTACTATCATCAATAACAATTAATGACCTCTCATTACATTATAACTACCATTTGTAATAACTAATGATCAATTATGACTAGTAATAACTAATGATAACTTATAACATTATTACTTATAACTAATGATCACTTATGACATTATTACTATCATAAATATTAACTTACAGTAGTCTTCATCATCACAGCTTTTAGACAAACTCACTGAAGGACAAGACTCCCACGGCCTGAATGGCATTCAGCTTCCCAAACACCCATGCATCTTCAGTAGGGAGTCTAGAGAGAGAGGGGGGGAGGGAGAGGGAGAGGGAGACAGAGAGAGAGAGAGGGGAGAGAGAGAAAGAGAGAGACAGAGAGAGAGAGAGAGAGACAGAGAGAGACAGAGACAGAGAGAGAGAGACAGAGAGAGAGAGGGAGAGAGATAGACAGAGAGAGAGAGAGACAGAGAGAGACAGAGAGAGACAGAGAGACAGAGAGACAGAGAGACAGAGAGAGAGACAGAGACAGAGAGACAGAGAGAGAGACAGAGAAAGAGAGACAGAGACAGAGACAGAGAGACAGAGACAGAGACAGAGACAGAGAGACAGAGACAGAGAGAGGGGGAGAGAGAGGGAGAGGGAGAGGGAGAGGGAGGGAGAGGGAGAGGGAGGGGGGAGGGAGAGGGGAGGAGAGGGAGAGAGGGGGGGAGAGGGGGGGAGAGGGAGAGAGAGAGAGAGAGGGGGGGGAGAGAGAGAGAAAAATAGAGAGAAAAATAGAGAGAGAGAGAGATAGATGGCTACTGAAATGCAGCGCCACACTAAAAAGTTTTTTTTTTTTAACATTTGGAGCTACAGTGTGGTGGTGTGTTAGGAAGAGACGAGTCATCAGTACATCTGTGGACCAAGGGTCACGGCCCGCAACATTACCACCAGGAAGATGATCAGGGTCAACACCATGGACAGGAGAGACACCTGGTACCACACACACACACACACACACGCACACGCACACGCACACGCACACGCACACACACACACACACGGAATCATGTGTCAAATGAGTTTGGGCAGACATACTCAGGAGTATGGAGCAAGGCCATTGATATAGGCGGTAAAGGACCTACCTTCCCCAGCTGTCCTATGTGACGAGGAAGGGAGAGTGGCAGCGTGACCAGGATGGTTGCCATGGAGATCACAAAGTGACGTTCTGCCAGCATGTGATCCGGACCAACTGACCCCCACCCAGAAGGACAGGGTGATGGATTTAGTGGGTCAGTGCTCTGAGTATTTCTGTGTTTACAATGGGAGTACTGGGTAGGCTAAGTAGGCTAATTTAGAATGAATGACAACATACTGACCGTTGAGCAGAGGGGTCAGAGGTCAGGGATATAGGGTGTTAGCATCATTACTCATTTTGTTTTTAGCATATCCTCTCTGAATAGTGAGTTCTTGAGGAGATAATAAGTAAATGTAATATGATATTATACTAGGATAAGGCAGCATGATATGACAAGTCTACAGACACATTGAGCTCAGCGATCTTACACAGCACCTTTGAAGAAACAGGAGCTGCACTTTCCTAGCGTTATATAGCTCTCACCTCCAGGTATCCTCTGAAACACTTTGGTCAGTGTGTCCCCTGCGGTGATGTTGTAACTGACCATCGCTAGGAAGAACACAAGCTGGTGATTTAACACTCTGTCTGTACAAGTTAAGGTGTGCAGCAGGAAATAACACTCTGTACAAGTTAAGGTGTGCAGCAGGAAATAACACTCTGTACAAGTTAAGGTGTGCAGCAGGAAATAACACTCTGTACAAGTTAAGGTGTGCAGCAGGAAATAACACTCTGTACAAGTTAAGGAGTGCAGCAGGAAATAACACTCTGTACAAGTTAAGGTGTGCAGCAGGAAATAACACTCTGTACAAGTTAAGGTGTGCAGCAGGAAATAACACTGTACAAGTTAAGGTGTGCTTTGGGAATATAATACAATGAAATATAATTATATTACATATGAATAGGTGAAGAAACGGTAACATGGCGAAGGACTTACTTATGAATGGGTGAAGGAAGGGCTACATGGAGAATGACTTATGAATGGGTGAATGACTTATGAATGGGTGAAGGAAGGGTAACATGATACTAATTACCTATGAATGGGTGAAGGAAGGGTAACATGATACTAATTACCTATGAATGGGTGAAGGAAGGGTAACATGATACTAATTACCTATGAATGGGTGAAGGAAGGGTAACATGATACTAATTACCTATGAATGGGTGAAGGAAGGGTAACATGATACTAATTACCTATGAATGGGTGAAGGAAGGGTAAACATGATACTAATTACCTATGAATGGGTGAAGGAAGGGTAACATGATACTAATTACCTATGAATGGGTGAAGGAAGGGTAACATGATACTAATTACCTATGAATGGGTGAAGGAAGGGTAACATGATACTAATTACCTATGAATGGGTGAAGGAAGGGTAACATGATACTAATTACCTATGAATGGGTGAAGGAAGGGTAACATGATACTAATTACCTATGAATGAAGGAAAAACATGATACTAATTGAAGGTGAAAAACATAATACCTATGAATGAAAAGGAACCATGATACTAATTACCATGATGAAAAGTGAAGTAAATATACTATTACCTAATAAAACCTTTACCTATGAATGAAGGAAGGGTAACATGATACTAATTACCTTTAAATGGGTAAACCACCCCAGACCACCCAACCAAATTCAGTGCCTCTGCTTTTTTTCCCTCTGATGGAGTCATGAACAATAATGTGTTACACAACATGCCCCGCACACACACACACACATGCATGCACACACAAACACCCACACACACACACCACAACACCACACCAACACACACAAACACACCTACACCAACAACAGCACCCCCCCATACACACCCCCCCCACACACCCCCCAACATAAACCTACCACACAAAAAACTCAATACAACAAACAATCAAACGATTAAAACTATAAAATTATAAACAAAACGGTCACATACACCCCATTACCCCAAAAATAAAATACACCCAATGAAAGATACTTCCACAAAACAAAAACAATACCTCCCCACCTATTACTGTATCAACCCCTACATATTTCACTATTCCTTACAATGAATCACGATTGCTACCCCTACCCACCAATCCTCTTACCAAATAACATAGCTTACATTAATTATACTATATTAAAACAACACCACCCCCAAAATCTCCCCATATCCAGTTAAATGATATACCCCCGAGCCCATTTACACCCATCTCCCACCACACTAATAAATTTCCCCCATCCCAATCCTTCATCCTCGTAACCCCACATTATAAATCCATTATTTACCAACACCAAACAAACACAAAAAACCCTAACTTTACCAAACCGAACATTTAAAAACACCCTCCTTTATCCTACCTTCATTTTTCTCACCCCCACCCCCCCACACCCCAAAAGAAGATTAAATTCCCCACTCATAAAATAAAACAACAAAACATCCACCCCCACAACTTATCCTCAACAAACCCTATACAAACATTACAAGCCCCCCTTCATATAACATTCAAACCATTAAAATTCAATCAAAGAAAAGAATGAGAAGTTCAAACCAAAATTTATAAAAAAAATTATCTAAAAAAATATGTACATTTAAAAAATATATTAAAACACAATTTAGTTTAAAAAAAATTTTAATATAAAGAATAGTTTAAAATAATGAGAGATAATGAGAATGAGTTTATAAAATTTTTAAAATTTTAAAAAAATGATATCAAATGAGTTTAATATAATGATGTATAATTAATTAAACACAATAAATAAAATGATTTTTTTAATATAATCATGAGTTTAATATAATGAAATGAGTTTAAATAAAATATTTAAAATTTGAGTTAAAAAATATGAGTTTAAAATAAATTTTTAAACAAATAATAATAAACATGAAGAGTTTAATATAATGAGGAATGAGTTTAATATAATGATGTATGAGTTTAATATAATGAGGAATGAGTTTAATATAATGAGGAATGAGTTTAATATAATGAGGAATGAGTTTAATATAATGATGTATGAGTTTAATATAATGAGGAATGAGTTTAATATAATGAGGAATGAGTTTAATATAATGATGTATGAGTTTAATATAATGAGGAATGAGTTTAATATAATGAATGAGTTTAATATAATGAGGAATGAGTTTAATATAATGAATGAGTTTAATATAATGAGGAATGAGTTTAATATAATGATGTATGAGTTTAATATAATGAATGAGTTTAATATAATGAATGAGTTTAATGTAATTATGTATGAGTTTAATATAATGATGTATGAGTTTAATATAATGAGGAATGAGTTTAATATAATGACGTATGAGTTTAATATAATGTATGAGTTGAATATAATGAGGAATGAGTTTAATATAATGAGGAATGAGTTTAATATAATGAGGAATGAGTTTAAAATAATGACGTATGAGTTTAATATAATTAATGAGTTTAATATAATGTATGAGTTTAATATAATGATGTATGAGTTTAATATAATGAGGAATGAGTTTAATATAATGACGTATGAGTTTAATATAATGAGGAATGAGTTTAATATAATGACGTATGAGTTTAATATAATGTATGAGTATAATATAATGTATGAGTTTAATATAATGAGGAATGAGTTTAATATAATGAGGAATGAGTTTAAAATAATGACGTATGAGTTTAATATAATGAGGAATGAGTTTAATATAATGAGGAATGAGTTTAATATAATGAGGTATGAGTTTAATATAATGTATGAATTTAAGATAATGAGGAATGAGTTTAATATAATGATGTATGAGTTTAATATAATGAGGAATGAGTTTAATATAATGAGGAATGAGTTTAATATAATGAGGAATGAGTTTAATATAATGACGTATGAGTTTAATATAATGTATGAGTTTAATATAATGAGGAATGAGTTTAATATAATGATGTATGAGTTTAATATAATGATGTATGAGTTTAATATAAAGTATGAGTTTAATATAACGAGGAATGAGTTTAATATAATGATGTATGAGTTTAATATAATGAGGAATGAGTTTAGTATAATGATGTATGAGTTTAATATAATGTATGAGTTCAATATAATGATGTATGAGTTTAATATAATGTATGAGTTTAATATAACGAGGAATGAGTTTAATATAATTATGTATGTGTTTAACATAATTATGTATGAGTTTAATGTAATTATGTATGAGTTTAATATAATGAGGTCTGGGTTTAATATAATGAGGTATGAGTTTAATGTGATGAGCTTTGAGTTTGATAGGATGAGTTTAGAGTTTAATATGATGACGAGATTAGAGTTTAATGTTATTAGGTATGAAACATCCAGACACTATAGAACAATATGTGCAACATAGTCTGCGGCCACTAGAGGCCGCCACGTCGCTGACAGTATGACTAACGTACAACACCTTCATAGTAACTTTATTCAACGGAGTGATAGCAGTGTCAGAGAAACACAGATTGTACCTCGGCTCCATCCGACGCTATGATGATGTATGCGAATGCATGTTTTCATAAAAGAGCCTCAAATTAAACGAGGGAGTAGTCCTACTACGTTGGCGTCATCCAGACTCTTTCTTATCAGACATGTCAACACACACACTAGAGATATTTCAGAATCCACTTCCCCAACACCAATCACAATGAGGCCCTGCCCACCCTGTCCACCACTCCACTCAAAATATGAATTCCAAAAAGAATCAAATGTGTTCACTTCGTCGTAGCCAACATCCTAATAGTCTATTAGGCCTGCTGCCAGTATACTGCTGTCTGCCACTCTCCGCCTGAACGTCCCGCTTCCATGCGGCCTGTGGAGCCCAACACACGCGCGCTCTCTGGTACCCTCGGACATCCGGAAGCACAGGGAGCCGCGCGCTGCGCGCAACAGTGAACGGGAGTCATCAGTATGAGATGGGTGTCGTTTGAACTGGGAATAAACATTACCAACAGGATCCAATAATATCGCGATTGAGAGGGGCATTTCTCTTTACTTGATAAAGTTTCCGCGCAGTTTTTTTGTGCGTCTAGAAACCACCGTGAGGATGAAATAGAAACGGTAAGACAAAAGGGTTTTGCTGTAATTAAGGTGGAGGAAGTTGTGGGATCGCTTTCTCTGTAAATATAATTGGATTTGGTTGAATTGGACATTAAGGGTCATACAAGTACCACTTTGGATGGTACTATTCGGACAAAACAGCGCTATATCAAACAACGTATGCTTTTTGTAAATTTTCTATTATCAAACAAAATGTAGACCACAGTATAAAAGTAGCCTAAACTACAGGCTTCATTTAATGGTTGGTGTTCCGTGCAGTCAATTACATGTAAAGAGACATTTGAATTCGTTTTGAAGCATATGTTTGATAAGTGGCCTGCATCCCTCTCCGCGACTTTGTATTTCGCCAACGCCCTGCACGCGCACTCAGGACGGATCGTGTCGGTACCAGATGAGACCAATTAATTTAGAGTTGAGCCCTCTAGTCGTTTCTAATTACGCTGCTCCTAAAGTCAACAGATACGCGACATTGGAAATGGTCAGAAAAGACTCAAGAGGGTCCCACATGGACTTAGAGTAACCCATCCAGTCTCTTCCGATTTGTGTCGAGCGGATCACATGTCTCCCGGGTAGCGCACTTCGGTCCTGACCTGTAAGAGTCTGTCTTCCTGGTCCTGACCTGTTAGAGTCTGTCTTCCTGGTCCTGACCTGTAAGAGTCTGTCTTCCTGGTCCTGACCTGTAAGAGTCTTCCTGGTCCTGACCTGTAAGAGTCTTCCTGGTCCTGACCTGTAAGAGTCTTCCTGGTCCTGACCTGTAAGAGTCTTCCTGGTCCTGACCTGTAAGAGTCTTCCTGGTCCTGACCTGTAA
Source organism: Lota lota (assembly GCA_026745465.1). Classification (NCBI taxonomy): domain Eukaryota; kingdom Metazoa; phylum Chordata; class Actinopteri; order Gadiformes; family Lotidae; genus Lota; species Lota lota. Next base: position 692,359 of record JACYXH010000584.1, read on the forward strand.
GAGTCTGTCTTCCTGGTCCTGACCTGTTAGAGTCTGTCTTCCTGGTCCTGACCTGTAAGAGTCTGTCTTCCTGGTCCTGACCTGTAAGAGTCTTCCTGGTCCTGACCTGTAAGAGTCTTCCTGGTCCTGACCTGTTAGAGTCTGTCTTCCTGGTCCTGACCTGTTAGAGTCTGTCTTCCTGGGCCTGACCTGTAAGAGTCTTCCTGGTCCTGACCTGTATGAGTCTGTCTTCCTGGTCCTGACCTGTAAGAATCAGTCTTGCTGGACCTGTAGAATAGTCTTGGCTACAATGCTTCAGGACTGGTGTAGGACCACCTCAGAGATGCCTTTAACATATCAATTCAAGTCATACTCATGTAGGCTTGGGGATAGTTAAACGCTATCAGTATTTTGTAGCTTTAAAAGGCACTCAATATAACATTTTGACAAGCTATTCCTAGTAGGCGTATTTTGGACACAGCCTGTACACTTGGTTATGTAGGCCTAGTCCACCTTAGGAGCGTTAATGAGCGTTGTCCAAACATAACCAACCATGATATTGTTATGGTTGTATTTAAGTGGCCAGTTCCATTGGTCTGAGATCCGTCTGTCCGGCCTTTCCGTGTCTGGGATAATCCCGTCCCAAGGTGTCGACCTGCTGATGAAGTGAGAGCTAGAGAGTAAAGATTGCTCATTCAAATTAGCAAATGAGTCTATTTTGGGTTATCAATAAGAATGGCGTGGTCTTGACGGGTGACAGATAAACTGAGGTGTTTTATATTTAGAACATATAGGTTCACCTAAGCGGCTGTTAAACAGCCCACAGAAAAATGGTAAAAAGATAGTTGTCTACTTGATTGGCTACAGTACCTTTTAGTAGAACAGTTATTGTAAAAGACTACTTTGGAAATAAAGACATTAATGCCAGTGATTATTGTTGTTTGTTGTTTAACAATCATCACAATAGTGGAATTCTGTGAATAAAATTGATATGGCCAACTTGGTGTCATGACATCCTAAATTAACAACAAGAAGACAAGAAATAGAGTTGAGTTCATTTCAGCCTCTCCCAGTTGGGATTCATTATTCTACATTATTTAGCCATTAGCACCATTCATTAGGCCTCCGGCAGAGAGTGGCTCTTATGTGGTCGCTCTACAGGCAGGAAACAAACAAGATGCTCCAGGCAACACCCGTATTCTCCACATCCTGTCACTCAGGGAGACAAGAAGCTGTTCAGATGCAAAACACAACAATAATCATGTAGTCCATCCATTAGCATTTTATGACCACATGGTGGTTAGCATCATTAGTGGATGATAGATGTTCACAAAATGAATGCCACACCATGACAACATAATGTGTATGGTGTTGTATGATCGGAGTGGTCCCTACCACACACCGATCACTACAATACCCACGTGTATCGAAGACAATTTGAAACCCAATTGGAATTAGCTAATTCAAATAAAACACAACACAGTTCAAATCTTTTTTTCAAATCATACAGTTGTTGCGTCAAAAAGCATAGTAGAATTAGAATGTAGTAATGTGTAGCAGAATTTTTAAATGACAAAATAGTTTTTATCGACAAACGTCAATATCACTCAACATTAACCACTGTGGTACTGGTTAATGTTATCCAGTGTAGTGCTAACCAGTTTACCGATAACCAGTGTAGCACTAACCAGTGTAGTGATAACCACTGTGGCACCGTGCCACGGTACTGTATTGTACTGTATTGTAATGTACTGTACACTGTACTGTACTTTACTATACTGTATTGTAATGTACTGTACTCTACTGGACTGTATTGTAATGTACTGTACTTTACTATACTGTATTGTAATGTACTGTACTCTACTGGACTGTATTGTAATGTACTGTTCTTTACTATACTGTATTGTAATGTACTGTACTCTACTGGACTGTATTGTAATGTACTGTACTCTACTGGACTGTATTGTAATGTACTGTACTTTACTATACTGTATTATAATGTACTGTACTCTACTGGACTGTATTGTAATGTACTGTACTCTACTGGACTGTATTGTAATGTACTGTACTTTACTATACTGTATTGTAATGTACTGTACTCTACTGGACTGTATTGTAATGTACTGTACTCTACTGGACTGTATTGTAATGTACTTAACACTGTACTCTACTGGACTGTATTGTAATGTCCTGTACGCTGTAGTCTTCACTATCCAGCCAGCCAGTCCTGCAGTCATCACACCCAAATCCAACAATGCATGCAATTGATGAGCATTTCTGATTGATTAGTTGTCCTTACAGGGCACAATATGGAAGTATTCTATTACATTACTGCACTTAAATCACTCAAATCAGGTGTTGGCTATGAGTGGTGTGGACAGTTGTGTGTGGACAATGTTCTGCATATTTAATGTGGCATTACTCGGTCCTATCAGAGAAGCTTGGGACTTCTTTATCAAAGACATATCATCTGTAATTGAAATCCTGAAACAGTAAGAGGTCAGGGGATACTCTGAGATACATGAGGAGGATAACGCTGAGTCCTGACACCCTGACGTCAAACCAAAGCTTCTTCTCTGCATGTGTCCCCAGTGTGGAGACATGCCGGAGGCTAGCTGTGGACGATGACAAGATGGACCAGCTGCTTGCACCACCGGGACCGGACAGTTTCCGTCCGTTTTGCTCTGAGTCGCTTCACGCCATCGAGCAGCGCATCGCCGAAGTGACCAAGAAGAAGCCGAAGGGCGAGAAGAGGAAGCACGTGGAGGAGGATGGGCCCAAAGCCAGCAGAGACCTGGAGGCAGGCAGCTCCCTGCCCTTCATATACGGGGACATTCCCAAAGGAATGGTGTCCACGCCCCTGGAGGACTTGGACCCCTACTACCGCAATAAGAAAGTAGGTCTCTGTTAGACACTTCCTATGATGAGTTGGACTGAAGAGGTCCCAGCTCAAACCCCAGTCTAGACATCGTTAACCTTGTATTACTGGATTCATTTATTCTGCTTTTAGAAATATGTATAGCTAGCCTGACAACGCGGTCTGGAACCTCTCCGCTCATTTTGGATCTCCAAGGGGCGTTATCAACGGCCCCAGACCAGTAGACCCCTGGACACAGAGGTCTACTGGTTTGACCTAACCCTAACCCAGACCAGTAGACCTCTGGATACAGAGGTCTACTGGTCTGACCTAACCCAGACCAGTAGACCTCTGGACACAGAGGTCTACTGGTCTGACCTAACCCTAACCCAGACCAGTAGACCTCTGGACACAGAGGTCTACTGGTCTGACCTAACCCTAACCCAGACCAGTAGACCCCTGGACACAGAGGTCTACTGGTCTGACCTAACCCTAACCCAGACCAGTAGACCTCTGGACACAGAGGTCTACTGGTCTGACCTAACCCTAACCCAGACCAGTAGACCCCTGGACACAGAGGTCTACTGGTCTGACCTAACCCTAACCCAGACCAGTAGACCTCTGGACACAGAGGTCTACTGGTCTGACCTAACCCTAACCCAGACCAGTAGACCCCTGGACACAGAGGTCTACTGGTCTGACCTAACCCTAACCCAGACCAGTAGACCTCTGGACACAGAGGTCTACTGGTCTGACCTAACCCTAACCCAGACCAGTAGACCTCTGGACACAGAGGTCTACTGGTCTGACCTAACCCTAACCCAGACCAGTAGACCCCTGGACACAGAGGTCTACTGGTCTGACCTAACCCTAACCCAGACCAGTAGACCTCTGGACACAGAGGTCTACTGGTCTGACCTAACCCTAACCCAGACCAGTAGACCCCTGGACACAGAGGTCTACTGGTCTGACCTAACCCTAACCCAGACCAGTAGACCTCTGGACACAGAGGATAGACCTACAACCAATCAGAGCAAACAAACGTGCCACGCAGGTTTCGCGATGATCCCATTGGGCGCTCCTCTGTTCAGTCATTGAATCAAACCCGCCCCAAATTAGATAAAGGGTTGTGATTGGTCCGACCCGGGCCAGGTCTGCTGGAGATCTGTCTGAACAGGAGGGGGGCCAGACGCATATGCCAGAGCTAATAAAACATGAGCTCGCAGATTGGTCTGGTTCCCAGGCTCATGTATGGTAGTTAAATGTTCTTATATCTGAGACCTGGGAGGAGCACACTGTGTGTGTGTGTGTGTGTGTGTGTGTGTGTGTGTGTGTGTGTGTGTGTGTGTGTGTGTGTGTGTGTGTGTGTGTGTGTGTGTGTGTGTGTGTGCAACCTTGAGGAGAAATACATTTCCTACAGAAAATACATGAGGGCAGAGAAATAGCTTGGCTGAACCTGATTGGATCGCTTGTCATTTACATCGCTTGTCATAGGTCTCTGACCCATATTCTGTACTTCTCTCTCTCTCTCTCTCTCTCCCATTCCCTCCCTCCCTCCCTCGCCCATTCCCCAGACCTTCATAGTTCTGAATAGAGGGAAGGTAATCTTCCGTTTCAACGCAGCGCCTGCCCTGTACCTGCTGAACCCGTTCAACCCTCTCCGGAGAATATCAATCAAGATTCTGGTCCACTCATATCCTTTATCAATGACCAGAAGGACTGTTATGACATTAAAGCATCTCCATCTCACCCATCCTCTATTCTACATTTCATTTGGTGGATCTTACAATACTGAGACCATAAGACCTACCCTGACCCCTGACCCCTAACCCTGACCCCTGACCCCTAACCCTGACCCCTGACCCATGACCCTACCAGCTGAGCTTCACACCACCACAATGATCCAATCCATCCATGTCTTGTCTTCTGGAAATCAAAATAATAATAATGATAATAATTCATCATAGTATTACTGTGAGGTGCATTGTCCACCCCAACATATGAATGCATGGATAAGGCTTGTGATGTGATAACATTGGTTTCCTTGACAACCACCTCCACATTGTTCAGCATTTTGATAATGTTCACCATCCTCACCAACTGTGGCTTCATGACCATGAATACCACCCCAGACTGGGCCAAGAATGTGGAGTAAGTGCTGAGGATGTCTTTAGCGTTCATTTTCATGATCACAGCAGGAGAGGGATGTCTTAGTGTATTATGTCCTCCCCAACAGGTACACATTTACCGCCATCTATACGTTTGAATCCCTCGTGAAGATCCTAGCTCGAGGCTTCTGTGTTGGGGAGTTCACCTTTCTCCGAGACCCCTGGAACTGGCTGGACTTCTGTGTGATCGTCATGGCGTGAGTGCTTGGGTCCTGTTTCCAGACATGGCTAACCTCTTAGAATTGGCTGTCTGTTCTTAAACAATCAATTCTACATTTTGTGTTCATCCAATTTGCTCTCTTACCCAATGCATTTGTTCATTTAACTGTACTGCATCACCTAAAGACAAGCACCCCAGACTGAGCTAAACATAAACACAGTCACAGCATAGCATATAGTGAGTGTGATGGTTGTCTCTTGTGCTCATTGCGTGTAGTGCTGTGATCCTGTATTAATCGTGAGTTTCCCTGCAGGTATGTTACTGAGTTTGTAGACCTAGGAGGCAATGTGTCAGCTCTTCGCACATTCAGAGTGCTTAGAGCTTTAAAAACGATTTCAGTTATCCCAGGTAAGCAGCATGTGTAGCCTCTTAGCACTAGCATGTGTAGCCTCTTAGCACTAGCACGTGTAGCCTCTTAGCACTAGCATCTTAGTACTTGGCCGCCCCCCCCCCCCCCCCCCCCCCCCCACACATCAGCATCCCTGCCTCCATTGCTCCTGTAACTGTTTGTTGTCTTGCTGTTTGCACTATATGTGACACCCACCACCCTTCTGACGTACTACAGATATGTCACAGCTTTTGTGGAACTGGGCAGCTTATCAGCCCTCAGAACATTCAGAGTGCTCAGAGCTCTCAGAACTATCTCAGTCATCCCAGGTGAGCATGCGGTTACCTGCAGAGAATCCACCCGGCCCCTCGTCAATCAAACTAGCAGCTTCAGTCCTCTCAAGCAGTACACTTAAGACGGAGCAAGGAAACGTTTCATTTCCTTGCTCCCCGTTTGTTGCCCCCCAGCAAACGACATTTTCTAGACACTGTGGCCATCTCGTGGTTCTGTGTGAGTAGCTTCTGCTTCCTGCTGCCTTCCTGCTGTTCTTTGGTCTTGCTGGTTTCTTTGTGTGTTTTGGGGGATCTTGGTGTGGTTGTGGTGGTTCCTGTGAGTTAGTGAACAAGACAGGCTGTGTTGTTGGGGGCTCGTGCCATCACCCCCCCCCCCCCCCCTCCCCACTAGACGCATGCCTTCTGCTGCATGGATGATTTTTGTCCGCTGTCTATCATGCTGTTCCCTGAACTCTTGTCCCTTGTGTTGGGCAGGGCTGAAGACCATCGTGGGCGCACTGCTGCAGTCGGTGAAGAAGCTGTCTGATGTAATGATCCTCACCGTCTTCTGCCTGAGTGTGTTCGCCCTCATAGGGTTACAGTTGTTCATGGGCCACTTGAAACAGAAGTGCCTATTTTGGCCAGACAACTCCACCCTCTACAACGTGACCTTCAACTGGACCGAGTACAGCAATGACAGAAGTGAGCGCCTCATTTGAAACATTTCAGCTTTGAGGAATCACTTCGCAAATCAAAGTAAAGCATGTTAACCAGTGAAACACATAGTTAACCAGTGAAACACATAGTTAACCAGTGAAACACATAGTTAACCAGTGAAACACAGCATGTTAACCAGTGAAACACATAGTTAACCAGTGAAACACAGCATGTTAACCAGTGAAACACATAGTTAACCAGTGAAACACAGCATGTTAACCAGTGAAACACATAGTTAACCAATGAAACACATAGTTAACCAGTAAAACACATAGTTAACCAGTGAAACACATAGTTAACCAGTGAAACACAGCATGTTAACCAGTGAAACACATAGTTAACCAGTGAAACACATAGTTAACCAGTGAAACACATAGTTAACCAGTGAAACACAGCATGTTAACCAGTGAAACACATAGTTAACCAGTGAAACACAGCATGTTAACCAGTGAAACACATAGTTAACCAGTGAAACACAGCATGTTAACCAGTGAAACACATAGTTAACCAGTGAAACACAGCATGTTAACCAGTGAAACACATAGTTAACCAGTGAAACACAGCATGTTAACCAGTGAAACACATAGTTAACCAGTGAAACACAGCATGTTAACCAGTGAAACACATAGTTAACCAATGAAACACATAGTTAACCAGTAAAACACATAGTTAACCAGTGAAACACATAGTTAACCAGTGAAACACAGCATGTTAACCAGTGAAACACATAGTTAACCAGTGAAACACAGCATGTTAACCAGTGAAACACATAGTTAACCAGTGAAACACATAGTTAACCAGTGAAACACCGCATGTTAACCAGTGAAACACAGCATGTTAACCAGTGAAACACATAGTTAACCAGTGAAACACAGCATGTTAACCAGTGAAACACATAGTTAACCAGTGAAACACAGCATGTTAACCAGTGAAACACATAGTTAACCAATGAAACACATAGTTAACCAGTAAAACACATAGTTAACCAGTGAAACACATAGTTAACCAGTGAAACACATAGTTAACCAGTAAAACACATAGTTAACCAGTGAAACACAGCATGTTAACCAGTGAAACACATAGTTAACCAATGAAACACATAGTTAACCAGTAAAACACATAGTTAACCAGTGAAACACATAGTTAACCAATGAAACACATAGTTAACCAGTAAAACACATAGTTAACCAGTGAAACACAGCATGTTAACCAGTGAAACACATAGTTAACCAATGAAACACATAGTTAACCAGTAAAACACATAGTTAACCAGTGAAACACAGTATTTTAACTGACTTTCATTTATTTCCCCGAAAGAAAATTATTACTACCTCCCAGGCAAACGGGACCCTTTGCTGTGTGGAAATGGCACATCAGTTGGGTACGTTACAGCTCACAGCACATATATATTTATATTTATATACAGTATATATGAAGACCATTCTATCAATATGTAATGGCATGGGAGAGGTTTAATGGGCAGACTTCACAGATCTCTTCTTGGTTGTAGGCATTGCCCCGAAGGCTTTATGTGCATCCGAGCTGGCAGCAACCCAGACTATGGCTACACCAGCTTTGATACCTTCTTCTGGGCCTTCCTCTCTTTGTTCCGACTAATGACTCAGGATTACTGGGAGAACCTCTACCAGCAGGTAGGCTTCACACCACAGCGCACAAGCCAGGACACTACTATTACTATTTCACAAAATGGATGAACACAAGTTGTTTCTTGAACATGGATAAGGATTCAAACAGATGAACTACAGTTGATCACTTCAAAGTTATGAAACAGAGACCTTTGTTCATCTATTGCCTTTTAAGCATTTTTTCGCCTACAATAAGGACAGGTTGTTTTACGCCTAATGCTTCTGTAGATATATGTAAAGCCAGAGTTCCCTATGCACGGGATGGACAGAAAAAGAAACGGCTAACTGTATGCATGCTCTTCACTATACAACGTGTTCAAACAAAGTGCAGGTGAACTGAAGGGATGATATGAGTTGTGGTTTGTTGAAGGCAAACAGAAGATGAATGCTTTCTCAAAACAATAGCCTCTAATGCAGAGAAGCTTGGTGTTTAAAGCAAACAGGCCCACGAAGCTTTGAATTGATTGAATGGATTCTATTGATCCACTTTCTAAAGCCCTGCTCTTGTTTCCACCCTTTTTTGTTATAGACATACTAGGCCTATATTTTACATTTATTTATGAAATGTACTGATATGCATTTGTATTGCCTATATACAGATACCTAATAAATTGGCAAGTTACCAATTTAGAGGGATTTACAAAAACAATTTATACCATTTTTAGTACACAAGCTAACCAGTTACAATTATGAACCATTAAAATCACTCCTTTAAAGAGTTTCTCATGCTTCCCAGACACTACGGACATCTGGGAAACCCTACATGATCTTTTTTGTACTGGTCATATTCCTGGGCTCCTTTTACCTCATCAACCTGATCCTGGCCGTGGTAGCCATGTCCTACGATGAACAGAACCAGGCCACCATCCAAGAGGCTCAACAGAAGGAGGAGAAGTTCCAGGAGATGCTAGAACAGTTAAGAAAGCACCAAGAAGATGTTCAGGTAACCCATCTCACCAAAGATCCATCCTCAATCCCTCTGAGTTTATCACACACTTCCCAGCCATGTTCCATGTTTCATGTTCCCAGCCATGTTCCATGTTCAATGTTCCCAGCCATGTTCCATGTTCCCAGCTGTGTTCCATGTTCCATGTTCCCAGCCATGTTCCATGTTCAATGTTCCCAGCCATGTTCCATGTTCCCAGCCATGTTCCATGTTCCATGTTCCCAGCGATGTTCCATGTTCCAAGCCATGTTCCATGTTCCATGTTCCCAGCCATGTTCTATGTTCCATGTTCCAAGCCATGTTCCATGTTCTCAGCCATGTTCCATGTTCCATGTTCCAAGCCATGTTCCATGTTCTCAGCCATGTTCCATGTTCTCAGCCATGTTCCATGTTCCGTGTTCTCAGCCATGTTCCATGTTCTCAGCCATGTTCCAGCCGTGGAACACATCATGTTTTAGAACATTTGTGTTCTTCTTCTTTGTCTTCCTACTTCTATGTTCTTACTTGGTTGTCATTGTTCTGGATCATTCTTTGTACTTTATCTTCCTTGTTTTATTCTTCTTTAGTATGTTTCATGTTCTCCTTACTCTGTCTACTTCCTTCCCACTACGACTTGTTGTTTGTCCTTCTTCTCATCATGCTTCTGCTTGTGGCTCCAGGCAGCAGCGGTGGGAGGTGCGGGGGAGGCGAGGGACAGAGGGGGAGTCACCGAGAGCTCCTCGGACGCCTCTAACCTCAGCTCCAAAAGTGCCAAGGAGAGACGCAACAGGCGCAAGAAGAGGAAGGAAGAGGATGGAAAAGACCCGTCCCCCAAATCAGAGTCTGAAGACAGTATGAAGAAGATCCCATTCCAGTTATCCAATGATCCCGACCTTCTCAACTACCATCAGGTTCAGTACCATTCTTAATGCTCATTTGTTTTCGTTATTCAGCAGTTAGCAGAACTGACACCAGTGTGTTTTTAGTCATTTAGGTTGTGATAGAGAAAAACCTATAGGGAGTTAGTGGTGGTAACGTAATCTAGGACGTAATCTAGGACGTAATCCATGATGTAATCTAGGACGTAATCTAGGATGTAATCCATGATGTAATCTAGAACGTAATCCATGATGTAATCTAGGACGTAATCCATGATGAAATCTAGAACGTAATCCATGATGTAATCTAGGACGTAATCCATGATGAAATCTAGAACGTAATCCATGATGTAATCTAGGACGTAATCTAGTCTCTGGTACACCAAAAGGTCATCAATTTTACACAATGTTTGGTGTGCTATTCTGAAACTAAAACAATACAGATTGATATGCACTCCTTTATGCTTTTGTTGAATTTCATGGTTTTCCATATCATCTGTATTATTATATTTATGGTTATTACCATTATCATCATCATCTTCATCTTTATCATCCTAAAGATACTTTTTTAGCTTTTTTGGCCTTTTTTCATCAGCTCCCATGACCTCACATGATTTTTCATCGTAATGATAATCTTCATCATCATTACATGTGCTGTCCATCACCAACTCCACCATGAACATGTTTTCTGTATACAAAGCTCCATGCTCTTCCTCTCACCCTGTCATCACAACCCTCATGGTCATCATCATCATCTCAGAAGACCAACCACGCCCATCGCTATGCTTCTCTTCTGCGTCTGCTTCACCATGTAGCCATGTCTCAGCAGCAGTACTCAGGGTGTTTCTTTCTTCTAGTCCTTCCTGAGTTTCCGTGGACCCAGGCGGAACAGTAGAGCCAGCCTTTTCAGTTTCAGGAGCCCCGCCCCGGACATCGTCTCTGAGAATGAATTTGCCGACGATGAGAACAGCATTTTTGACGACAACTGTAGTTGGAAGGGATCTCTGTTCATCCCCCAGCCCTGCGAGAGGCATGGCAGCGCTGCCAGTCAGAGGAGCTTCTTTTCCCATGGCCTGTTTCCCCGCAGTGGGATGAAGCACAGCTCTGTAGACTGCAGCGGGGTGGTGTCCCTCGTCAGCTCCCTGCCGACGTCCCCCGTGGGCCGTCTCCTACCTGAGGTGACGGTAGATATGGTCAGGACCGACGACAATGTAAGGACCAGTGGTAAAGCCTGGAGAAGTAGTCTGCTGTGGCCATGTGGTGTGAATTATTTTCTTTTCCCCCTTGATTTCCTTGGATTTTAAAGATTGTTCAAATATGTCCTAAGACTTTATTTTGAGTTTGCTTTTTTGGCTGATGTCTGGTCTTTCATTCATCCTTGTTCCAGATGTAAAAAAACATAATGTTGTGTCCGATTCCAGGGTGACACCATGGAAACAGAATACAGGACAGGAAGACTGAATTCATATCCGGAATCTGTGGACTACATGGAAGGCCCAAAGGTCAGACAACGAGCTCTCAGTGTGGCTAGTGTTCTGACCAACACAATGGATGGTAGGTATTAAACACACCTCAAACACAGAGCCTGAACTCATTTAGCAGTGAAATAAACCCTTTGATTGATATTGACTTGGTCTTCTCTCTGAAGAAGAGTCCAGGCAGTTCCCTGCATGCTGGTACCAGTTTGCACAAACCTACCTAATCTGGGAATGTTGTCCCGCTTGGATAAAGATCAAGACACTGGTCAAGCTAGTCGTCATGGACCCGTTTGTAGACTTGGGGATCACCATATGTATCGTTGTGAACACATTGTTCATGGCCCTCGAACATCACCCCATGAACAATGAATTCAGCAGAATGCTCTCTGTAGGCAACCTGGTGAGTCAGGTTCCTCCCATGTTTACATATGATTACACGCGTTACTACTCTTAACATCACCACAATCAAGTTAATTGAACACTTATTATTTGTCTTTGATTGAAGGTGTTTACTGGGGTATTCACAGCTGAAATGGTGGTGAAGATCATTGCCTCGGACCCCTACTATTATTTCCAGCAGAAGTGGAATATTTTTGACAGCGTCATTGTCAGTTTGAGCTTGATGGAGCTTGGTATGTCCAGCCTTCCTGGAATGTCTGTTCTTAGGTCATTCCGATTGGTAAGAGCAAAGATCAGTATTTATATGGTTATATAGTAGTAGTCGTTATATAGTTTCATTTTACTTAAAATAAATCCATGGTATGATTATCTATAATTATTCCCAAATGTTTTCCACAGCTGAGGGTATTCAAGCTGGCAAAATCATGGCCTACCCTCAACATGTTGATCAAAATCATTGGCAACTCTGTCGGGGCCTTGGGCAACCTCACACTGGTGTTAGCCATCATCGTCTTCATCTTCGCCGTGGTGGGCATGCAGCTCTTTGGGAAGAGCTACAAGGACTGCGTGTGCAAGATCAACAAAGACTGCGTGCTGCCGCGCTGGCACATGCACGACTTCTTCCACTCCTTCCTCATCGTGTTCCGCGTGCTGTGCGGCGAGTGGATCGAGACCATGTGGGACTGCATGGAGGTGGCGGGCCAGACCAAGTGCCTGGTGGTCTTCATGTTGGTCATGGTGATAGGTAACCTGGTGGTACGTTCTTCATCGTCTCGCCTCCCCAGTCTGGTGTTTGACATGCATATGGTGTACAACAAAGCCTGTAGCCATGGCTTTTGGGGTATTTCTTTATAATGATTGTGTGCAGACCAAATGGCTGAGATGATCCTGGAACTTCCTGTGTCCTCCTGGCAGGTGCTGAACCTCTTCCTGGCCCTGCTGTTGAGCTCCTTCAGCGCCGACAATCTGGCGGCGACCGACGACGACAGCGAGATGAACAACTTGCAGATCGCCGTCGGACGGATCCAAAACGGTGTTGCTTGGGCCAAGTCCTTCCTCCGCCAGACCTTCTGCAGAATATCCCTCAACAAGAAACGGAAGAAGAAGATGATGGGAGGGGACGGGACTCTGGATGACCGCAAGCTCCCCAACAACACCATCATGGACCACATCAAGGACTTGCCCAACAGCAACGGGGACATTACCGGAGTGGATAAGAATGGAGACAAGTACATCGTCAGCAGCATGAGCGACGGCTCTTTCATCCTCAACCCCAGTCTGACTGTGGTGGTTCCTATTGCTGTGGCCGAGTCGGACTTTGAACACCTGAACACGGACGACATCAGCAGTGAGTCCTTTGAGTTGGAAGACGACAAAGCAGTAAGTAAGAGTTCAACACACTAAAAAAGTCTTTAAATACTAATCCTTTTCTTTTGCCCATGGTGATTATTGATCATGGTTGTAAATAGTACTTGGACCTGTGTAGTTTCACACATACTTCCTTTTTTATTTATGTTTTTCGGTATATGCTGCTTGTTGCTTCCAGGTAGTCGTAACGTCTGAAGCACTTAGCTCCCTTGATCCATGGCAATAAGGTCTGAGCATGTGACTCGCATAGTCTTTCCCTTGAGACCCAACATACAGTGACCCTTTAATGGCCAAGGCCTCAGACTCAGTTCAGATCACATTACAAATCATTTAAGTCTGAGTGCTTCAAAGCGGCATCCATCTTTCTGAGGAGGCTGCATGAGCCGTGAGTGTGTGTGTGTGTGTGTGGGTGGGTTGTGTGTGAGTGTGTGGGTGTTTGTGGGTGTGAGTGGGTTGTGTGTGTGTTCGCACAGTTCATAGTACTTGGCTCCATCATGTGCATGTTAATTTAGCTGAAACGTTCCTACAACATCTATGTAGTCATAGAGATTTCGAAGCAGATCATGTATTTTTGATATTCCATTTAATGCTGATGTTTCATGAATTACATAACACTTAACAGATACAATATAAGAACCCATTACTGTATATCACACCACCATAGATCTGCCCCACCAACATAGATCCGCCCCCTACTCAAACATCAAGTTATAAATAGTGTTACCCCATGAAAAAAAAGCATCCAGAGAAGCCCTTTGAGTGTAATGCTCACAATACATCAGCAGGGGAAGCTTACATCCTTACCGCTCTGCTCCCACTGCTAACAAGATGGCCAGGCAGGCAGCTCATTCTAGACCTATCTGGACGAGACACACCCAGTAGTAAAACAACAACCAGACGAGAAGAGAGGCTGGGACTGGAGGGTTCTGTAGGGTTCTGAGGCTGGAGGGTTCTGTAGGGTTGTAGGGTTCTGAGGCTGAAGAGAGGCTGGGACTGGAGGGTTCTGTAGGGTTCTGAGGCTGAAGAGAGGCTGGGACAGGAGGGTTCTGTAGGGTTCTGAGGCTGAAGAGAGGCTGGGACAGGAGGGTTCTGTAGGGTTCTGAGACTGGGGGGTTCTGTAGGGTTGTAGGGTTCTGAGGCTGAAGAGAGGCTGGGACAGGAGGGTTCTGTAGGGTTCTGAGGCTGGAGGGTTCTGTAGAGTTCTGAGGCTGAAGAGAGGCTGGGACAGGAGGGTTCTGTAGGGTTCTGAGGCTGAAGAGAGGCTGGGACAGGAGGGTTCTGTAGGGTTCTGAGGCTGAAGAGAGGCTGGGACAGGAGGGTTCTGCAGGGTTCTGAGGCTGAAGAGAGGCTGGGACAGGAGGGTTCTGTAGGGTTCTGAGGCTGAAGAGAGGCTGGGACAGGAGGGTTCTGTAGGGTTCTGAGGCTGAAGAGAGGCTGGGACAGGAGGGTTCTGTAGGGTTCTGAGGCTGAAGAGAGGCTGGGACAGGAGGGTTCTGCAGGGTTCTGAGGCTGAAGAGAGGCTGGGACAGGAGGGTTCTGTAGGGTTCTGAGGCTGAAGAGAGGCTGGGACAGGAGGGTTCTGTAGGGTTCTGAGGCTGAAGAGAGGCTGGGACAGGAGGGTTTTCAGGCTGAAGGATTCTGAGGCTCTAGAGTATTATTCTCACATCTCACATTATCCATAAGATTAGATGTGTACTCACAGTGATGGGTACATGATGTCCTACTAGAGACAGTACTCACAGTGACCTGATGTCCTACTAGAGACAGTACTCACAGTGACCTGATGTCCTACTAGAGACAGTACTCACAGTGACCTGATGTCCTACTAGAGACAGTACTCACAGTGACCTGATGTCCTACTAGAGACAGTACTCACAGTGACCTGATGTCCTACTAGAGACAGTACTCACAGTGACCTGATGTCCTACTAGAGACAGTACTCACAGTGACCTGATGTCCTACTAGAGACAGTACTCACAGTGACCTGATGTCCTACTAGAGACAGTACTCACAGTGACCTGATGTCCTACTAGAGACAGTACTCACAGTGACCTGATGTCCTACTAGAGACAGTACTCACAGTGACGGCTATGTCCTAGGCCACAGATGATGAGGACCAACACAGCTCCTCTGAGGGCAGCACTGTGGACCTGAGGGGCCCTGGAGAGAGAGGCGTTTCCCTGGAGCTGGAGTTGGAAGAGTCCATGGATCCAGATGCCTGCTTCACGGAGGGTGAACACATTGTTATTACACGTTATTAACATGTATTGTATTTGAAAAATGACCAAAACATGCTATGTTACATCACTACTAGTGCTACTGCTGCTAACAATATGAGGCTAATAGAGTGAGAGTGTTTCACACAAAACTAACCTCTTCACACTTACACCGTTTTATCTCATGTTGAATGAATCACAGTTCATAGATTTGACCTGAAATGAAATGCAGAACAGGTATTAAGAGGAATGTGTTTTTTCATGTTGCCCATCTGGTGGTAGGTAGGCCTATGTGCTGCATAAATACGGCAGTGAATCCTTTCTCTCCCCTGGGGCCAATAAAGCATGTTTGGGTCCTCACCACAGGCTGCATGAGGAAGTTCCCATGCTGCCAGGTGAGCGTGGAGGCCGGCCTCTGGAAGATGTGGTGGACGCTGAGGAAGACTTGCTATCGCATCGTGGAGCACAACTGGTTTGAGAGCTTCATCATCTTCATGATCCTGCTGAGCAGCGGGGCGCTGGTACGTGTACCTGCCTCTCTGGTTCGGACGAATGCTGGTTGTTATGGATGTTTGAGTGAAGCCAGGAGAGACGCTTGAGATGGTTTGATCACCAAGAACAGTTTGGTCCTTTCTAGTAAAAATGTAAATGAAACTCCGGGAAACATTGTTTCACTTTCATAAGACCGGGTCTTCTCCCTGCTTGATATGGGGATGATAGGGGTTTATTAATGAGGCTGCTGGCACTAGTATTACTACATACAAGAGGAGCCTCACAAGCCTTTTATTAGAACATCACTAGTATTACTACATACAAGAGGAGCCTCACAAGCCTTTTATTAGAACATCACTAGTATTACTACATACAAGATGAGCCTCACAAGCCTTTTATTAGAACATCACTAGTATTACTACATACAAGATGAGCCTCACAAGCCTTTTATTAGAACATCACTAGTATTACTACATACAAGATGAGCCTCACAAGCCTTTTATTAGAACATCACTAGTACCAATCCAAAAGGTGGCAGGTTTGATCCCCAATGTCCAGATCCTATCTCCAGCAAGATGCAGAGCCTGCTGGCTTCTCAGTGAAACTATATCTCAATTCATTGATAATCGCTTTGGATAAAAACATTTGTTTGGTTACCAAATGGTAAACAATTGTGAGTAGAGTTGTGCATTTATAATTGTGTTTTTATTTATTTAACTCTGCATCCAGGCCTTTGAAGACGCCTACATTGAGCAGAAGAAAACAATCAAGATTGTGCTGGAGTTTGCAGACAAAATCTTCACCTACATTTTTATCCTGGAGATGTTGTTGAAATGGGTGGCATATGGATTCGCTAAATATTTCACAAATGCTTGGTGCTGGCTGGACTTCCTCATTGTTGATGTAAGTTTCCCTGCAACACAACTTTTTTCATTTGTTATTATTTCATTAGGATGCAACATGGTACTATAGAACGATGAATACCTCATACTAACTATGAACTTTACTGAATATAACTCATTATTTGGTCTACTAAAAAGAAATGGACAACTCTTAATGAGTCAGTGTTCTATGGAAGCCTTATTATACATTTTATATTATAATATAGATATATCTCATAACATCTGAATGGTTTTTATGGTTAGGGTTGGTTTACATTGTGATACATTTAGGGTTAGGGTTGGTTTATAATGGGACAGGGTTAGGGTTGGTTTATAATGGGACAGGGTTAGGGTTGGTTTATAATGGGACAGGGTTAGGGTTGGTTTATAATGGGACAGGGTTAGGGTTGGTTTATAATGGGACAGGGTTGGTTTATAATGGGACAGGGTTAGGGTTGGTTTATAATGGGACAGGGTTAGGGTTGGTTTATAATGGGACAGGGTTAGGGTTGGTTTATAATGGGACAGGGTTAGGGTTGGTTTATAATGGGACAGGGTTAGGGTTGGTTTATAATGGGACAGGGTTAGGGTTGGTTTATAATGGGACAGGGTTGGTTTATAATGGGACAGGGTTAGGGTTGGTTTATAATGGGACAGGGTTGGTTTATAATGGGACAGGGTTAGGGTTGGTTTATAATGGGACAGGGTTGGTTTATAATGGGACAGGGTTGGTTTATAATGGGACAGGGTTAGGGTTGGTTTATAATGGGACAGGGTTAGGGTTGGTTTATAATGGGACAGGGTTAGGGTTGGTTTATAATGGGACAGGGTTAGGGTTGGTTTATAATGGGACAGGGTTGGTTTATAATGGGACAGGGTTAGGGTTGGTTTATAATGGGACAGGGGCCCAGCTCATAGTCCTCCTGGTTCCTCCCAGGTCTCTCTGGTGAGCCTGGCAGCCAACGCCATGGAAGCCTCTGACCTGGCTGCCATCAAGTCCCTGCGGACGCTGAGGGCTCTGAGGCCCCTAAGGGCCCTGTCGCGCTTCGAGGGCATGAGGGTGAGACAGGATGGACTAGTTCCTACCCCTATGTGTCATGCCTAACACTAATCAACTGCACCACCTTCCTCTAGACGATCAGCCTGTTAGAACACCACCTTCCTCTAGACGATCAGCCTGTTAGAACACCACCTTCCTCCAGACGATCAGCCTGTTAGAACACCACCTTCCTCCAGACGATCAGCCTGTTAGAACACCACCTTCCTCTAGACGATCAGCCTGTTAGAACACCACCTTCCTCCAGACGATCAGCCTGTTAGAACACCACCTTCCTCTAGACGATCAGCCTGTTAGAACACCACCTTCCTCCAGACGATCAGCCTGTTAGAACACCACCTTCCTCCAGACGATCAGCCTGTTAGAACACCACCTTCCTCTAGACGATCAGCCTGTTAGAACACCACCTTCCTCCAGACGATCAGCCTGTTAGAACACCACCTTCCTCCAGACGATCAGCCTGTTAGAACACCACCTTCCTCTAGACGATCATCATAATATAACTACACCTTCCTCTAGACGATCAGCCTGTTAGAACACCACCTTCCTCTAGACAATCATCATAATATAACTACACCTTCCTCTAGACGATCAGCCTGTTAGAACACCACCTTCCTCTAGACAATCAGCATAACATAACTACACCTTCCTCTAGTCTAGGCGATCAGCATGTTATAACATAACTACCATCTCCTGCTGGCATACATGACCTCGGGAAGAGATGCTAGCGATAACGTTAGTCTGCTATCATACATGACCTGTATGTGTGTGTGTGTGTGTGTGTGCGTGCGTGTGTGTGCGTTTGTATGTGTGTGTGTGTGTGCGTGCGTGTGTGTGCGTTTGTATGTGTGTATGTGTGTATGTGTGTGTGTGTGTGTGTATGTGTGTGTGCGTGTGTGTGTAGGTGGTGGTGAACGCCCTGCTTGGGGCCATCCCCTCCATCTTCAACGTCCTGCTCGTGTGCCTCATCTTCTGGCTGATCTTCAGCATCATGGGGGTGAACATGTTCGCTGGGAAATTCCAGTACTGTGAAAACACCACCAGTGGCGTCCAATTCCTGCCCAGAGAAGTGAACAACGAGACGGAGTGCAAAACGACGGCCAACGCCACCTGGAAGAACGTCAAGATCAACTTTGACCATGTGGGCGCCGGCTACCTGGCTCTGCTGCAAGTGGTGAGGAATAGATATAGAAATACACACAGATCTATACAGAGATATAGAGATACGATAAAAAATATATAAAATAAATAAATATATATATATATATATATATATATATATATAAAGTATATATATAGAGAGAGATTTAGAGATATATATCTATAGATATAGATAAATATCTATCTATATAGATATATATTTATCTATCTAGATATATCTATATCTATCTAGATATATATATATCTAGATAGATATAGAAATATAGAGAAAAAAGATTTATATGTATATATACATATATAAAGAATCATCTGGCATGGTGAAATCAATTCATATCATAATTCTGGTTCAACCAGTAGAGCTTGAAGGACTACGTCCATATAGACTACCTTCATTATAGTTCTAGTTCCAACCTTTAGACCTGGTAAAGACCTTCTGGTCGTCCATACAGACTACCTTCATTATAGTTCTAGTTCCAACCTTTAGACCTGGTAAAGACCTTCTGGTCGTCCATACAGACTACCTTCATTATAGTTCTAGTTCCAACCTTTAGACCTGGTAAAGACCTTCTGGTCGTCCATACAGACTACCTTCATTATAGTTCTAGTTCCAACCTTTAGACCTGGTAAAGACCTTCTGGTCGTCCATACAGGCTACCTTCAAAGGCTGGATGCCGATCATGTATGCTGCAGTGGACTCCCGCAAGGTAACTCCTCAAGGCTTTCTTCCCTTCTCTTCTTCATGATGATGACTCCATTTACGTTCAAATACTTCAACTGCCTTCATTGACATTAGAACAACCTTGTGTTTTGTGACAAACATAAATGTATTAAATATGTTGTCAATGTCTAAAAATTGTTTTAAAAACAATCTTAAATGATATTTGTTCCTGCTTGGTTCTTATAGGCAGCGGAGCAACCACAATACGAGGTCAATCTGCTTATGTATCTGTACTTTGTGATTTTCATCATATTCGGAGCGTTCTTCACACTGAATCTCTTCATCGGCGTCATCATTGACAATTTCAATCAGCAAAAGAAAAAGATAAGTATCTGTAATTTGAAATCAAATCGAATATTTTATTATGAAACCATTGTTACATCTATATTTTTTACATGTATTTAATGTTTTATTCTATTTTCTATTTTTACTTTGGGGGTCAGGACATCTTCATGACGGAGGAGCAGAAGAAATACTACAATGCCATGAAGAAGCTGGGCACCAAGAAGCCCCAGAAACCCATTCCACGGCCAGCAGTACAACAAACAATGACTTAATGTTTCATGTTTCTGAATCAGAGAACTGGAATGGATTTGAATGGATTTGCATGTGTCTCTTATCTATTGTGCTTGTCTTTCAGAACAAGCTCCAAGGATTAATCTTTGACTTGACGACCAAACAAGCCTTTGAGATTTTAATAATGGTGCTGATCTGCCTGAACATGATCACCATGATGGTGGAGACCGACGACCAGTCCGATGAGAAGATCTACGTTCTCCACTGGATCAACGTGTTCTTCGTGGTCATCTTCACAGCCGAGTGTGTGTTGAAGATGGTCGCGCTGCGTCACTACTACTTCACCGTGGGCTGGAACGTGTTTGACTTGGTCGTGGTCGCCCTGTCAATAATTGGTAAGTGGTGTTCTAATCAATTTGTGTTCAATTTTCCATACGTCTTAAATCTAACGTATTATTGTCTTTATAGGTATGTTCCTGTCAAAAATTATTGAAGATTTTTTAGTTTCGCCGACTTTGTTCCGAGTGATTCGATTGGCTCGGATTGGCCGCATACTCCGCCTCATCAAAGGCGCCAAGGGGATCCGCACGCTCCTGTTCGCTTTGATGATGTCACTTCCTGCTCTGTTCAACATCGGCCTCCTC
Organism: Lota lota; assembly: GCA_026745465.1. NCBI lineage: Eukaryota > Metazoa > Chordata > Actinopteri > Gadiformes > Lotidae > Lota > Lota lota. The sequence continues at coordinate 713,279 of JACYXH010000584.1, forward strand.
CTGTTCCTGGTCATGTTCATCTACGCCATCTTCGGCATGTCCAGCTTCGCCTACGCCAAGAAGGAGGACGGCATCGACGACCTCTTCAACTTCGAGACGTTTGGAAACAGCATGATCTGTCTGTTCCAGATCACCACCTCGGCCGGCTGGGACGGCCTGCTGGCGCCGCTCCTCAACAAGGAGCCCGACTGCAACAAGACGGAGCACCCGGGCAGCGGCCAGTCGGGCGACTGCGGAAACACCTTCGTGGCCGTCACCTTCTTTGTCAGCTACATCATCATCTGCTTCCTGATCGTGGTCAACATGTACATCGCCGTCATCCTGGAGAACTTCGGCGTGGCCACGGAGGAGAGCGCCGAGCCGCTGAGCGAGGACGACTTTGAGGTGTTCTACGAGGTGTGGGAGAAGTTTGACCCGCAAGCCACGCAGTTCATGGAGTACAACAAGCTCTCCGACTTTGCGGACGCCCTGGACCCACCGCTGCGGATCGCCAAGCCCAACAAGATCCAGCTGATCTCCATGGACATGCCCATGGTGAGCAGGGAGCGCATCCACTGCCTGGACATCCTGTTCGCCTTCACCAAGCGAGTGCTGGGCGAAGGCGGGGAGATGGACATGTTGAGAGGGCAGATGGAGGAACGCTTCATGGCCTCCAACCCCTCCAAGATGTCCTACGAACCAATAACGTCTACCCTTCGTCGCAAACAGGAAGAGATCTCAGCTGTGGTGATTCAAAGAGCATACAGGCGGCACCGGGTCACCCAGACCCCCGTGAATACTCCCTCCTACGCGCTCGACCGCGGTGAGTATGAGGAAACGGCCGTCATTGACAAGGAGAGAATTGTTACAGATTACAAATGCAATGACGATTGCGTGATGGATAAAAATGACACAACGCCCTCAGATGTCTCGCATAACAGCGCAACAGCGGAGCTGGACAAAGACAAATATGAAAAAGACAAAAGTGAAAAGGAGGTTGTGGGGAAAGATGTGGAGGAGCAGGGAAAGTGAAAAGAATTTGTGTGATGACCTATCGTTTCCATCCTCTGAAGGTGATAAGTGATCCACTGGACTTTGTTATCGAGTATAGATCTGGATGCCAAACGGCATCTTGTAACTCGACTCAAGCTCCAGTTTCAGTCCTAAATTAGGAACAGTTCTGGTCCTGACTTCTAACTGCAGGCTTTGGTCATATTTGGGGGATTTTTTTTTACATTTTGAATCCATATTCAAATCTGTTGCTGCAATTCAGTGTCTGGAATTATTTTAATATCAATTGGATTATTGAGATTATTTAAAAAAAAATACATTTAAATTTGTCCAGATCATTCAGTTCATTTTTCGTTTTTTATTATATGTGATAAATGCTTCTGAGGACGATCTGGCTTCATACGATACAGCTTTAAGTCCTGTTGAGGTATACATCGTGTACATCAACATCGAGGACAGGAAATATACACTTGCATGAATGCTCTTCCATGGTTATGCTTAGGTTTAGGATCAACATGATTATGCTTAGATTCATAATCTATCATATATCTGTCATGCTTAGATTTAAAATCAGCATGTCTCTCCATCATGTAAAAAAGTAAAAACTCTTAATGTCATTTACTTTTTTTATTTTTTTATTTTTTTAATACCTGCACATTATTTGCTATGAATGTCATTATGTGGTAACTGCTGGTGCATTGGGCTAATATTGTATTATGACCTGAGATATTTATATTTATCAAAGCTATGAATGTCATTATGTGGTAACTGCTGGTACATTGGGCTTGTATTGTGCTAGGACCTGAGATATTTGGATTGATCAAAGCTGCATCTGGAATAGGCCACAGAAGCCTTCACCATATCTCTACACTGAGATTGGACCCTCCGGAGTACAGTTTAAATCTCCATGCACCTTTTCCAATTAAACACTTTAGGGTTTTCCTCTTTCATTTAAGTATGAAACACTTTCAACACATTTTTTTTATGGGATATTCCATGTGTCAGTCTAATTTATGCAAATGCAGTGTGGTATGAAATGCATATAATTAATACGTTGTGCTTGCTGACATACAAGGATGTGACACTGATGTATCTGAGCTTCAAGTTGGCCCCTGTAATATACCAATGCCAATATTAATACTTTTGCATATATGAATGAAACATTTTCACAATATATAGCCTTGTGTTGAATAGCTGATTACTGTGTTACTGCATATTGCAATGATGTCCAAAGCATAGAAACTAGCAATAGCCCCAAAACAAACATAAAACAACAAAGGTTTTTTTTACTTTTGAAAGGGAATTGGACTTTGAATGTGTTTTTGCATATTTGTAAAGAACCCACTGCGCTTGAGGCTACAGAGCCTGATCATACACACCCAGGATGGAGGGAGAGAGACGTCCGAGGTCAGGATGCTGCATCACACATCATTATTTCATTACACTCACTTTGATTGCAGGTCTCTGTATCTTTTGTAAGTGGTTCATACGTGAAATCTTCCTATTGTATGACATCCCTTCTTCCTGTTGTATGCAACTTGCTTATTCCACATTTGTTTCACGTGTTAAAATGTTGGATATAATTATAGTTAATTATACATTACATGTGAATGTTTTCATCACACTGAATCTAGGGTTATTGCTTGCCATGTATCCGGTCAACGCATGCAGAATATTGCTATACCATAATAATAATAATATAATAATATATATATAAATAATATATAATAACGAATAAAGATGACATGTACCTAAAGTAGCTGTTGGATGTCCATTATGAATACATGCATATTGTGTCTATATTTAAATACATACGGGCCCCCCATACAGGCCCCCCATACAGGCCCCCCATACAGGCCCCCCATACAGGCCCCCCATACAGGCCCCCCATACAGGCCCCCCATACAGGCCCCCCATACAGGCCCCCCATACAGGCCCCCCATACAGGCCCCATGCTACTCCAACTCTTGTTTTGTTACAATAACTGTTCATTCAAATTGTTATTGTTGGTTGTAATATTGGTTAAGTTGTGTAGTACTAAGATTGGTTTATTGATACATTTCAGATTACATTTTTCAAAATAAGCATTCTATGTATAAAATAATGCAATCATTACTTTGGCATTAGTGACTGATCAGATATACACATTTCCCATTTCCACTGTTTAAATGCTTCAGGGGTGACAAAAGGGTTCAGTTAATGAGTCAATGATTTAATCCGATAGTATATATTTTAAATGCTAGAGGATTGGCAACAGGTATCCAAATAGGAGGATAGCCAGTGCAAAACGTTATAGGATAACTAACATTATAGGATAGCTAGTGTATTACATTATAGGATAACTAACATTATAGGATAGCTAACGCACACACACACACACACACACACACACACACACACACACACACACACACGTGCAAAGCAAAATATAAATGTGTGTGAGTCAAAAACAACAACTCTTAGCATCTTAAGTGGATCTATTTTGTTTAAATTTGTTTAAATCCTAACAGGCCAAACATCCAACCAAGTCCATCACAGCCTCCAGAGTCTTCATCACTAGAGGAAGAGGAGGAGCCTCAGGAGTGTCTTCATCCACTAGAGGAGGAGTCCAGATTTGTGTGCTTACTGTGTGAACATTATTTAAGTTTTGACCTGAAAAATTATTCCTGGTTAGGTTTTCAAACCAGGAAGTAACCAAATGGCGGTCGAGTGCCCTAACCCTGTTCTGTAGGACCATTTCAAATTCAGAGTGATGGCAGGACCTTTACCTGCTTGTTGCCCGGCAACCTGCCATTAGGCCGCTCTGTTGGACCCATCGGAACAGGAAGTGGAGGCCAAACCCATACATACTAAAGCATATACACCATTCATACTATACATACCAGATACACACTCACCAAACCCATACATACTATACATACCAGATACACACTCACCAAACCCATACATACAATAGAGAAATACATATACACCATAGATACTATTCATACTATACATACTATAGAGAAATACATATATACTATACATACCATAGATAAATACATAAATATAAGATGTAACATGTAACACATGGAAAGTACTGGAGCAGAAACATCAGGAGAAACCTGAGAAAGCTGTACAGCTCCATCCATAACAGCTCCATCTATAACAGCTCCATCTATAACAGCTGCGTAATGCTATTTGCTGTAGACTGATAGATAGGAAATCCCATTAGACAGGTCTTGGTGAGTAGTGCTCCACTTTACTGGCACGCATTCAACCGATCTCTCTATCTCTCTCTTTCTCTCTGCTTCTCTTTGCTTCTCTCTCTCCCTCTCTCTCTCCCTCTCTCTCTCCCTCTCTCTCTCCCTCTCTCTCTCCCTCTCTCTCTCACTATGTCCCTCTCTTTCACAATTCCAAATCCAAAATTATTAGAAATATATATTAACTAAGCAACATAACAATCAATCAAACAAACCAAGCTAGCATATTGTAACAAAGACAAAAGGAATGAAAACAATGTGAAACAGTAAATATCATATGTAGAACAATGTGAACATTACATAACATCTGTAGAACAATGTGAACATTACATAACATCTGTAGAACAATGTGAAACATTACATAACATCTGTAGAACAATGGAAACATTACATAACATCTGTAGAACAATGGAAACATTACATAACATCTGTAGAACAATGTGAAACATTACATAACATCTGTAGAACAATGGAAACATTACATAACATCTGTAGAACAATGGAAACATTACATAACATCTGTAGAACAATGTGAAACAGTAAATATCATCTGTAGAACAATGGAAACATTACATAACATCTGTAGAACAATGGAAACATTACATAACATCTGTAGAACAATGGAAACATTACATAACATCTGTAGAACAATGTGAAACACTACATAACATCTGTAGAACAATGTGAAACATTACATAACATCTGTAGAACAATGGAAACACTACATAACATCTGTAGAACAATGTGAAACATTACATAACATCTGTAGAACAATGGAAACACTACATAACATCTGTAGAACAATGTGAAACATTACATAACATCTGTAGAACAATGTGAAACATTACATAACATCTGTAGAACAATGTGAAACACTACATTACATCTGTAGAACAATGTGAAACACTACATAACAATGGAAACAATGTGAACCAGAGGATATGTGAAGGTGTTGGTGATGCTTTGGTGTTCAGGAAGGCTGCAACTTAAAGGGATACAACCATTACTAGCACTTGATCGGTGATGCTTTGGTGTTCAGGAAGGCTGCAACTTAAAGGGATACAACCATTACTAGCACTTGATTCCCGTGAGTCCTCCAGTCTGCCCACTAATAGCATTCAAATGCATTCTTTATAAGTGCTGCAACACGTACAGTATGAAGGGCCCTAACAGCAGGTCCTCATAGGTACACACACATTTCAACACGTACAGTATGAAGGGCCCTAACAGCAGGTCCTCATAGGTACACACACATAATGCAACACGTACAGTATGAAGGGCCCTAACAGCAGGTCCTCATAGGTACACACACACAATGCAACACGTACAGTATGAAGGGCCCTAACAGCAGGTCCTCATAGGTACACACACACAATGCAACATGTACAGTATGTAGGGCCCTAACAGCAGGTCCTCATAGGTACACACACACAATGCAACATGTACAGTTAGTAGGGCCCTAACAGCAGGTCCTCATAGGTACACACACACAATGCAACACGTACAGTATGAAGGGCCCTAACAGCAGGTCCTCATAGGTACACACACACAATGCAACATGTACAGTATGTAGGGCCCTAACAGCAGGTCCTCATAGGTACACACACACAATGCAACATGTACAGTATGAAGGGCCCTAACAGCAGGTCCTCATAGGTACACACACACAATGCAACACGTACAGTATGAAGGGCCCTAACAGCAGGTCCTCATAGGTACACACACACAATGCAACATGTACAGTATGTAGGGCCCTAACAGCAGGTCCTCATAGGTACACACACACATGTCAACACGTACAGTATGAAGGGCCCTAACAGCAGGTCCTAATAGGTACACACACACATGTCAACACGTACAGTATGTAGGGCCCTAACAGCAGGTCCTCATAGGTACACACACACAATGCAACACGTACAGTATGAAGGGCCCTAACAGCAGGTCCTCATAGGTACACACACACAAGTCAACACGTACAGTATGTAGGGCCCTAACAGCAGGTCCTCATAGGTACACACACACATTTCAACACGTACAGTATGTAGGGCCCTAACAGCAGGTCCTCATAGGTACACACACACATTTCAACACGTACAGTATGTAGGGCCCTAACAGCAGGTCCTCATAGGTACACACACACAATGCAACATGTACAGTATGTAGGGCCCTAACAGCAGGTCCTCATAGGTACACACACACATTGCAACACGTACAGTATGTAGGGCCCTAACAGCAGGTCCTCATAGGTACACACACACAATGCAACACGTACAGTATGAAGGGCCCTAACAGCAGGTCCTCATAGGTACACACACACATGTCAACATGTACAGTATGTAGGGCCCTAACAGCAGGTCCTCATAGGTACACACACACATGTCAACACGTATAGTATTAAGGGCCCTCAGAGCAGGTCCTCATAGGTACACACACACATTTCAACACGTACAGTATGAAGGGCCCTAACAGCAGGTCCTCATAGGTACACACACACATGCCAACATGTACAGTATGAAGGGCCCTCAGAGGATTAGTCAAATCATATGGAAAGCCCTTTAAACATTCAATCAGTAGCAGTAATAGCAATTGTAGATATCAACAACTCCTATTTGACTAGTTATAATTCCAAGTCAACATATCCATAATGTAATTTTGACTAGTAGCAATTCTAATTAAAGATATCTACAATTAATTTCTCACTAGTCAAAATGTTCATTCTTGATATCAACAATTAATTTCTTACTAGTGGAAATGTAAATTGTAGATATCTACAATTGTTCTTACATTACAGATATCATTAATTGAATTCTAGATATCTAAAATTCAATTCTGACTAGTCCAAATATAATTATTGATATGTCGGCTTGGAATTGTAACTAGTAAGAGTGTGATTTCAGATATCTAAAATTGCATTGCAGATATCTGAAATACAATTGTAACTAGTGAAAACTATATTCGTACTAGTAACAATTATGTTTGAGATATCTACAATTCCTTTTATAACTAGTCAGAATTGAATTTTAGATATCAAAAATATTATATAAAAATATTATATTATATATTATTATAAATATTATAATAATCTATATAATCTATTAATATAACTAATCAAAATGTAATTGTAGATTTCTTCAATGACGTACATACAGTATATATCTGAAACTAATATGATAATTACGGCGACATACATACAGATATCTTAAATTAACATGCCGAAATGTCATTTCCACTAGATAAAACGACATCGCTACTAGTCAGCCCAACTGATTCAATGTCAAACGGGCTTGCCATACAAATCAAATCAAACGCTGTCTCATTTCCAATCATTAGAAAATGTTGTTGTGGATTCGAATAATGAGGTCATAATTCTTTGAGCTGAAAGACACCCCCCCCCCCATTCCTATTGGTTAAACCCTGTGTGTGTGTGTGTGTGTGTGTGTGTTCACTGGACTGTGTGGTACAGTGCTGTTGCACATGCTCAGAGCTCAATAGCTCGATAGGTTTTGAACAAGCGGTTCTGAATAACGATCATGTGTGCGTGTGCTAGTTACTCTCTGATGAGCCAATGAAGGTCTCCCTTTGGAGAGTTGCCACAGTGCCCAGGCTGGCTCTGCTGTCTGGTCCTATTGCTCCTACTGGTCCTACTGGTCCTACTGGTCCTACTGGTCCTACTGGTCCTACTAGACCTACTGGTCCTACTGGTCCTACTGGACCTACTGGTCCTACTGGTCCTACTGGTCCTACAAGACCTACTGGTCCTACTGGACCTACTGGTCCTACAAGACCTACTGGTCCTACTGCTCCTACTGGTCCTACTGGTCCTACTAGACCTACTGGTCGTACTGGTCCTACTAGACCTACTTCTCCTACTGGTCCTACTAGACCTACTTCTCCTACTGGTCCTACTAGACCTACTGGTCCTACTGGTCCGACTAGACCTACTTCTCCTACTGGTCCTACTAGACCTACTGGTCCTACTTCTCCTACTGGTCCTACTGGTCCTACTAGACCTACTGCTCCTACTGGACCTACTGCTCCTACTGGTCCTACAAGACCTACTGGTCCTACTGGTCCTACTGGACCTACTGGTCCTACTGGTCCTACTTCTCCTACTGGTCCTACTGCTCCTACTGTTCCTACTGGTCCCACTGGTCCTACTGGTCCTACTAGACCTACTGGTTCTACTGGTCCTACTGGTCCTACTGGACTTGCTGGTCAAACAGGACCTGCTAACCTACACGCAGGCCTCCCCCTCCACATACCAAGAAAAGAATCAATGTGTTGCATAACATTAACAGATTAGCATTGGTTGAGTGGCAATTTCAAATTTCAAATTTCAACTTTAACTTCTAGACTTGAACTAAAGTAGAATAAAAGGACAAAAAGTAGCCTTTGGAATACCAACTGGCCAAGTTAGCATCAGTTATTTCTTCTCTCCATCGTAGATATTTTAAATGTGTGCCAATCTTGATCTAAAGGTCAACAGGCCTGAGGGTCAATAGGTCAACAGGTCTGAGGGTCAACAGGTCTGAGGGTCAACAGGCCTGAGGGTCAACAGGTCTGAGGGTCAACAGGCCTGAGGGTCAACAGGTCTGAGGGTCAACAGGCCTGAGGGTCAACAGGTCTGAGGGTCAACAGGCCTGAGGGTCAACAGGTCTGAGGGTCAACAGGTCTGAGGGTCAATAGGTCAACAGGCCTGAGGGTCAACAGGCCTGAGGGTCAACAGGTCTGAGGGTCAACAGGCCTGAGGGTCAACAGGTCTGAGGGTCAACAGGTCTGAGGGTCAACAGGCCTGAGGGTCAACAGGTCTGAGGGTCAACAGGTCTGAGGGTCAATAGGTCAACAGGCCTGAGGGTCAACAGGTCTGAGGGTCAACAGGCCTGAGGGTCAACAGGTCTGAGGGTCAACAGGTCTGAGGGTCAACAGGTCTGAGGGTCAACAGGTCTGAGGGTCAATAGGTCAACAGGCCTGAGGGTCAACAGGTCTGAGGACTCAGCCGGGTTAACAACAGTCTTTCCCAGCTGTTGTCACGTCTCCTTCCTGGAAGGATGGTCATGTGATTCTCCATGGCAACATGGCGACTAAGGGATGGGGCAAACCAACTCAATCTGAGTGTTTTAGTGACCCGATGTGCCCTTACGCAAAACTAAAACAGCGAAATAGACCAACTCAACGACCCAGCCAGAGTCATAACTTTTGAGTCCTCTGTTGTATTATAAATCATATAAAGAGTAAAAAATATACGAAAAGCTCAACGTTTATTATTTTTTAAATAACCATTTTTTAAATTTTCTTTTTATTGTTATTTTATTGTTGTTTTTATATTGTTAATATTTTTATTATTATTATTTCTATCATTATTATCATTATTATTTTATTATTATTATTATTATTATTATTATTATTATTATTATTATTATTATTATTATTATTATTATATTTATTTACGGCTTAGTAAACAAGTTTGGTGGAAGCACAAACGTGTCAAAATGCGCCACCTGGCGGTAGATAGCAGTTCACTGGCAAAGATGGCGACTACGTTGTTACTAAGTTACCGAAGACGCTGGAGATATTAGCTTAAAGCCCAACATAGCATTAGCTGTTTAGTTGCCGATGTCACCTCAGCTACAGTATTCTCTAACACTGAACTGAATCACTTGGTATTTAACGTTCACCTCCGAACGTTTCGTCGAAGTGGAGAAATGGAGGACGAGGACACAGCTTTGGTAAGTTGGTTACAGTTATTAAGGTAACGTTAAAGATAAAGAGTTAATGTGTGGTAATGTCACAGCAGCCAAAGCAACGCAGTATATCTGCAGATAATACAATAAAGACTATTTAGGAAACATCCACAGACAACGCAGGGCTGAGTGGCCTCTGGTATTTTCCTATCCTTATACTTTGCATTATTCGTCATTTTTATTGCATGTCTTATCATTACATTGTACTTATTATCCAACCGCATTAACTTCAACATATACGCCCAATGCGTACGCTTCGATGTTTTATAGCACACGTTTCATGTTTACCTACAGGGTTTAATCGCTTACTATTGCTATGAAAAGTATTACAACCACGCAGTCATGGCAGCAACAGGGGCTCAGAGGAGATTCAGCAATGAGGCCATATTCCGTTTTCTCCATGCATACGGCACTCTGATGCAAGGTAAGACCTGTGAGGTCACATGTCTAACCCAAGGTAATATCTGTGTTTTTGAGTGGCATGTCTACTACTACTACTATATTTCGCCACATATGTTCTTTGCTGCAGATCAAATTCAAGATGCCATAACAGAATTGGAGTTGATAAGAGACAGTAGGGATGTGTCTTTGTGCACCTTAATGGCTCTTGTATACGCTGAAAAAAAGAAGCCACATCCAGGTAAAGAAATCCAATCCTATTTGATTGATGAATGCCATTGTAACCTGGTGTAGATCCCTCACATAGACGGTGCCTGCCAGCCTGATATTTGTGTGTGCGTGTCCATCTCTTGGCCAGACCGGGACATGGTTCAGGAGCTGGACGCCAAGGTGAAGGAGGATCGTAAGAGCTCGTCCCCCAAGGAGCTGTACCACGCTGGGATGTTTCTCTGGCTGCTGGGGAGAAACGACAAAGCCAGAGAATACGTGGAGAGAATGATCAAAGTGTCGAATGGTTCCAGAGAGGTGAGGTGTTTGTTAGCTCAACGAGAGCGTAGCGGCCAGGGTTCCAGACTCCCAGGACCTGATTTGACTGCAAGTGGCTGTGGATAAAAGAGCTGTTGTTATTGACGTGATGACATGTTTGCATGCAGGGTTTAATCCTAAAAGCCTGGATAGACCTGACATCTGGGAAGGAGGCTTACGCCAAGAAGTCTGTAAAGTACTTTGACGAGGGGCTGAAAGAGAAAGCAGATGTTTTCGCTCTGATGGGAAAGGTAAGATGGTCAGAAACAGAGAAGAGTTCTTGCAGCTGGAATCTAAAAACTGTGTTCAACGTGAGACTGATGATGACGCTTCAAATGTAGTCTTTTTCAAATGTTAGTAAGATCGTTCATGTTGGAATATGTTATAGTTTTGCGTGCAACATTAGTAACCATCTCAATCCTTTGTCATATGAATAGTTCATAAGTTAGTTGAGATTATTGTGGAAATGAGCTCTTTGCTGGTAGTGAGCACACCAGTTCACCTGAGTAAGTGTTTTTCAGGCCCAGTACTATGAGTACCGTCAGAACTACTCCGGTGCTCTGGAGGTAATCAGCCAAGTCATCGTTAAGGTCCCCGGGTTCTTACCAGCCGCCATCAAGAAGATGAAGCTTCTGCTCAGCCTGCAAGACTGGGAACAAACCATCGATGCAGCACACAGGTCTCACACACACACACACACACACACACACACACACACACACACACACACACACACACACACACACACACACACACACACACACACACACACGACCAGGTCCAGATGCAGTGTGGGGTTAGTGTGTGATCCCTGGACCAGGTCCAGATGCAGTGTGGGGTTAGTGTGTGATCCCTGGACCAGGTCCAGATGCAGTGTGGGGTTAGTGTGTGATCCCTGGACCAGGTCCAGATGCAGTGTGGGGTTAGTGTGTGATCCCTGGCTCTGGACCAGGTCCAGATGCAGTGTGGGGTTAGTGGGATCCCTGGACCAGGTCCAGATGCAGTGTGGGGTTAGTGTGTGATCCCTGGACCAGGTCCAGATGCAGTGTGGGGTTAGTGTGTGATCCCTGGACCAGGTCCAGATGCAGTGTGGGGTTAGTGTGATCCCTGGACCAGGTCCAGATGCAGTGTGGGGTTAGTGGGATCCCTGGACCAGGTCCAGAGGCAGTGTGGGGTTAGTGTGTGATCCCTGGACCAGGTCCAGAGGCAGTGTGGGGTTAGTGTGTGATCCCTGGACCAGGTCCAGATGCAGTGTGGGGTTAGTGGGATCCCTGGGTTATTGTGAAATGGGAGGGGGTCGTTGGCTGGCTGCCAGCCTCCTTTTTAAATGGGTGTCCAGTGGGTGTAGCTTACAGGTTTAATCTTGTTTGACTTTGAGCTTATAAACTGAGAGGTTGCCCTAAGTAGTGTCAGGCATTACATTAGCCTCTGATCATGGGGTCCTCCCCATATTTAGATGGGTTGTAGAAGGAGGGCTGTTTCATTGCTTGTTAGTTAAACGCATCGCATTTCAGTCTCTTGCAGAAGGATGTGAATAACCTGGAGGCCCTGAGGATGCTGGCTCTGCACTCCTTATGCAGAGATGGAGATATTACTGAGGTGAGCCTCGCTGTAGTTACGCTGTTTTGAATTCATCTGAGGGAATATGAATAATAAACCTTTTCCTCTGGGCAGTCGGTGAGGCATCTGTCCAGCCTCATCAGTAGCCTGGATGTCCTGGAGCCTCACAACCCAGAGATGTCGTACAAGATGTCGCTCGCGTTCACCCGCACCGTGAGACACCCCCCATACACAAAGAAGCTATTAAAAAGTCCCCACACCCATGTCTGTCTGAAATGGGTCGGCCCAGGTGAATAAGTGTGATTGTATCGTATTCCTTCTGGTTTCCCTGGTCCGTAGTGCGGGCGCAGTGACAAGGTGCTCCAGCTGACGTCTAGGATGGTGGAGCGGGCCTTCTCACAGGCCCCCAGGGACGGGGAGATGGCTACCGAGCTGGGGTACCAGATGGTGCTGCAGGGCCGCATCAAGGAAGCTATGCAGTGGTACAAGACAGCCATGAGCCTGGACGAGACCAGTGTCCAGGCCCTGACCGGTACAACATACCTACTACTAAACTACTCTATATATAATATATACTGTACAACATACCTACTACTAAACTACTCTCTCTATATATGATATATACTGTACACTCACCAGTACAACATACCTACTACTAAACTACTCTATATATTATATATACTGTACAACATACCTACTACTAAACTACTCTATATATATATAATATATACTGTACACTCACCAGTACAACATACCTACTACTAAACTACTCTCTATATAATATATACTGTACAACATACCTACTACTAAACTACTCTCTCTATATATAATATATACTGTACAACATACCTACTACTAAACTACTCTATATATAATATATACTGTACAACATACCTACTACTAAACTACTCTATATATAATATATACTGTACAACATACCTACTACTAAACTACTCTCTATATAATATATACTGTACAACATACCTACTACTAAACTACTCTATATATATATAATATATACTGTACACTCACCAGTACAACATACCTACTACTAAACTACTCTATATATAATATATACTGTACAACATACCTACTACTAAACTACTCTATATATAATATATACTGTACAACATACCTACTACTAAACTACTCTCTATATAATATATACTGTACAATATAATATATACTGTACAACATACCTACTACTAAACTACTCTATATATAATATATACTGTACAACATACCTACTACTAAACTACTCTATATATAATATATACTGTACAACATACCTACTACTAAACTACTCTATATATAATATATACTGTACAACATACCTACTACTAAACTACTCTCTATATATAATATATACTGTACAACATACCTACTACTAAACTACTCTCTATATATAATATATACTGTACAACATACCTACTACTAAACTACTCTCTCTATATATGATATATACTGTACAACATACCTACTACTAAACTACTCTCTCTATATATGATATATACTGTACAACATACCTACTACTCTATATAATATATACTGTACAACATACCTACTACTAAACTACTCTCTCTATATATGATATATACTGTACAACATACCTACTACTAAACTACTCTCTCTATATATGATATATACTGTACAACATACCTACTACTAAACTACTCTATATAATATATACTGTACAACATACCTACTACTAAACTACTCTATATATAATATATACTGTACAACATACCTACTACTAAACTACTCTCTCTATATATGATATATACTGTACAACATACCTACTACTAAACTACTCTCTCTATATATGATATATACTGTACAACATACCTACTACTAAACTACTCTATATAATATATACTGTACAACATACCTACTACTAAACTACTCTATATATAATATATACTGTACAACATACCTACTACTAAACTACTCTCTCTATATATGATATATACTGTACAACATACCTACTACTAAACTACTCTCTCTATATATAATATATACTGTACAACATACCTACTACTAAACTACTCTCTATAAATAATATATACTGTACAACATACCTACTACTAAACTACTCTCTATTTAATATATACTGTACAACATACCTACTACTAAACTACTCTATATAATATATACTGTACAACATACCTACTACTAAACTACTCTATATAATATATACTGTACAACATACCTACTACTAAACTACTCTATATAATATATACTGTACAACATACCTACTACTAAACTACTCTCTATATAATATATACTGTACAACATACCTACTACTAAACTACTCTCTATAAATAATATATACTGTACAACATACCTACTACTAAACTACTCTCTATATAATATATACTGTACAACATACCTACTACTAAACTACTCTCTCTATATATAATATATACTGTACACTCACCAGTACAACATACCTACTACTAAACTACTCTATATATAATATATACTGTACAACATACCTACTACTAAACTACTCTATATATAATATATACTGTACAACATACCTACTACTAAACTACTCTCTATATATAATATATACTGTGCAATATAATATATACTGTACAACATACCTACTACTAAACTACTCTATATATAATATATACTGTACAACATACCTACTACTAAGCTACTCTCTCTATATAATATATACTGTACAATATAATATATACTGTACAACATACCTACTACTAAACTACTCTCTATAAATAATATATACTGTACAACATACCTACTACTAAACTACTCTCTATATAATATATGCTGTACAACATACCTACTACTAAACTACTCTCTCTATATATAATATATACTGTACACTCACCAGTACAACATACCTACTACTAAACTACTCTATATATAATATATACTGTACAACATACCTACTACTAAACTACTCTATATATAATATATACTGTACAACATACCTACTACTAAACTACTCTCTATATATAATATATACTGTGCAATATAATATATACTGTACAACATACCTACTACTAAACTACTCTATATATAATATATACTGTACAACATACCTACTACTAAGCTACTCTATATATATACTATATACTGTACAACATCCCTACTACTAAACTACTCTCTATATAATATATACTGTACAACATACCTACTACTAAACTACTCTCTATATATATGATATATACTGTACACTCACCAGTACAACATACCTACTACTAAACTACTCTATATATAATATATACTGTACAACATACCTACTACTAAACTACTCTATATATAATATATACTGTACAACATACCTACTACTAAACTACTCTCTCTATATATGATATATACTGTACACTCACCAGTACAACATACCTACTACTAAACTACTCGCTCTATATATGATATATACTGTACACTCACCAGTACAACATACCTACTACTAAACTACTCTATATATAATATATACTGTACAACATACCTACTACTAAACTACTCTATATATAATATATACTGTACAATAGAATATATACTGTACAACATACCTACTACTAAACTACTCTATATATAATATATACTGTACAACATACCTACTACTAAACTACTCTCTCTATATATAATATATACTGTACAATATAATATATACTGTACAACATACCTACTACTAAACTACTCTATATATAATATAGACTGTACAACATACCTACTACTAAACTACTCTATATATAATATATACTGTACAATATAATATATACTGTACAACATACCTACTACTAAACTACTCTATATATAATATATACTGTACAACATACCTACTACTAAACTATTCTATATATAATATATACTGTACAACATACCTACTACTAAACTACTCTATATATAATATATACTGTACAACATACCTACTACTAAACTACTCTATATATAATATATACTGTACAACATACCTACTACTAAACTACTCTCTATTTATAATATATACTGTACAACATACCTACTACTAAACTACTCTATATATAATATATACTGTACAATATAATATATACTGTACAACATACCTACTACTAAACTACTCTATATATAATATAGACTGTACAACATACCTACTACTAAACTACTCTATATATAATATATACTGTACAATATAATATATACTGTACAACATACCTACTACTAAACTACTCTATATATAATATATACTGTACAACATACCTACTACTAAACTACTCTCTATATATATAATATATACTGTACAATATACCTACTACTAAACTTCTCTATATATAATATATACTGTACAACATACCTACTACTAAACTACTCTATATATAATATATACTGTACAATATAATATATACTGTACAACATACCTACTACTAAACTACTCTCTATATATATAATATATACTGTACACTCACCAGTACAACATACCTACTACTGTGTGTAGTAGTAGTAGTAGCAGCTCTAGTAGTAGTAGTAGTAGTAGTAGTAATAGTAGCAGCTCTAGTAGTAGTAGTAGTAGCAGTGGCAGTAGTACTTTTAACTGTACAAGAGAGCAGTGCTGTGGTAGGACTCATTCGGCAGCCCCTCCTCCCAATGCAATGTCCTTTCCACACGCACCATGTTCCTTACTACTGAAGACCATGTATCGTGTGTGTTGTGAAGCTCTGTGGATCTGTGTGTGGATCTGTGTGTGTTGTGAAGCCTGCAGGATAAGCAGCATCCACTCCCGGGTGTAGGTCCAAATCCACACGGCCAGAGGGACTTTCAGGGTTTTTACAGGTTTCTTGTAGTTGTGCTAATAGTTGTGGTTCTGGAACAAGAAATACACAGTAATGTGTGTTGCCGACGTATTCATTAACACTCACGATTGAAAGTCCCCTTGACGTTGCAGCCCTCTGTGGAGTGTGGGGTGATGGCCGAGTCAGACTGATTGGACTCTGGGTCTGGGTGAGGCTGCACTCCTGTTGCACATTGAGTGATCAATGTGCAAAGGGGTAACCAGCCATCACCACACACACTCCACACCCTCATTAACTGTCATAAGCTATTCTAGCCAATCATTCCAGCTACTCCGAGCCTTTTCTACCACGTGTGTTTCTGTATATACTCATATACTACTCTGTCTCAGGTATGATCCGATGCCAGCTCATGGAAGGACAGCTGGAAGAGGCGGAGCTGCAGTTGGAGTTCCTCACTGAGGTTCAACAGTCCATCGGGAAATCTGGGGTATGGAGTCTGGGTCTGGAATCACAGAATTTAAATATTAAAACTGTCAATATACTATACTCACTCACTGCCCTCACACACTACCCTCACTACCCTCACACACTACCCTCACACACTACCCTCACTGCCCTCACACACTACCCTCACACACTACCCTCACTACCCTCACACACTACCCTCACTGCCCTCACACACTACCCTCACACACTACCCTCACTACCCTCACACACTACCCTCACACACTACCCTCACTGCCCTCACACACTACCCTCACACACTACCCTCACACACTACCCTCACACACTACCCTCACACACTACCCTCACACACTACCCTCACTACCCTCACACACTACCCTCACCGCCCTCACACACTACCCTCACTACCCTCACACACTACCCTCACACACTACCCTCACTACCCTCACACACTACCCTCACACACTACCCTCACACACCTCCTCCTTCCTCCCATCAGGAGCTGCTGTACCTGCGGGCGGTGCTGGCGGTGAGGAGGCGTAGACCCCAGGAGGAGGTGGCAGGCCTGCTGAACGACACGGTGGACACCCACTTCACCACCCTGCAGGGGCTGCCTCTGGGCGTAGAGTACCTGGAGAAACTCAACCCTGACTTCCTGCTGGAGATCGTCCAGGACTACCTGGCCCTTTGCCCTACCCAGGTGGGTGTCTATGAATAAAGCCCCTGTCACACATGCAGTCTTACCCTGCAATATTCCAGAGGATTTCCTGCATGGGATCATGTGTGAATGGGAACAGCAATCGATATTCCGGGAAATCTGCACCGGCAATTTGCCTGCTCAAGACTTATTAACATTTCCGGATTGCTGCCGTTACGGCTGTGTTGTGAATGAAAGGGTGGAAGATGGAAATGTTCCTGAACGTAGCTGCATGTGGGAATAGTGTAAATCACTAATGTGCCTGCAATGTTATTAACATTGAGAGTACAGTCTTATTATACTGGGTTACATTGAGAGTACAGTCTTATTATACTGGGTTACATTGAGAGTACAGTCTTATTATACTGGGTTACATTGAGAGTACAGTCTTGTTATACTGGGTTACATTGAGAGTAGTCTTATAATACTGGGTTACATTGAGAGTAGTCTTATTATACCGGGTTACATTGAGAGTAGAGTCTTATTATACTGGGTTATATTGAGAGTACAGTCTTATTATACTGGGTTACATTGAGAGTACAGTCTTATTATACTGGGTTACATTGAGAGTAGTCTTATTATACTGGGTTACATTGAGAGTACAGTCTTATTATACTGGGTTACATTGAGAGTACAGTCTTATTATACTGGGTTACATTGAGAGTAGTCTTATTATACTGGGTTACATTGAGAGTACAGTCTAATTATACTGGGTTACATTGAGAGTACAGTCTTATTATACTGGGTTACATTGAGAGTACAGTCTTATTATACTGGGTTACATTGAGAGTACAGTCTTATTATACTGGGTTACATTGAGAGTAGTCTTATTATACTGGGTTACATTGAGAGTAGTCTTATTATACTGGGTTACATTGAGAGTAGTCTTATAATACTGGGTTACATTGAGAGTAGTCTTATTATACTGGGTTACATTGAGAGTAGTCTTATTATACTGGGTTACATTGAGAGTACAGTCTTATTATACTGGGTTACATTGAGGGTACAGTCTTATTATACTGGGTTATATTGAGAGTACAGTCTTATAATACTGGGTTACATTGAGAGTAGTCTTATTATACTGGGTTACATTGAGAGTAGTCTTATTATACTGGGTTACATTGAGAGTACAGTCTTATTATACTGGGTTACATTGAGGGTACAGTCTTATTATACTGGGTTACATTGAGAGTACAGTCTTATTATACTGGGTTACATTACTGAAAATGTTCTGTGTATGTGCGTGTGTGCATACGTGTCTGGTTATGTGTGTTTGTGTGTGTGTTTGTTTGATTGTGTGTGCGTATGTGCATGTGTGCGTGCGTATATGTGTGTGTGTGTGTGTGTGTGTGTGTGTGTGTGTGTGTGTGTGTGTGTGTGTGTGTGTGTGTGTGTGTGTGTGTGTGTGTGTGTGTGTGTGTGTGTGTGTGTGTGTGTGTGTGTGTGTGTGTGTGTGTGAGAGAGTGTGTGTGTGTGTGTTCCAGCCACCAGTCCAGTGCCAGGCTCCATCGGGCCGTCTGCTGCATTGTTCCTCTGTGCTGGACACAGTGGTCCAGATGGTTCCCGGTCTGCTACAAGGGCTCTTTATGCTGGCCAGAGTCCGCTTCCTCTCTGGTGAGCTCCCAAACCAATGATTTAGGAATCCTCTGACATGATTAGTGGAGCAGGGAAACAGATGCTCATCTTCCCACTAACGAGAAGCCTCTTGTGTACTAGTGGGTGTATCTTGTGTACTGGTGGGTGTATCTTGTGTACTGGTGGGTGTATCTTGTGTACTGGTGGGTGTATCTTGTGTACTGGTGGGTGTATCTTGTATTCTGGGGAGGTGATGCTTCCCTGTATCAATAACTTCCTTCTGTCACGTTAAGGTTAAAACTAGTACAAATTTGATGAAGAGTAGGTGTAGAGGAATAGACATATAATAGCTTCCCTTAGAAACTACAGCTACTACCTATTCCCATAGGAGCTATACTAACTAAGTATTCACTTAGAAACTATACTCCCTAAGTATTTCCTTAGCACTATACTCACTAAGTATTTCCTTAGCACTATACTCACTAAGTATTTCCTAAGGAACTATACTCCCTATTTTTTTCTTTGGCACTGCCCACTAAGTATTTCCTGTAGTAATCCTGAGTATGTGTTGCTCCAGGGGACATGGAGCTGGTCATATGAACTGGTTACCAGGTATGTCTTAGTAACTAGTAGGTCCTGCTCCAGGGGACATGGAGCAGGTCATATGAACTGGTTACCAGGTATGTCTTAGTAACTAGGAGGTCCTGCTCCAGGGGACATGGAGCTGGTCATATGAACTGGTTACCAGGTATGTCTTAGTAACTAGTAGGTCCTGCTCCAGGGGACATGGAGCTGGCCCAGAGGAGTCTGCAGCGCTGCCTGGATCAGAAGCCTTCCCATGCAGACGCCCACCTCCTCATGTCCCAGATCCACCTGCTGCAGGGAAACTTCAAGCTGTGCTCCCAGTCCCTGGAACTCTGCCTCAGCCACAATTTTGAGGTTTGTGACCCAGTCACACAGTATCGTTATTAGCAGCTGCTGTTAATTTGTGTGTGTGTGTATGTTCAAGTCACAGCAGAAAACAAAGGCAATACAATTCAGTAGTTTGGACTTGCTGGAGCACACTAGACACAGTTAGACCTAGACTAGCCACTAAACACAGCCAGACCTAGACTATCCACTAAACACAGCCAGACCTAGACTAGCCACTAAACACAGTTAGACCTAGACTAGCCACACTAGACACAGCCAGACCTAGACTAGCCACACTAGACACAGCCAGACCTAGACTAGCCATACTAGACACAGCCAGACCTAGACTAGCCACACAAAACACAGTTAGACCTTGACTAGCCACACTAGACACAGCCAGACCTAGACTAGCCACACAAAACACAGTTAGACCTAGACTAGCCACACTAGACACAGCCAGACCTAGACTAGCCACACTAGACACAGCCAGACCTAGACTAGCCATACTAGACACAGCCAGACCTAGACTAGCCATACTAGACACAGCCAGACCTAGACTAGCCACACTAAACACAGTTAGACCTAGACTAGCCACACTAGACACAGCCAGACCTAGACTAGCCACACTAGACACAGCCAGACCTAGATTAGCCACACTAGCCACAGCCAGACCTAGACTAGCCACACTAGACACAGCCAGACCTAGACTAGCCACACAAAACACAGTTAGACCTAGACTAGCCACACTAGACACAGCCAGACCTAGACTAGCCACACTAGACACAGCCAGACCTAGACTAGCCACACTAGACACAGCCAGACCTAGACTAGTCACACTAGACACAGCCAGACCTAGACTACCCACACTAGACACAGCCAGACCTAGACTAGCCACACTAGACACAGCCAGACCTAGACTAGCCATACTAGACACAGTTAGACCTAGACTATCCACTAAACACAGTTAGACCTAGACTAGCCACACTAGACACAGTTAGACCTAGACTACCCACTAAACACGGTTAGACCTAGACTAGCCACACTAGACACAGCCAGACCTAGACTAGCCACAGCCAGACCTAGACTAGCCACACTGGCCACATAGCCAACCCTTTCTCCACGGCCCTCATGTGAACTCGTCCGCAGGTCCGAGAGCGCCCTCTGTACCACCTGATCAAGGCGCAGGCCCAGAAGAAGGCGGGAGAGCTGCTGGGAGCCATCCAGACGCTGCAGACGGCCCTCAGCCTGCCTGGGGTCCGCAGGGCCGGCTCCTCCACCAAGACCCGGAGCAAAAAGCCGGAGCTCAGCCCCTCTGACGCTGTCTCCATCTTCCTGGAACTAGCGCAGGCCCTCTGGCAGAATGGAGAACAGGTATAAATAGAAATATTCATCATATATTATATAGTATTAATAAATGTATACTATATAATAACATATGAATATACTGGATCATAAATAATATATAATTATAAAATATATTGTTAATATTAATAATATATTAATAATATTAATAATGTAGAGATAACTGGACCATTCCAGCATGAGGCAGCCAAGGTGATGCAGGAGTTAAATTATTAATATTAATATTAATATATGGATTCCAGCATGAGGCAGCCAAGGTGATGCAGGAGTTATATTATTAATATTAATATTAATATATGGATTCCAGCATGAGGCAGCCAAGGTGATGCAGGAGTTATATTATTAATATTAATATTAATATATGGATTCCAGCATGAGGCAGCCAAGGTGATGCAGGAGTTATATTATTAATATTAATATTAATATGAATATATGGATTCCAGCATGAGGCAGCCAAGGTGATGCAGGAGTTCTATTTTTAATATTAATATTAATATATGGATTCCAGCATGAGGCAGCCAAGGTGATGCAGGAGTTATATTCTTAATATTAATATGAATATGAATATATGGATTCCAGCATGAGGCAGCCAAGGTGATGCAGGAGTTCTATTCTTAATATTAATATTAATATATGGATTCCAGCATGAGGCAGCCAAGGTGATGCAGGAGTTCTATTCTTAATATTAATATTAATATATGGATTCCAGCATGAGGCAGCCAAGGTGATGCAGGAGTTCTATTCTTAATATTAATATTAATATATGGATTCCAGCATGAGGCAGCCAAGGTGATGCAGGAGTTATATTCTTAATATTAATATGAATATGAATATATGGATTCCAGCATGAGGCAGCCAAGGTGATGCAGGAGTTCTATTCTTAATATTAATATTAATATATGGATTCCAGCATGAGGCAGCCAAGGTGATGCAGGAGTTCTATTCTTAATATGAATATTAATATATGGATTCCAGCATGAGGCAGCCAAGGTGATGCAGGAGTTATATTATTAATATGAATATGAATATGAATATATGGATTCCAGCATGAGGCAGCCAAGGTGATGCAGGAGTTAAATTATTAATATTAATATTAATATATGGATTCCAGCATGAGGCAGCCAAGGTGATGCAGGAGTTATATTATTAATATTAATATGAATATGAATATATGGATTCCAGCATGAGGCAGCCAAGGTGATGCAGGAGTTATATTATTAATATGAATATGAATATATGGATTCCAGCATGAGGCAGCCAAGGTGATGCAGGAGTTATATTATTAATATGAATATGAATATATGGATTCCAGCATGAGGCAGCCAAGGTGATGCAGGAGTTATATTATTAATATGAATATGTATATATGGATTCCAGCATGAGGCAGCCAAGGTGATGCAGGAGTTATATTATTAATATGAATATGAATATATGGATTCCAGCATGAGGCAGCCAAGGTGATGCAGGAGTTATATTATTAATATGAATATGAATATATGGATTCCAGCATGAGGCAGCCAAGGTGATGCAGGAGTTATATTATTAATATGAATATGAATATATGGATTCCAGCATGAGGCAGCCAAGGTGATGCAGGAGTTATATTATTAATATGAATATGAATATGAATATATGGATTCCAGCATGAGGCAGCCAAGGTGATGCAGGATGCCATCAACGAGTTCTCGGGGACACCAGAGGAGCCGCGTCTCACCGTGGCCAACGCTGACCTGGCCCTGCGACGCGGCGACACTGAGCTGGCACTGAGCATGCTCAGAAGCATCCTCCCCGAGCAGCCCTGCTACATTCAGGCCAAGGAGAAGATGGCCGACATCTATCTGAATCACAGGAAGGAGAAGCGTCTGTACTGTGGCTGTTACAGGTGAGCTCCACCTTGGTGGTAGTGTAGAGAAGCAGGAAGGAGAAGCGTCTGTACTGTGGCTGTTACAGGTGAGCTCCACCTTGGTGGTAGTGTAGAGAAGCAGGAAGGAGAAGCGTCTGTACTGTGGCTGTTACAGGTGAGCTCCACCTTGATGGTAGTGTAGAGAAGCAGGGCTTGAAGGGTGTAGCGGTCAGGGTGAAGGTTCTTGGTTCAATCCCCAATGTCAGCAGTACACCTGTAAACATCCTTGAGCAAATTGCCCCACCCCTATCTGAAGTCAGTATAGGAAAAGAAAAAGGCTTAATTACTAAAAGTAAGTCATATCTTGTTTAGAGATAACGTGTATAATATATATGTGTGTGTATATATATGTATATGTGTCTAACCCTAACCCCATATATACAGTATATATATATGTGTCTAACCCTATATAGACAGTATATATATGTGTCTAACCCTATATATACAGTATATACATGTGTCTAACCCTATATATACAGTATATATATGTGTCTAACCCTAACCCTATATATACAGTATATATATGTGTCTAACCCTAACCCTATATAGACAGTATATATATGTGTCTAACCCTATATATACAGTATATATATGTGTCTAACCCTAACCCTATATATACAGTATATATATGTGTCTAACCCTATATATACAGTATATATATGTGTCTAACCCTATATATACAATATATATATGTGTCTAACCCTATATATACAGTATATATATGTGTCTAACCCTAACCCTATATATACAGTATATATATGTGTCTAACCCTATATATACAGTATATATATGTGTCTAACCCTATATATACAGTATATATATGTGTCTAACCCTAACCCTATATATACAGTATATATATGTGTCTAACCCTAACCCTATATATACAGTATATATATGTGTCTAACCCTAACCCTATATATACAGTATACATATGTGTCTAACCCTAACCCTATATATACAGTATATATATGTGTCTAACCCTATATATACAGTATATATATGTGTCTAACCCTATATATACAGTATATATATGTGTCTAACCCTATATATACAGTATATATATGTGTCTAACCCTATATATACAGTATACATATGTGTCTAACCCTATATATACAGTATATATATGTGTCTAACCCTATATATACAGTATATATATGTGTCTAACCCTAACCCTATATATACAGTATATATATGTGTCTAACCCTAACCCTATATATACAGTATATATATGTGTCTAACCCTATATATACAGTATATATATGTGTCTAACCCTAACCCTATATATACAGTATATATATGTGTCTAACCCTATATATACAGTATATATATGTGTCTAACCCTATATATACAGTATATATATGTGCCTAACCCTATATATACAGTATATATATGTGTCTAACCCTAACCCTATATATACAGTATATATATGTGTCTAACCCTAACCCTATATATACAGTATATATATGAGAGAGAGAGTTCCAGTGATGTGAAATGTTGGTTTCTACAGAGAAATGGTTGAGAAGATGCCCAGCTCTCACACCTATCTTCTACTGGGAGATGCCTACATGAACATTCAAGAAGTAAGTGGTTTATAGGATGATTCACCACTTCTTGTGTTGATTGGCTGGTTCACCGTGTTGTCCTGTTGTCTGCAGCCAGACAACGCCATCCAGGTGTACGAACAGGCACTCCAGAAGAACCCCAACGACAGCGCTCTGGCCAGGAAGATCGGGAAGGCTCTCACCAAGACACACAACTACACCAAGGTTACACACACGCACGCACGCACACATACATACATACATACATACATACGCACATACATACGCACATACATACATACGCACATACATACATACGCACATACATACATACATACGCACATACATACATACATACATACATACGCACATACATACGCACATACATACATACGCACATACATACATACATACATACATACATACATACATACATACATACATACATACGCACATACATACATACATACATACATACATACATACATACATACATACATACATACATACAGTACATACGCACATACGCACATACATACGCACATACATACATACATACATACATACATACAGTACATACGCACATACATACGCACATACATACATACATACATACATACATACATACGCACATACATACGCACATACATACATACATACATACGCGCACACACACACACACACACACACACACACACACACACACACACACACACACGCTGGTCTAATGCTGGCGTGGTCGCAGGCGATCAGCTACTATGAAGCGGTGCTGAAGAGCGAGCAGCAGAGCTTCCTGCGCTACGACCTGGCAGAACTGCTGCTGAAGATGAAGCAGCATGAGCGCTGTGAGAGGGTGCTGCACGACGCCCTGGCCCATGAGCCAGGTATGTGCTCACTACACGTTAACATGATGCTTTTCAAACCCAGTAGTGGCTCCAAAACCTTTACGTCAAATCCTGTTGCATTACAATGACCCATTCTTCCATTTCCCTGGGGGTCCAGCCAACCAGCTTCCAGCCCTCACCAGTGACTGCAGGGCGCTGGTGCTGCTGGCCAAGGTCCAGAACAAAGTCAGCAAGACCGAAGAGGCGTTACTGTCCCTGCAGCGCGTACGTCCATTCACCTGGTCCACCAGTATCCTGCTGAGCCAGTGGTTGGTGCTCATTTCACCTGGTCCACCAGTAACATGCTGAGCCAGTGGTTGGTGCTCATGTCACCTGGTCCACCAGTATCCTGCTGAGCCAGTGGTTGGTGCTCATGTCACCTGGTCCACCAGTAACATGCTGAGCCAGTGGTTGGTGCTCATTTCACCTGGTCCACCAGTAACATGCTGAGCCAGTGGTTGGTGCTCATGTCACCTGGTCCACCAGTATCCTGCTGAGCCAGTGGTTGGTGCTCATGTCACCTGGTCCACCAGTAACATGCTGAGCCAGTGGTTGGTGCTCATGTCACCTGGTCCACCAGTAACATGCTGAGCCAGTGGTTGGTGCTCATGTCACCTGGTCCACCAGTAACATGCTGAGCCAGTGGTTGGTGCTCGTGTCACCTGGTCCACCAGTAACATGCTGAACCAGTGGTTGGTGCTCATTTCACCTGGTCCACCAGTAACATGCTGAGCCAGTGGTTGGTGCTCATGTCACCTGGTCCACCAGTATCCTGCTGAACCAGTGGTTGGTGCTCATGTCACCTGGTCCACCAGTAACATGCTGTTCTACTGGCTGTGTGTGATGGGGTGTTCCTGTGTGTGATGGGGTGTTCCTGTGTGTGATGGGGTGTTCCTGTGTGTGATGGGGTGTTCCTGTGTGTGATGGGGTGTTCCTGTGTGTGATGGGGTGTTCCTGTGTGTGATGGGGTGTTCCTGTGTGTGATGGGGTGTTCCTGTGTGTGATGGGGTGTTCCTGTGGAACCCATTGAGGATATCATTCACACAATGTTAACCTCCTGGACCAGCATGTTGGGACATGAACCCAGAGCCATCCCATTCACGTCATTCTGTGGAGATGTTCTGTGTTTCTCATTTTGAGAGCATCAATGCTGTGGTTGAAATTGTATTACTTCCATAAAGGTGTTGATATAATGCATATAATATAATAATGATGAGTTATGTACTTTTGCTCAACTGAATGACTTCCTGGTTTCAGCTCTTTAGCTCTGTGTAGCTGAACAGTGCGTATTTACTTGAGAAAGACATATTATTATTGTTTGTTTCAGGTTTATCTTTCTAATCTGCCTATATATACTGACTTTAAGTGAAGGGGTTGTATGTTAAATGACTTAGTTAATCCTATTAGTCCTACTCCTAAGACATAGGTCCTTTGCATAGAGGTTTGTTGTGCTACAGTGTGTGCTCTTGTTACATGCCTGTGTGTGTGTGTGTGTGTGTGTGTGTGTGTGTGTGTGTGTGTGTGTGTGTGTGTGTGTGTGTGTGTGTGTGTGTGTGTGTGTGTGTGTGTGTGTGTGTGTGTCCCTCTGGTGCGGAGCTCCAGCTGGTGTCTTTGTAAACACAGAACACACTCTTGTTCAGGCATCTGTTGAGTGGATGTGATGTCTAGCTATGGATCTATGAAACGACCATAACATCATCATTGTTATCTAGGTGACTTAATGCCATGATTCATCAAACTGAGCTGATGAATCATTTGATTGATTTCTTCATTTGATTAAGATGGCCTGATGAGCAGGTAAAGCCCCCCTGACTCATGAGCCCTGGTGTGTTGTAGGCCCGGGAGGTGCAGGCCAAGGTGCTGAAGCAGGTCCAGATGGAGCAGCCGGAGGCTGTGGCCACGCAGAAGCAGCTCGCCGCTGACATCTGCTCCGAGATCGCCAGACACTACGCCAGTCAGAGAGGCTACGAAAGAGCGGTCAAGTTCTACAAAGAAGCTCTTGTGTATTGTGAAAGCGATCGCAAGGTCAGTGCAGCCCAATCAAGGGGCGTCCTGTACACGCTGAGTGCATTAAGTGTGCCCTCAGTGTGTCCTCACTGTGCCCTCACTGTGCCCTCACTGTGTCCTCACTGTGCCCTCACTGTGCCCTCACTGTGTCCTCACTGTGTCCTCACTGTGTCCTCAGTGTGCCCTCACTGTGCCCTCAGTGTGTCCTCACTGTGTCCTCACTGTCCTCACTGACCCCTCAGTGTGCCCTCACTGTGTCCTCAGTGTGTCCTCACTGTGTCCTCAGTGTGTCCTCACTGTGTCCTCACTGACCCCTCAGTGTGCCCTCACTGTGTCCTCAGTGTGTCCTCACTGTGCCCTCAGTGTGCCCTCACTGTGCCCTCACTGTGCCCTCAGTGTGTCCTCACTGTGCCCTCAGTGTGTCCTCACTGTGTCCTCAGTGTGTCCTCACTGTGCCCTCACTGTGCCCTCAGTGTGTCCTCACTGTGCCCTCACTGTGCCCTCAGTGTGTCCTCACTGTGCCCTCAGTGTGTCCTCACTGTGCCCTCAGTGTGTCCTCAGTGTGTCCTCACTGTGTCCTCACTGCACTCCGTGCACTAACCCACAGCTGTTGTTGATGATCCCCCCGCCCCCCCGTCCCGTCTCCACTGTATTTGTTCTTCCTTAAACCTGTTGATTACAAATGACATGCGCAGCCATTTCTCCACTAGATGGCGCTGTAAAGGCCCATGGTTAATAAAGCCTCCTGTGATTGAATGTTCTTGTGTTTCCAAGGTGATGTTGGAACTGTCTCGCTTGTACCTTACCTTGGATGAGCTGGAAGCCTGCCAGCAGCAATGTGGCGCCATTTTGAAGAACGACCAGTTGAATGAAGACGCAACGCTGGTGGGTCTGGCTAGCACCTCCCCATGTAATATATCACTAATATCACCTCCCCATGTAATATATCACTAATATCACCTCCCCATGTAATATATCACTAATATCACCTCCCCATGTAATATATCACTAATATCACCTCCCCATGTAATATATACCTTGGGCTCTTATGAGCACATCCAGTAAGTGGTCACTCATTCCTATTTCCTTTCATCTACATTATGCTTAGCTTTTACAAAAATGATCCTACACAGTTTGTGAGTAAGCGATATATATTATTATTGTTTCTTCATTGTTTTCAGATGATGGCCGACCTGATGTTCCGCAAGCAGGACTACGAACAAGCAGTGTTTCACTTCCAACAGCTCCTGGAGCGTAACCCAGGTGAGTCTTTAACACAACATCACTAGGTACCTGTCCTGGAGCTAACCCAGGTGAGTCTTTAACACAACATCACTAGGTACCTGTCCTGGAGCTAACCCAGGTGTGTCTTTAACACAACATCACTAGGTACCTGTCCTGGAGCTAACCCAGGTGTGTCTTTAACACAACATCACTAGGTACCTGTCCTGGAGCTAACCCAGGTGTGTCTTTAACACAACATCACTAGGTACCTGTCCTGGAGCTAACCCAGGTGTGTCTTTAACACAACATCACTAGGTACCTGTCCTGGAGCTAACCCAGGTGTGTCTTTAACACAACATC
This sequence comes from Lota lota, assembly GCA_026745465.1. Lineage (NCBI taxonomy): Eukaryota > Metazoa > Chordata > Actinopteri > Gadiformes > Lotidae > Lota > Lota lota. The sequence continues at coordinate 743,408 of JACYXH010000584.1, forward strand.
ACTAGGTACCTGTCCTGGAGCTAACCCAGGTGTGTCTTTAACACAACATCACTAGGTACCTGTCCTGGAGCTAACCCAGGTGTGTCTTTAACACAACATCACTAGGTACCTGTCCTGGAGCTAACCCAGGTGTGTCTTTAACACAACATCACTAGGTACCTGTCCTGGAGCTAACCCAGGTGTGTCTTTAACACAACATCACTAGGTACCTGTCCTGGAGCTAACCCAGGTGTGTCTTTAACACAACATCACTAGGTACCTGTCCTGGAGCTAACCCAGGTGTGTCTTTAACACAACATCACTAGGTACCTGTCCTGGAGCTAACCCAGGTGTGTCTTTAACACAACATCACTAGGTACCTGTCCTGGAGCTAACCCAGGTGTGTCTTTAACACAACATCACTAGGTACCTGTCCTGGAGCTAACCCAGGTGTGTCTTTAACACAACATCACTAGGTACCTGTCCTGGAGCTAACCCAGGTGTGTCTTTAACACAACATCACTAGGTACCTGTCCTGGAGCTAACCCAGGTGTGTCTTTAACACAACATCACTAGGTACCTGTCCTGGAGCTAACCCAGGTGTGTCTTTAACACAACATCACTAGGTACCTGTCCTGGAGCTAACCCAGGTGTGTCTTTAACACACAACCTACCTGACCCTGTCACGTCTGTTCCTGTCATGTTTGTTCCTGTCCCTACCTCATCCTGTCACATGTGTTCCTGTCACGTTTGTTCCTGTCCCTACCTGATCCTGTCACATGTGTTCCTGTCACATGTGTTCCTGTCAGACAACTACCTGACCATGTCACGTCTGATCGACCTGTTGAGGAGGGCAGGGAAGCTGGAGCAGGTCCCACGCTTCCTGGACATGGCGGAGAAACATTCCTCCAGGGCCAAGTTTGATCCTGGCTTCAACTACTGCAGAGGACTGTATCTATGGTCAGTAACACCGCTGTTCAACCATATCATCTTCATAAATAAATAATACAACACATCATGGGTTCTCAAAGACCTGATGATGTCACTTTCCCATCACAGAATAGATGACATTATTGAGAAGGTTCTCCTAAGAGACTCTTAGGTACAATATATGTCATTAAGGAGCATGTAGGGTTTAGACATCTTGCTCAAGATACCTACACCTGTCATTCTAAACTTTGGGGTTTGAACCCACAACCTTTGTGCTTATTGTGGAACACCCTAACCACGAGACCATCTATTGAACCTATAAGGTACACCGGAGAACCCAACGACGGCCTGAGGCACTTGAACAAGGCCCGGAAGGACAGCGACTGGGGCCAGAATGCTGTGTACAACATGATCGAGATCTGTCTGAACCCAGACAACGACACCATTGGAGGAGAAGTGTTTGAGAACCTAGATGGTGACATGGGGTGGGTCCCTTCCACATTCATCAGACATGCTCGCATAGCCTTCTCTAATATTATACTGAATTGACTTCTTATAATATGATGTCCTACAATGGTCATACTCTCAAAGAGCTCCACAGGGCTATGGGCTGTCTTATCATTTATTGCTTATATGTCTTATTTTCTCCTCACCTTCTCCTCACCTCCCTCCTCCTCACCTTTTCCTCACCTCCTTACCTCCTCATCACCTCCTCTTAACCTCCTCATCACCTCATCCTCACCTTCTCCTAACCTCCTCACCTTCTTCTCACCTCTTCCTCACCTCCTCATCACCTCCTCCTCACCTCTTCACCTCCTCTTAACCTCCTCACCTCCTCATCACCTCCTCCTCACCTTCTCCTAACCTCCTCACCTCTTCACCTCCTCTTAACCTCCTCACCTCCTCATCACCTCCTCCTCACCTTCTCCTAACCTCCTCACCTTCTTCTCACCTCTTCCTCACCTCTTCCTCACCTCCTCATCACCTCCTCCTCACCTCTTCACCTCCTCTTAACCTCCTCACCTCCTCATCACCTCCTCCTCACCTCTTCCTCACCTCCTCATCACCTCCTCATCACCTCCTCCTCACCTCCTCACCTCCTCCTAACCTCCTCACCTCCTCCTAACCTTCTCCTCACCTCCTCTTAACTTCCTCACCTTCTCCTCACCTCCTCCCCACCTTTTCCTCACCTTCTCCTAACCTCCTCACCTCCTCATCACCTCCTCCTAACCTCCTCACCTCCTCCTCACTTCCTCCTCACCTCCTCCTAACCTCCCCTCCTCCTCACCTCCTCCTCACCTCCTCACCTCCTCACCTCCTCCTCACTTCCTCCTCACCTCCTCCTAACCTCCTCCTCACCTTCTCCTAACCTCCTCACCTCCTCCTCACTTCCTCCTCACCTCCTCCTCACTTCCTCCTCACCTCCTCCTAACCTCCTCCTCACCTTCTCCTAACCTCCTCACCTCCTCCTCACTTCCTCCTCACCTTCTCCTAACCTCCTCACCTCCTCCTCACCTTCTCCTAACCTCCTCACCTCCTCCTCACCACGGCAGGAACTCCACAGAGAAGCAGGAGTCGGAGCAGCTGGCCGTGAGGACGGCTGAGAAGCTGCTGAAGGAGCTGAAGCCCCAGACCCCTGGGGGTCACCTCCAGCTCCGGATCCTGGAGAGCTACTGCCTCCTGGCCACCAAGCAGAAGACCAATGTGGAGAAGGCCCTCAACGTCTTCACCGAGGTCGCAAACACAGAGGTATCATCCACACTCCATGAGTCCACCACAAATACACTTCAGTCAGTCGGGTTTCAAGTGTTTTCATCCTGTCACAAGCATCACGTCACATGATGGTGGTCTCTGGTCTAACTGGTGGTCTGGGCCCCACAAAGTGGTCTCTGGTCTAACTGGTGGTCTGGGCCCCACAAAGTGGTCTCTGGTCTAACTCTGGTGGTCTGGGCCCCACAAGGTGGTCTCTGGTCTAACTGGTGGTCTGGGCCCAACAAGGTTGTCTCTGGTCTAACTCTGGTGGTCTCTGGTCTAACTCTGGTGGTCTCTGGTCTAACTCTGGTGGTCTGGGCCCCCCCCACAAGGTGGTCTCTGGTCTAACTCTGGTGGTCTCTGGTCTAACTCTGGTGGTCTGGGCCCCACAAGGTGGTCTCTGGTCTAACTCTGGTGGTCTGGGCCCCACAAGGGGGTCTCTGGTCTAACTCTGGTGGTCTCTGGTCTAACTCTGGTGGTCTGGGCCCCACAAGGGGGTCTCTGGTCTAACTCTGGTGGTCCGGGCCCCACAAGGTGGTCTCTGGTCTAACTCTGGTGGTCTGGGCCCCACAAGGGGGTCTCTGGTCTAACTCTGGTGGTCTCTGGTCTAACTCTGGTGGTCTCTGGTCTAACTCTGGTGGTCTCTGGTCTAACTCTGGTGGTCTCTGGTCTAACTCTGGTGGCCTCTGGTCTAACTCTGGTTCTTTCAGTTGCGTGAAAGCGTTAAAAACAAGAAAAACATCTGACGGTGATCAGACATACAGACTCATTGCTCCATGACTGGGGATGGGGGTGGAGAAGGGTGGATGAAGAGTGGTCTGCTGTCCTTCCTCAGAAGGACCACGTTCCAGCGCTGCTGGCGATGGCGACAGCCTTCATGGTGCTGAAGCAGCCGCCGCGCGCCAGGAACCAGCTGAAGCGCATCGCCAAGATGAACTGGAGCGTCATGGACGCCGACGAGTTTGAGAAGAGCTGGCTGCTCCTGGCAGACATCTACATCAACTCTGGGAAGTACGACATGGCCGGGGAACTGCTGAAGAGGTGCCTCCGGCACAACAAGGTGGGGAGATCCAACCTGTACTGTGTGTGTGGATATGGGAATATTTTATTGTCCATAGTTAATCGCAGATGAATCGCACATTGTTTTATCTGTTCAAAATGCTCCTGAAAGGCATTTTTCAGTTTTTAATACTCTTATCAACATGAGAGTGGACAAAATATGCTTGCTTTATGCAAATGTATGTATATTATGTATTGGAAATCAAGTAAGAACATAAACACAATGTAGTGTGTCCAACCTTTTTCCAGCATTAACACAAAACAACGGAAACAATCCAGGGACCCACACAGGTCAAGCATTTACCAATAACGCAAATATTAAACAAAAGAAATAACCCGTTTGCAAAGGGAGCGTATACAGTTTCATGTCTTCACTCAGGAGCTTGGTTCTGTGAGGTTATAAATACTTCAATAGTTTCAACTACCATGGGGATATGGGAATAATGACTAGTATAGGACTACTGTTATATACAAACCTAGAGCGTATGAATACACTGTGACATGGTGTGTTTGTTTCCCAGTCATGCTGTATGAATACACTGTGACAGGGTGTGTTTGTTTCCCAGTCATGCTGTATGAATACACTGTGACATGGTGTGTTTGTTTCCCAGTCATGCTGTATGAATACACTGTGACATGGTGTGTTTGTTTCCCAGTCATGCTGTATGAATACACTGTGACATGGTGTGTTTGTTTCCCAGTCATGCTGTATGAATACACTGTGACATGGTGTGTTTGTTTCCCAGTCATGCTGTATGAATACACTGTGACATGGTGTGTTTGTTTCCCAGTCATGCTGTATGAATACACTGTGACATGGTGTGTTTGTTTCCCAGTCATGCTGTAAAGCGTATGAATACATGGGTTACATACTGGAGAAGGAGCAGGCGTTCCGGGATGCAGCCCTCAACTATGAACTGGCCTGGAAGTATGGGAACCAGAGTAGCCCAACCATCGGTATGTTATGATCACATCCACAACACCAGACTAACCATCAGTATGTTATGATCACATCCACAACACACTAACCATCAGTATGTTATGATCACATCCACAACACCAGACTAACCATCAGTATGTTATGATCACATCCACAACACCAGACTAACCATCAGTATGTTATGATCACATCCACAACACCAGACTAACCATCAGTATGTTATGATCACATCCTCAACACCAGACTAACCATGTATACATGTGTGCTACAGGATACATAAGAATATGACATGTATACATGTGTGTTACAGGATACATAAGAATATGACATGTATACATAAGAATATGACATGTATACATAAGAATATGACATGTATACATAAGAATATGACATGTATACATGTGTGTTACAGGATACATGAGAATATGACATGTATACATAAGAATATGACATGTCTACATAAGAATATGACATGTATACATGTGTGTTACAGGATACATAAGAATATGACATGTATACATAAGAATATGACATGTATACATAAGAATATGACATGTATACATAAGAATATGACATGTAAACATGAGAATATGACATGTATACATAAGAATATGACATGTATACATAAGAATATGACATGTATACATAAGAATATGACATGTAAACATGAGAATATGACATGTATACATAAGAATATGACATGTATACATAAGAATATGACATGTAAACATGAGAATATGACATGTATACATAAGAATATGACATGTATACATAAGAATATGACATGTATACATAAGAATATGACATGTATACATAAGAATATGACATGTAAACATGAGAATATGACATGTAAACATGAGAATATGACATGTATACATAAGAATATGACATGTATACATGTGTGTTACAGGATACATGAGAATATGACATGTATACATAAGAATATGACATGTATACATAAGAATATGACATGTATACATAAGAATATGACATGTATACATGTGTGTTACAGGATACATAAGAATATGACATGTATACATAAGAATATGACATGTATACATAAGAATATGACATGTATACATAAGAATATGACATGTAAACATGAGAATATGACATGTATACATCAGAATATGACATGTATACATAAGAATATGACATGTATACATAAGAATATGACATGTAAACATGAGAATATGACATGTATACATAAGAATATGACATGTATACATAAGAATATGACATGTAAACATGAGAATATGACATGTATACATGTGTGTTACAGGATACAAGCTGGCTTTCAACTACCTGAAAGCGAAGAGGCACGTTGACGCCATAGATGTCTGTCACAAGGTGAGCATCAACCCTGGTTGGTTAAGTCTTGAAGAGTACTTACTTTACTTCATATTCTGTCTTCAAAGGTGCAGTGTGTAGAATTAAGTGGCATCTAGCAATGAGGTTGCAGGTTGCAACCAACTACCCCCCCCCCACACCCTTATCTTTCCAACGACGTAGGATAATCTACGGTGGCCTGTAAGGTGCCAGCAGCTACTTCAAAATGATGTCATCATCTATGACCGCATCGGTTAGCCAAGTGTCAAGTCATGGGTTCCTTGCTAGATGAATAAATTTTATTTATTTATTTAGTCTGTAAAACTATAGGTCATAGCTTTCAAGTAAGATAGAGATTATTTTAAATTAAAAACGCGTTCTCTCTAGAGTCATCTGTCCGCTCTGGGCTCCTGTAGAAACATGGCGGTGCAACATGGCGGCCTGCGTGGAAGAGGACCCGCTCCCTAGGTAGACATAAAGGCTCATTCTGAGGAGACAAAGACAGGACGGTTCTTATTTTCATTGGATTATACACTCATTAAAACACACCTCTAGTACTATGATATACTCCTTTTCTGCCCAGCCCAGTCTGCTAGATGCCACTGAATTCTTTCTATATAAATCCTTTGTTTCTATTACTTAAAGAGTACTTCTCTTCGTATCGTGCGCTCTTGTTTAGGTTTTGGAAGCCCACCCCAATTATCCAAGGATGAGGAAGGATATCTTGGACAAAGCCCGCGCTGCACTTAGATCTTAGAGAGAGTGTGTGTGTGTGTGTGTGTGTGTGTGTGTGTGTGTGTGTGTGTGTGTGTGTGTGTGTGTGTGTGTGTGTGTGTGTGTGTGTGTGTGTGTGTGTGTGTGTGTGTGTGTGTGTGTGTGTGTGTCTTATTGAATAAAAGAACACTAGCGTGTTTTTTGCAACATATTTTGATTAATCTCAAGGAGTTTGTTTCTCACTGTTTTTATTTCTCAATAGAAAAATGTAGTTTTTATTGAAACCAACTTTGAAATAATAATTTTTTATTCACTTTGTAGACCCCAGTTCTTGCTAAGGGCTTGGTTTTTTATGTTTTGTCTGTATAGATAATGGTCAATAAGTAAATAAAAATGTAAACATATATATATGTAAAAGTGATGCTGCACTAAATACTAACACTACATTCATACACACAAACCCTCCCTATCTACTGTAGCAGTTTCAAAGTTTTGCAGATATATGGCCCTACACAAAGACTCTGAATTTCCATTGTATCCCCTTCAAATGACCACCGTTTATACTGCCTATTTTCTGCAAACGTTGACATTGTCGCCGTGCTACGCTGGTTGCACATGGCGTTAACACCCGGACACTGGGGCCTCAATAAGGAGACCACACACTGGGGCCTCAATAAGGAGACCTCAGTGCTCCCGGATGGCTCCAGCGGCCACGTACAACAAATCCTCCGAATCTTTAATGAGTTGCGTCTGTCCAGAACCACCTGTCACATGCTAGGATGGGATGAGCCGCCTGCGGTCCGACGTGAATACTAAACCAAATACATGTTTGATATGCGAAGCGACGTGTAGAATCCGTAAGTGGTGGAACATTTGTTAAAAAGACGATGTCTTGTTTTCCGTTAAGTGTTGGTCGAAGGCGAGTGAACGACCCCACTTGTTTCAGATTGTAATTACATGCGGCGTTTCTCTGCTATTTGTAACACAGCAACTGTTTCTCGGAATGGCTGCATGAACTAATCCTATTCATTGAAGAATCCTGCTTTATTGGATAAAACGACTCCTGCGGGGAATAATATTTATATATCGGAACACTTTAGGCAAAGTCACTTCAGACCACTTGGGCAACCTTGGACTTGTGGATTTGGCTTGTCAGACCATGTTAAGTGATACTCCGCAGAAAAAACAGGCCTAACCTAGAGTTATTATAAGTGATTCGCCCTATTTAATTACAAACTCGGTCATGTTCAGGACCACGCATGCGCATTCGCAGGACTCCGCCCCCTACCTGAGGGAAGCGCACCTGGATCCAGCGAGACGGAAGTTTGTGAAGAGCGAGTAGGGACGTCTGCAGCGCCGACAGTGATTCAATCTTTTCCTGTAAGAGACGTTGCTCTGGAGTCTAACCAAACAAAGAAGTTACAGTTAAAGCAGTGCGTTGGACTTCTCAAAGTACCGCTGTGGGGACGCGACTTTTTAATGTAGCCTTTACATCCAATGGTACGTTTCCTTCAGAATAATTCAGTCACGCTCAATTTATTTGATTCAAACTCAAATAGGTTTCGTGTAGACATTTAAATTATATCCAGGCTCCATCTGAGTGGGTTCATGTATCTTCATGTTGGAACATACTATGACTTTATATTGGAACATATTTACAACAATGAACACATGTTCAGTGTGCGTTATATTGAGTGAACAGGGTGACTCGGCTGTACTTTCTCAGTGATTTAGTATTTCTGTTTGGTGGATCCTAGAAGGAAACCCCTCCAACTATCTGAAACGGAACAGTGTCTTTATTGTCGTTGCTTCAGGTGAAATTCCGTCCGGCTCGCCGCTCCGCTTCAGAATGACTCCCCTTCGCAGGGTGCTCCGCCGGCGCCTGCACCCTCTGAAGGTGGTGCTGGTGGCGCTGGTGTTTGTGACCGTGGTGTTCTTGATGCAGTGGGAGGTGGGCCGCCCGGGTCCGGCTCAGGAGCCCTGGCAGCAGGACCCGGCGGGGAAACAGGCCTCTGTGCTGGGTCTGGTGATGGGCGCGGTGAACCAGCTCATGCCCAACATGCAGATCAGGGCCCCCGAGCGCAGGCCGGGCCCGACGGGGGGGCGGCAGGCCTGCCCCCCGGGCCGCTACACCGCCGCCGAGCTACGCCCCGCGCTGGAGCGGCCCGCCCAGGACCCGCTGGCCCCGGGGGCCTCGGGCAAGGCCTTCCACACGGACTCCCTGACCCCTGCAGAGCAGGAGGAGAAGGAGCAGGGGGAGGAGAAGCACTGCTTCAACCTCTACGCCAGCGACCGCATCTCCTTGAGTAGGGACCTGGGGCCGGACACCAGACCACCAGAGTGAGACCTGGGTTAGGGACCTGGGTTAGGGACCTGGGTTAGGGACCTGGGGCCGGACACCAGACCACCAGAGTGAGACCTGGGTTAGGGACCTGGGTTAGGGACCTGGGGCCGGACACCAGACCACCAGAGTGAGACCTGGGTTAGGGACCTGGGTTAGGGACCTGGGGCCGGACACCAGACCACCAGAGTGAGACCTGGGTTAGGGACCTGGGGCCGGACACCAGACCACCAGAGTGAGACCTGGGTTAGGGACCTGGGGCCGGACACCAGACCACCAGAGTGAGACCTGGGTTAGGGACCTGGGTTAGGGACCTGGGTTAGGGACCTGGGGCCGGACACCAGACCACCAGAGTGAGACCTGGGTTAGGGACCTGGGGCCGGACACCAGACCACCAGAGTGAGACCTGGGTTAGGGACCTGGGGCCGGACACCAGACCACCAGAGTGAGACCTGGGTTAGGGACCTGGGTTAGGGACCTGGGGCCGGACACCAGACCACCAGAGTGAGAGTTAGGTGTAGAGGCTGGGTTGGGGTTAGATGGAGAGGCTGGGTTAGGTGGTTGGGGTTAGGTGGAGAGGCTGGGTTAGGTGGTTGGGGTTAGGTGGAGAGGCTGGGTTAGATGGAGAGGCTGGTGGTTGGGATGTTGGAGTCCACCAAAAGATTCAGGGTTTGATCCCCAACGTCTGCAGTCTTCCTGTAGGCATCATTGAAGCAGATGTGTAACTAGCTGATTGTTAGTGCCATGCAGGCGCTGTCCCCTTGGATAACAACGTCCGCTAAATGAGTCAATAGTCAAACAGTTGTAGTATGCCTTCTTCCAAGCACAATGACCAAGTTAAAGGACATTTGGTAGGTCAGAGTTTCAATGCAATGCCTAAATGTTTTATCTATGCTAAATGACGATTGGTTTGGGTTTTATGTGAGAAATGCAGTTTCTTAAGTGCCTTTGCTTCATGTGGGTTATATATAACCCAGTATAACCAGTGGAAAGTCAGTGGTCCACTCCATAAGGGAGGGGCTCCACCACCACAGACCAAGCATGGCTGACTTGTGTTTTGACCCCAGATGCATGGAGCAGACGTTCAGGCGCTGCCCTGCGCTGCCCACCACCAGCGTGATCATCGTGTTCCACAACGAGGCCTGGAGCACGCTGCTGAGGACCGTGTTCAGTGTGCTCCACACCTCCCCCGCGCTGCTGCTCAAGGAGATCATCCTGGTGGACGACGCCAGCATGGACGGTACGTCTGTCTGTCTGGGTCTCCTCTCTCTAATCTCAACTGACCTTCCGTCCTGTCCTTCCAGGCGCGCTGAAGGACGGCCTGGACGAGTACCTGAAGCCGCTGGGCGTGGTCCGCGTGGTGCGCCAACGAGAGCGTAAAGGCCTCATGGCGGCGCGTCTGCTGGGTGCCTCGGTAGCGTCTGGTGACACCCTCACCTTCCTGGACGCTCACTGTGAGTTCCCTGTACGTCCCCGCTGTCTCACCCCCGCCGTCGCTCCATAGGCAGGCGGAACCCGTGGTACCTGCGTCTCACTGCCAGGCGTGGGTCGTAACCATGGGGATAACGTGCCCCCCTCTGTCTCCCAGTGTTTGGATTCCAGCTGAAACAGTGGGTTCACTGGCTCTTCTGTAATAATATTGCTCTTAACAGGTGAGTGCTTCAGCGGCTGGCTGGAGCCGCTGCTCGCCAGGATAGCAGAGAACTACACGGCGGTGGTGAGCCCTGACATCACCACCATTGATCTCAACACCTTCGAGTTCATGAAGCCATCGCCGTACGGCCAGAACCACAACCGGGGGAACTTTGACTGGGGCTTGTCTTTCGGCTGGGAGACCTTACCGGCACACGAGAAACTGAGGAGAAAGGATGAGACCTACCCCATCAAGTAAGAGACTTCTCAGAGGTTAGACCTAGTCTACCCATCAAGTAAGAGACTTCTCAGAGGTTAGACCTAGTCTACCCATCAAGTAAGAGGCTTCTCAGAGGTTAGACCTAGTCTACCCATCAAGTAAGAGGCTTCTCAGAGGTTAGACCTAGTCTACCCATCAAGTAAGAGGCTTCTCAGAGGTTAGACCTAGTCTACCCCACCAAGTAAGAGGCTTCTCTGAGGTTAGACCTAGTCTACCCATCAAGTAAGAGGCTTCTCAGAGGTTAGACCTAGTCTACCCATCAAGTAAGAGGCTTCTCAGAGGTTAGACCTAGTCTACCCATCAAGTAAGAGGCTACATCAGAGGTTAGACTCCTCTTAGAGATAAGTGGTAGGTTCACAGGGTGTGCTGCTAGGGTTAGCCAGCTGTTCCTCCTCTGCAACCTGCTTTGGCCAACGCTGCCTCAACATGCGCTGCATTCTGCATTTGAGTTCAGTAAAAATCGTAGCTATCTTCTGAATCCTATCTTATTTGGTTAGGGTGAATTAGTCCTTTAAGTTGCAATGTTTCCCCATGTCAGACCTGCTGTCCTCAAACCAGCAGACAGGATGTAATGGGATGCTGTGTATTCAACAGGTGTAAGTAGTCTTACGAAAACCTTCTGAAACATCCTTCTCAACAGGACACCTACATTTGCTGGAGGTCTCTTTTCAATCTCTAAAGAATATTTCTACCATATCGGAAGCTACGATGAAGAAATGGAGATCTGGGGTGGGGAGAATATCGAAATGTCTTTTAGGGTAGGATATTGTTACACGTGTGATTGTAACAGCGTCACTATGTGTGTGTCTGTGTAAAGGTGTGACTGTTTGTGTTTGTAATTGTAACAGTGTGTGTGTGTGTGTGTGTGTGTGTGTGTGTGTGTGTGTGTGAAGGTGTCGGCATCAGTGTGTGTGTGTGTGTGTGAAGGTGTCGGCATCAGTGTGTGTGTGTGTGTGTGTGTGTGTGTGTGTGTGTGTGTGTGTGTGTGTGTGTCAGTGTGTGTGTGTGTGTGTGTGTGTGTGTGTGTGTGTGTGTGTGTGTGTGAAGGTGTCGGCATCAGTGTGTGTGTGTAAATGTAACGGCATCATTGTGTGTGTGAAGGTGTCGGCATCAGTGTGTGTGTGTAAATGTAACAGCATCATTGTGTGTGTGAAGGTGTCGGCATCAGTGTGTGTGTGTGTGTGTGTGTGTGTGTGTGTGTGTGTGTGTGTGTGTGTGTGTGTGTGTGTGTGTGTGTGTGTGTGTGTGTGTGTGTGTGTGTGTGTGTGTGTGTGTGTGTGTGTGTGTGTGTGTGTGTGTGAGAAGGTGTCGGCATCAGTGTGTGTGTGTGTAAATGTAACGGCATCATTGTGTGTGTGAAGGTGTCGGCATCAGTGTGTGTGTGTGTGTAAATGTAACAGCATCATTGTGTGTGTGTGTGTGTGTGTAAATGTAACGGCATCATTGTGTGTGTGAAGGTGTCGGCATCAGTGTGTGTGTGTGTAAATGTAACGGCATCATTGTGTGTGTGAAGGTGTGGCAGTGTGGTGGGCAGCTGGAGATCCTGCCTTGCTCGATCGTGGGTCATGTGTTCCGAAACAAGAGCCCTCACACCTTCCCCAAGGGCACGCAGGTGATCGCACGCAACCAGGTGCGTCTGGCCGAGGTCTGGATGGACGAGTACAAGGAGATCTTCTACCGACGCAACCAGCAAGCAGGCCAGCTGGCCAAGCAGGTAGAGCCACGACTCTCCATGTGTGGAACCACCACATGCTCTCCATGTGTGGAACCACCACGTGCTCTCCATGTGTGGAACCACCACGTGCTCTCCATGTGTGGAACCACCACATGCTCTCCATGTGTGGAACCACCACGTGCTCTCCATGTGTAGAACCACCACATGCTCTCCATGTGTGGAACCACCACGTGCTCTCCATGTGTGGAACCACCACGTGCTCTCCATGTGTATATTTATATGTATAGATATAGGGTTCTAGGGTTATAGGCTCTTCATGTATAGATATAGGGTTAGAGGGTTATAGGCTCTTCATGTATAGATATAGGGCTATACTTTGATCCAGAGTGACCCACCAGTCATTGTACCATGAGACGTGGGCACATGGCCCAGTGAATTAAAGATGATTATTTAAAGCTGGGAGCCTTTGGGCTGATTGGCAAACATGTCTGTCAAGGCAAGTTGAGGCAAGTGGAGTGAGATCCCAGCAAGAGCTTTCTGCATGTTTTATAGAGTCAAGGGTCTGAACATGTGCTCCATGTTTTAGCTAAAAGGAATCTCCAAAAGAACTCGTTGAATGTTGGCACATAACAGCAACACTCATGGTGTTATTGCTGTAGTTAAAAACATTAGTGATGAAAGACAGACAGAAGCCCCAAGGAAGTGGCCAGCTCCAGTAGAGGACAAGGCTGCTAGCGTCTCCCCACCTAGCTGTTCTACAGTTCTCATAAAGCCCTTCCCTGGGGCTCCAGCTGGAGACCGAGGCCAGCCACCTGCCATGGCTGCTTGGACCACACAGTCTGCGTGTACTGCTTACTGTTCCTACAAATATCACTCCTATTATTATCACTAGTGAGCATGGAGCAATGGACCTGAGATCATGACTTGGTTCTATGATGAGTTGGTTCTATGTTGAACCTGAGGTGATGAGTTGGTTCTATGATGGTGATGAGTTGGTTCTATGATGAGTTGGTTCTATGATGGTGATGAGTTGGTTCTATGATGAGTTGGTTCTATGCTGGACCTGAGGTGATGAGTTGGTTCTATGATGAGTTGGTTCTATGCTGGACCTGAGGTGATGAGTTGGTTCTATGATGAGTTGGTTCTACGCTGGACCTGAGGTGATGACTTGGTTCTATGATGAGTTGGTTCTACGCTGGACCTGAGGTGATGACTTGGTTCTCCGTCAGCGGGCCTTTGGCGATGTCTCCCGGCGGGTAGAGCTCCGTAAGCGGCTGCAGTGCAAGAGCTTCACCTGGTTTCTGAACACCGTCTACCCTGAGGTCTTCATGCCAGACCTCAATCCTCCAAAGTTTGGCTCGGTAAGACGCAAACACACCCTCCTCCTCCTCCTCCTCCTCCTCCTCCTCCTCCTCCTCCTGAGTGAGGTAGCACACTCCTCCTCCTCCTGCGGGCCTAGCATGGGGGAGACTCCGAGGAGTCAGGGGGAGTAGAAAGGCTTCCCTATTAAGACGAAGGAGGAGGAATTCATATTATTTGCACAGCTGAGGTTAGTTTATGGGTTTGCTTATGGATACTGCAACAGTGGAATAGTTGTACACCTCCTCCACTTTATCATATGACTGTTCAGCAGATGCTTTGAGGGTTAGGGTTCATGTGAGCTCCATGTGAGGGTTGGACTTGCCCCTGGACAGGCTGCGTACATGGGGGATGAAGCCATTAACCCTAGCTACCCCTGCAGGTGAAGAGCGTGGGGAAGGAGTCATGCCTGGACGCAGGCGAGGACAATGAGGGCGGGAAGCAGCTCATCATGTACCCCTGCCATGGGCTGGGAGGAAACCAGGTGAGCTCCACCGGATGGTGAGGTCGGTAGTAAAGTCTTATTAGAATGCTTACTGGTTCCTCACTCTCCTCGTGTTGTCTGTTGTAGTATTTTGAGTACTCCTCACACCAAGAGATTCGACACAACATTCAGAAGGAGCTGTGTTTGCACGGGAAAGATGGACAGGTGAAATTGGAGGATTGCCAATACAAGGGCAAGAACACGCTAGTGGGAGCAGAGCAGAAGTGGGAGTTGAAAGATGTGAGTATGGAGAAGCTTTTTATAAATGTATTGATTTATAAATCTATTGATTTGAATCAAATCATCCATGGCCTGCGCTTTGAATTGAAAGACAGTTGTGGGATTGCGATGCAAAGAGAAATGTGTTCTCTGTCTTTGCAGGAGGGAACGGTTGTATGAGAGATGTAGAGGTTAGGTGTACACCACACTCAATCTAGATTGACGAGAGATACGTTGTCGTTCACACAGAACCTCTTGGAAGTGTTGTCAAGTCACATGCTTAGCTTAGACGTCCCCGCTCGTCAACCAATAGAAGGCACGGAGGTTTCAAATGGAAATGTGTCTGAAACATCATTGGCTGATACACCTCAGTCGCTGTGTCTCCGCCCCTTCTCTGAGAAAGTGAAAAGATGGACATCTGATAGGTCTGGCCATAGCAAGCGTGGATCTTGTAAACTCCCCCCACGTATAAACGGTTGCAGAATCGACTTTATTCTTCTTAAAATGACACTCGTCTATTAACATGTGGTACTAAGTGCTAATGATCTGTATATTATTGTCTGTGTAGAACCACTTGTTCTACACCCCAGGTTCTGACATGTGCCTCAGTGCTCGGAGCGCTCAGCCGTCCCTGGCGGCCTGCGACGCCTCCGACCCACTCCAGCGCTGGACCTTCACGTGAGAGAACGCTGAAAGGAACAGGAAGTTGGCCTTGTTCACCTGGTGGCCATCTTGGTTCTAAACACTAGCAGGGTGATGGAATGAATACGGAGGTTGAGAACCGAGATGGAACCAAGATGGCCGCTAGGTGAGGCCTATGAGACCAGCAGGATAACTGGTAACTAACAGATCAAGTTTGTTTTTATATTTATATATTGCGCTTTTACTCCAAAATGTTGCTTCTATTTTAAATTCACAGAAATGTGTTATGACAAGTGCCTTGTTGTGATTTAATATATTTTTACTTATTTACACAACCCACAAAAACTATAGAATTGAAGTAATTGTTTTAACATGTTTTTGACGTAGAACAGAATTGGCCAGATTAGTGAGTTGTATTTGGTGTACATACCTTCAACACCGTAAAGAGAATTAGAAAGCTTTAAACAAAGCATTATGAAGTACAGGCCTCAGAGCATAT
The DNA here is from genome assembly GCA_026745465.1 of Lota lota. NCBI lineage: Eukaryota > Metazoa > Chordata > Actinopteri > Gadiformes > Lotidae > Lota > Lota lota. Next base: position 759,242 of record JACYXH010000584.1, read on the forward strand.
CCACCGTACTTATCTGCTAACACTGAGACTGTCCTACTGAGTTCACAGCGTTTGGAGCTGCATTCATAATTATGATTTACATTTGAATATTCATGATCAAAATTTTTATATTCATAATCATCACATTTCAATATTAATTCCAATATTATAATTGTTTATTGTTTGGTGAAGTTGGATGTTTCAATAAATTGTCATTTAAAGTTGCTGTACCACATAAGATGGTAAAACATCTTTATGGTATGGACGTGTGCTGCGGTTAACTCTAATAAGTTAAGTTAACTTACAACTAATAAGTATGACGTGGAGGCAACACGGGTTCATTAGAGCAACAATCGCTTTTTAAAAATCATTATCTAAAGTAAACAAATACGTGTTTGATGAAAATCCAATGTTATATTTACTTGCACAACAAGGGATTGTAATAAACAGTTTCGTTCGCTGAGATGTTTGATACATGCATTTACTCTCCACTCTACTTACTGTGTATAGTGTATATTTTATTGGATTTCAAAAGCTACACTTTTCCTAAATGGAAAAAATTGCAACCTCTCTAAAGGTTAGGATTTGTTGGACCAAGTTGTTTAATTATGTTCTAAGAAACTTGATTTATAACTTTCAAGTGGGAGACATTTTGATCAATAAACATAACGAATGAGCTATTGTGTATTGCTCGTTTCTTTTTGAAGATGTGGCGGTTACTACTGTTGCCATATTCCTATTTGATCTAGAATAATCTCATCCTATTCCATTTGTGTCCTGCAGAGGGCGCGCTACTCCCAAGAGTTTACATGCGCTGTTCGGTGGTTAATATGGAGCATCAATGAGTCCGCAGCTGTCGTTTGTGTAGCGTTGTCATTAATGAGCCATTAAGCAAAAACAGCGACCTTAATATCAATTCCGTTTATTTGTAAACCATGGTAAAAAGGAAACTGAAAATGATAGTGGTTTTAATCTACCGTAAGAAACAAATTGATTGAAACATGTATATTCCATTTTGTGCCAAATATCCCGTATCACAGAATATGAATCAAAACAAAATAAATTAGGCACATGACAATTCTACAAATCACGACCAGCATAAAACAAATTTTACTCATCACTGACTGTTTTCGTTTAGCCACAATAAATACACATCATTCCTAATAAATATCGAAACAAATCAAACACAGCTTCTTCCCTTCACCTTCTTCCTCGTCTACTTTGGCAAACTTGACTTCGTTGTTGCTTTGGTTAGGAGTTTGTTGATGTCTTCAGGGTGGGGTTAGGGGTATGTTGATGTCTTCAGGGTGGGGTTAGGGGTATGTTGATGTCTTCAGGGTGGTGTTAGGTGTTTGTTGATGTCTTCAGGATGGTGTTAGGGTTATGTTGATGGTGTTAGGGGTTTGTTGATGTCTTCAGGGTGGTGTTAGGGGTATGTTGATGGTGTTAGGGGTTTGTTGATGTCTTCAGGGTGGTGTTAGGGGTATGTTGATGTCTTCAGGGTGGTGTTAGGGGTTTGTTGATGTCTTCAGGATGGTGTTAGGGGTTTGTTGATGTCTTCAGGGTGGTGTTAGGGGTATGTTGATGGTGTTAGGGGTTTGTTGATGTCTTCAGGGTGGTGTTAGGGGATTGTTGATGGTGTTAGGGGTATGTTGATGTCTTCAGGGTGGTGTTAGGGGTATGTTGATGTCTTCAGGATGGTGTTAGGGGTATGTTGATGTCTTCAGGGTGGTGTTAGGGGTATGTTGATGTCTTCAGGGTGGGGTTAGGGGTATGTTGATGTCTTCAGGGTGGTGTTAGGGGTTTGTTGATGTCTTCAGGGTGGTGTTAGGGGTTTGTTGATGTCTTCAGGATGGTGTTAGGGGTTTGTTGATGGTGTTAGGGGTTTGTTGATGTCTTCAGGGTGGTGTTAGGGGTATGTTGATGTCTTCAGGGTGGTGTTAGGGGTTTGTTGATGTCTTCAGGGTGGTGTTAGGGGTATGTTGATGGTGTTAGGGGTTTGTTGATGTCTTCAGGATGGTGTTAGGGGTATGTTGATGTCTTCAGGGTGGTGTTAGGGGTTTGTTGATGTCTTCAGGGTGGAGTTAGGGGTATGTTGATGTCTTCAGGGTGGTGTTAGGGGTTTGTTGATGTCTTCAGGGTGGTGTTAGGGGTATGTTGATGGTGTTAGGGGTTTGTTGATGTCTTCAGGGTGGTGTTAGGGGTATGTTGATGGTGTTAGGGGTTTGTTGATGTCTTCATGGTGGTGTTAGGGGTATGTTGATACCCCTTTATTCTTTTAAAACCCCAAAAAACGACACTGGTACCCATTCTTTTGGGTAGGGTTAGTGTGTTTATCTGTGAGCCATCCAAGGTACAGATGTCTTACGAGATGATAATGATGGGTAGGTATTGAAAGTAGGGCAGATATTCTAGTTATGCAGGAGCTCAGAGCTCAACAAGGACAATACTTTAGTGAACTATTGGTGTGGGAAAGATTATAGTTATTCAAACTTAGTTGCTATTTCCATATGAGGCGTTTAATATATGATAAGAGGGTTAATATAATCATGTTGTTTTCATTTATGCTGACCTGTTCTTTCATAATCTAATTTATGTGACACAATTAGATAATATAGGGAAATATATAATTGTTTTGATGTGTCGACATTCATTTCCTTCCCTCTTATCTTTTGAACATTTCTTAAATTACTGCACGTAGAACACTAATTAACGGGCCTGCATAATAAATATCATCTCAATTGATACACACAAGTCATAATTGAGTGGAATGTGTGTATACGTGTTATTCTCAGTTACATTACTAAAACACTAATAGCTGTGGTCCCCTGTAACCCCTCTTTCCACTATTTCAAGTTTCCATGAAATCATATTTCCACAAAATGGCCTCCGGTTTGCTACAGACTTGTTAGTGGTAATGATCTTTAGGTGCTACACTACCCATGCCAGAGTGCAAACTGCTGTGATGTTCCTGCGACATGTTTGACGTCATGTTCTGTATTCAAGAGATACCAAGTCAGGGAACAGTATGTCATGCCTTTAGAAAAACTGAAAAGATTACTGACACGAAAAATGAACATTATATATATTTCAGACTTTTTTCGTTATAAACATTGGTTTCGCTTTTCTGAAACGCCATGGGGATTCTTAAAACAGCATGCCTTTAACAATAAAGAAAATGTACACTATACATGAAGTTCACACACAACTCCTAAACAATAAATTAACCTGACAAACCTTTTTTTGCACACATACAGTAGACGTAGTCGAAGAATGAAATCTACAGTACAATTTTGGCTTGAAACCTCCAACTCTGAAATGACAAGACGCATTGCTCTGCATAACACCAGTGTGCTCATTTTCATCCTTTGCCTCTCAAAATGGCATTGTGGAGGAAGAAGCCCAACCCTAACATCATTAGCATCTCAAATCAACTGCTTATTGTGGACTCATTAAGATGCATTATGGGTTCTGTTCATCGTAAAAGGCTTCAAGAAGAGACCGATGCTTGAGAAGGTCTGGTCCTCGCTAAATGGCTGTGACCTCAGGGCAGTGGTCTGCTAATGGGATGTTCTTTGTATTGTCTGCTAACAATGATATTTCCGAATGCCCATTAACACTAGACGCTTCCTGTGCAGGCTCTGGCACTGAACAATGACTACTGCTACTATTGCTGCCAAAGGAACACCCAGAGTTGTTGTTCAGAATGTTTTGGAACACAAGCTGGTTGTGATCCTGCGCCAGAGGCTGATCCGAGAAAGCTCCATTTGTCTTGATTTGGTTATCTGGTTTGGATGCACAGCCGGTCGCTAGCAGCACTGTTGTATTGGTCAAGGTGACATGAGGGTTAGCCACGTAGCGCTGGTCGGTCGGCTGGGGCTCGTCCATGTAGCGCTCCACCGCTAGCCCATGGAATGGTGCTTGCTGCCTGTCCTGGGTGCTGACTCCGCCCAGCGTGTCCTGGGTGCTGACTCCGCCCAGCGTGTCCTGGGTGCTGACTCCGCTCAGCGTGTCCTGGGTGCTGACTCCGCCCAGCGTGTCCTGGGTGCTGACTCCGCCCAGCGTGTCCTGGGTGCTGACTCTGCCCAGCGTGTCCTGGGTGCTGACTCCGCCCAGCGTGTCCTGGGTGCTGACTCCGCCCAGCGTGCCCTGGGAGGTGAACTGCTCTCTCTCCAAGGGGTCAGTGGGCTGGCAGGCTGAGCCAGTGACCTTGGTGCTGCTGGAGCTCTCCAGCTGAAACTCTACTGGAGAAGAGTTGAGCAAGCAGCTGTTTCCGTTCATGGGGCTGTCTTGAGAGACAGAATTCTCTGTGAAGCACAATGTGGCAGTCAGTGGGACCATTTCACAGTGGGACACATGGGGTGTGGCCCTGCTTTTGAAGGTCACCCCATTTTCTTCATCTTCATCATCCTTGTCCTCATCCTCCTCAGAGTCACTGTTGGCCAAGCTCTGCGTGCTGGAGTCAGAGTTTCCACTGCATACACTGCTGCTGTCCTCTTCGTCCTCCTCATCTTCCTCCTCCTCATCCTCGTCTTCATCGTCCTCCTCCTCTTCATCGTCCAGCTGCTCGTCCATCTCCCTGGGGGTCTGCAGGTGCATGAGGGTGCCCTGGGGAAGGGCATCGGACATGCCGTACTCCAGGCCGTGCTGAGACTGGACCAGGGCGCTGCCGTTGCCCAGTCCGTTGTTGTTCTCACCGTGGTAACCATTGCCAGGGGATGCCTGCTGCTGCTGCTCGCGGCTCTTCTCCAGTTCCAGTTTCATGATGGTGTGCAGGAAGTGGGTCCGCACCCGGATTGGGTTAAACTCCACCCGGCCGGCTGCATTGCTGCAGCCTTCCTTTGTGCAGCCGCAGGGGAAGGCCATGCGGTCCACCTGAGAACATCCATCCAGAGTTTATTTGTAACCTAACCCTTTATTTAAAATTGTTCACCATTCAATTGGGTACGGATACAGATGTGACTACAGTTATGTGAATTGTATAAAGGAATGAATGAAATAGAAGTATAGACAGCATTCATTCTTAGGGACAACAGTATTCTTTGTCATCTGATACATCCCATCTATTGAGTGCAAGGAAGAAAGACATGCAAACTATCGCATCTCACCTGGCACTTGATACCTGCCACGCTGCAGGCGCAGGTCTCCGGGTCGCAGAACACCCTGCAGTCACAACCGCAGTCCTCCCTCGAGGCGCGGATGGCCCGCAGCTCATGCTTCTCCTCCACCTCGATTTTCTTGACCCCAGACGAGCGCAGCAGAGCCCTCCGCTTCTTGGTGGTCAAGGGCTGCAGGAAGAAGTAGTCGTCGACCTCGGTGTTGTCCAGGTCCTCATCTGAGATGTCATCCGCAGTCAGCGCATTGGCCTCCTCGGACTCCACCCAGCCGTTCTTGGTCAGCTGGGAGAGTACATTAAGGTTTCAAGTCAAGTGAAAGTTCACTTTTATTTGTGTAGCCCTTTATCACAATCACAGTCCTGAACAGATTCACACGTCCGCATTTTACGGCAATGACACTCCATATCCCCAAGCCCATGTCCCCAAGCCCATGTCCCCAAGCCCATATCCCCAAGCCCATGTCCCCAAGCCCATGTCCCCAAGCCCATATCCCCAAGCCCATGTCCCCAAGCCCATATCCCCAAGCCCATATCCCCAAGCCCATGTCCCCAAGCCCATATCCCCAAGCCCTCTAAAGGGCAAGGAAGGAACACTCTTCAAATCAAAGAAATCTTGAAAAGGAACATGGAAGTGGGATCTCTCCTTCCAGGGGCTTAAGGGGTGCAGTAGGGGTGCAGCAGCCCTCCTTCCAGGGGCTTAAGGGGTGCAGCAGCCCTCCTTCCAGGGGTTTAAGGGGTGCAGCAGCCCTCCTTCCAGGGGCTTAAGGGGTGCAGCAGCCCTCCTTCCAACGGCTTAAGGGGTGCAGCAGCCCTCCTTCCAGGGGTTTAAGGGGTGCAGCAGCCCTCCTTCCAGGGGCTTAAGGGGTGCACCAGCCCTCCTTCCAGGGGCTTAAGTGGTGCAACAGCCCTCCTTCCAGGGGCTTAAGGGGTGCAGCAGGAGTGAAGCAGGAGTGCAGTAGTTGCCATGGGAGCGCAGAGGAAGGATAAACAGCTGAACTTCCAACACATTATTCCTGGACCATGATCCTTTATTTTAAAGATATATTCTCTCCAAGTAACATGGTCCTGATGCTGTGGTTCTGGACCTGAACAGCTGCCAGGTACCTTGAGTTACATGGTCCTGATGCTGTGGTTCTGGACCTGAACAGCTGCCAGGTACCTTGAGTTACAAGGTCCTGATGCTGTGGTTCTGGACCTGAACAGCTGCCAGGTACCTTGCGTTACATGGTCCTGATGCTGTGGTTCTGGACCTGAACAGCTGCCAGGTACCTTGAGTTACAAGGTCCTGATGCTGTGGTTCTGGACCTGAACAGCTGCCAGGTACCTTGAGTTACATGGTCCTGATGCTGTGGTTCTGGAACTGAACAGCTGCCAGGTACCTTGAGTTTGATGGAGTTGAGCCTCTCCTCCTTCAGGTGGTCCCGGAGCATGTCCCGGTGTAGTCTCTCCTGTTCCAGGGCAAACTCCCCCAGCGAGTACTGCCTCACCCAGCTGTGTGTGCTGGACATACCTAGCGTGCTGCCCCCCTGGCTCGGCACGCTAGTGAACCCCTGCCTGCGGCCGAAGTAGTACACCGTCACATTCTCAAAATGTACCCTTCTGGTCCGGAGGCGTTTTTCCCTCTTCAATATGGAGTCAGCTGCAAAAAGGACAGAGAGAGAGGTGGCCAGATGGACAGTGTGGCAGAGAGAGCATGCGTCAGCTTGTATGTGGGATGCAATGTTAACTGAACACAAAACATTGGGTGCCTCCTCTGAAAGGTGGTGGGTTTGATCCCCAATGCCTGTAGCCCAACCCTTTCATGACATGTATCCAAATTCCGTCCCGTCTTTAAAATGTATTTTCTCATGTTTCTCCTTTTTTTTAAGGAGTGTTCCCCAGAAAGCCGGCGGTATGAGATGAGGGCAGCGGGGGGTGCATGAATAACGTCTTCCTGGCTGTCACAGATGCCTCCAGTAAAGCCGCCGTGGTAAGCTATTGATATAATAATAATAATATAGTACATGCACGGCCATGGCATGTCAGCGGTTGGCCCTAATGGTGTGGACGCTCTGTGCGGAGCTTCAACACTCCTGGCTTTATTCCAAGCCAGGAATAAGGAACCCTTTATGGGACCCTACTGTCACTCACACTAGAATGCTTCTGCCACATGAAGGGGCGTGCCTTGACTGTGGGCAGCTTCCTGTATGAACACACATTGTTTGCCATAGCTTGAATTAACCTGGACATATAATAATTTAGTGCATTAATACAGTGCATTTCTGGGTACCCAAAGCACTTTACATAGTGAGTGTATGTGAATGTGCGTGCGTGCGTGCGTGCGTGCGTGAGTTCACTACCAGTTTTTTGTCATAGTTGAGAGGTGAGGAATGATGAATCTATCCAATTAGAGACCAGGGGACGATTAGGGGGCCATGTTGGTACAAGAGCCGGATGGGAATGTGGCCAGGACACCGGGGTTAGCCCCCTACTCTAGTGATGATGTAGAGACACCGGGGTTAGCCCCCTACTCTAGTGATGATGTAGAGACACCGGGGTTAGCCCCCTACTCTAGTGATGATGTAGAGACACCGGGGTTAGCCCCCTACTCTAGTGATGATGTAGAGACACCGGGGTTAGCCCCCTACTCTAGTGATGATGTAGAGACACCGGGGTTAGCCCCCTACTCTAGTGATGATGTAGAGACACCGGGGTTAGCCCCCTACTCTAGTGATGATGTAGAGACACCGGGGTTAGCCCCCTACTCTAGTGATGATGTAGAGACACCGGGGTTAGCCCCCTACTCTAGTGATGATGTAGAGACACCGGGGTTAGCCCCCTACTCTAGTGATGATGTAGAGACACCGGGGTTAGCCCCCTACTCTAGTGATGATGTAGAGACACCGGGGTTAGCCCCCTACTCTAGTGATGATGTAGAGACACCGGGGTTAGCCCCCTACTCTAGTGATGATGTAGAGACACCGGGGTTAGCCCCCTACTCTAGTGATGATGTAGAGACACCGGGGTTAGCCCCCTACTCTAGTGATGATGTAGAGACACCGGGGTTAGCCCCCTACTCTAGTGATGATGTAGAGACACCGGGGTTAGCCCCCTACTCTAGTGATGATGTAGATCAACTAGAGGCTGTACTAAGAGATCAACTAGAGGCTGTACTAAGAGATCAACTAGAGGCTGTACTAAGAGATCAACTAGAGGCTGTACTAAGAGATCAACTAGAGGCTGTACTAAGAGATCAACTAGAGGCTGTACTAAGAGATCAACTAGAGGCTGTACTAAGAGATCAACTAGAGGCTGTACTAAGAGATCAACTAGAGGCTGTACTGGAATGTTTCATAAATGTAGTTTTTGTGTTGAATCATAGCAGAGACATGCATGTTCCTTGTATAAAAACATAACCCTAATTTTCAGAAATCAAGGTTGTGCCCACTCTCCCCTGGAGAACATTATTACACTTTGAATGGCAGCTTTGAACAAAGAATGCAATATAAACCAAGTTTGAGTGATTATTATTTGCTATTATTTTCCATCATTCCCTGGATTGCTGGATTATTTGATTGGGATGACTCAGGACAACGTGTGTACTGGCGGTTCTACTCACGGATGACGGGTCCGGAGACCGATGGGTTCAGGCTGTCACTGCTGTCTCTGCTCTCACTGGACACCTCCTCGTCGGACTCCCTAAGGGAGGAGCGGGGAGACGGGGAGGCCTCCACCTCCTCAAACCTCCTCTTCAGAATGCCGCTCATGGCTCCTCCGCATGCACACCTGGACACAGAGGGGACATTAAGACCTGAGGGGACATTAAGACCTGAGGGGACATTAAGACCTGAGGGGACACATTAAGACTAGAGGGGACACATTAAGACCTGAGGGGACATTAAGACCTGAGGGGACATTAAGACCTGAGGGGACACATTAAGACTAGAGGGGACACATTAAGACCTGAGGGGGCATTAAGACCTGAGGGGACACATTAAGACTAGAGGGGACACATTAAGACCTGAGGGGGCATTAAGACCTGAGGGGACATATTAAGACCTGAGGGGACATATTAAGACCTGATGGGACATATTAAGACCTGATGGGACACATTAAGACCTGATGGGACACATTAAGATCAAAGGGGACATTAAGACCAGCCAGGGGGGACACATTAAGATCAAAGGGGACCTTAAGGCCAGCCAGAGGGGACACATTAAGATCAAAGGGGACCTTAAGACCAGCCAGAGGGGACACAATAAGATCAAAGGGGACCTTAAGGCCAGCCAGAGGGGACACATTAAGGCCAGAGGGGACATTAAGGCCAGCCAGAGGGGACACATTAAGATCAAAGGGGACCTTATGGCCAGCCAGAGGGGACACATTAAGATCAAAGGGGACCTTAAGGCCAGCCAGAGGGGACACATTAAGATCAAAGGGGACCTTAAGACCAGCCAGAGGGGACACATTAAGGCCAGAGGGGACCTTAAGGCCAGCCAGAGGGGACACATTAAGATCAAAGGGGACCTTAAGGCCAGCCAGAGGGGACACATTAAGATCAAAGGGGACCTTAAGACCAGCCAGAGGGGACACATTAAGGCCAGAGGGGACATTAAGGCCAGCCAGAGGGGACACATTAAGATCAAAGGGGACCTTAAGGCCAGCCAGAGGGGACACATTAAGATCAAAGGGGACCTTCAGGCCAGCCAGAGGGGACACATTAAGGCCAGAGGGGACATTAAGGCCAGCCAGAGGGGACACATTAAGGCCAGAGGGGACATTAAGGCCAGCCAGAGGGGACACATTAAGGCCAGAGGGGACACATTAAACCCCTCGGGTACATGCTACACCTTCCCCTAAAGCAAAATCAACTAATTGATTACAAATAATCTACTTTAAAATAATTAACTGGTAGGCTACCTTGTGGGAAATGAAAACGACCTTGACAAACTTCCTTGCGGTAGTCTGTCTGTCCGTCCCTGTAATAGTCTGTCTGTCACTGTAATAGTCTGTCTGTCCCTGTAAGTCTTCTGTCACTGCAATAGTCTGTCCCTGAAATAGTCTGTCTGTCCCTTAGGTAGTCTCTGTCCCTGTAATAGTCTGTCTGTCCCTTAGGTAGTCTCTGTCCCTGTAATAGTCTGTCTGTCCCTTAGGTAGTCTCTGTCCCTGTAATAGTCTGTCTGTCCCTTAGGTAGTCTCTGTCCCTGTAATAGTCTGTCTGTCCCTTAGGTAGTCTCTGTCCCTGTAATAGTCTGTCTGTCCCTTAGGTAGTCTCTGTCCCTGTAATAGTCTGTCTGTCCCTGCAGTAGTCTGTCGGTCCCTCCGGTAGTCTGTCTGTCCCTGAAGTAGTCTGTCTGTCCCTGAGGTAGTCTGTCTGTCACTGAAGTAGTCTAGATATCTTGACTGGAAAGCCACTGGTGTGCTCAGACCTCAGCGATGCTGCACTCTATCCTGTTTCCATGGAGATCCTGATGCCTCTCATACAACTAGTGTAGGTGTGTCCATGTGACAACGTGGGCAGGAGGAAGGAGGCAGTATGAGGTAGCAGGAGGTAGCAGGAGGCAGTATGAGGTAGCAGGAGGCAGTATGAGGTAGCAGGAGGTAGCAGGAGGCAGAATGAGGTAGCAGGAGGCAGTATGAGGTAGCAGGAGGAAGTATGAGGTAGCAGGAGGCAGAATGAGGTAGCAGGAGGCAGCAGGAGGCAGTATGAGGTAGCAGGAGGTAGCAGGGGGCATTATGAAGTATCAAGAGGCAAAATGAGGCAACATGAGGCAGAATGAGGCAGAATTAGGCAGCAGGAGGCAGTATGGGGCAGAATAAGGCAACATGAGGCAGTATGGGGCAGTATGGGGTAGCAGGAGGCAGTATTAGGCAGTATGAGGGGGAAAGAGGAAAGCAAGAGAGACATATATCCAGAGTAAAACAAGCACTAGCCAACAGTGTCAGAGCCCTGTTGTAATGTTGTAGATCAGTACCTTTAGCTTCAGTATCACAATGCAAAACGCCCAGCAGGGAACGTCAGCGCCCTCGGTCTGCAGCTCTCTGGTGGGATGAGCCAGACCACAGCCTATGGAGCAGTCAGACAGAGCAATGACATCACTCTCTAAGTCAATTAGACTGTGAACCAGGAGAGCAGGATAGCCTGAACCCCAGCCTCTTCATTAGCAGACACTGTGACTGGAAACTGCATTTATTGTTTTTTATGTTTAAAATACCTGCCATTACCTCATATCCTGAGATGATAAACAACAGATATCTTCAACAAAAGGTTATGTTGAAAATTAGTCTATGCAATTATCATACAGCGCATATGCCATGACAAAAAGGGATTTGTTTCAATCAACGGGCACATAATTCAGCTCCTGCTCAGGCAGTGGTTGGATACAGTGTGGTCAGTAACAGTAGATACAAGACATGGACGTACATGGCATGTGATATACATTAGATCAACTAGATCATAGTAATGTAACATAACAGTAGATACAAGACATGGACGTACATGGCATGTGATATACATTAGATCAACTAGATCATAGTAATGTAACATAACAGTAGATACAAGACATGGACGTACATGGCATGTGATATACATTAGATCAACTAGATCATAGTAATGTAACATAACAGTAGATACAAGACATGGACATACATGACATTAGAGATACATTCGATTAGAATAACAGCTAGAAGTTTAGGATAGATTGTTTTTGTTTTCCTTGGGGAGACCTTCTCTATTGTACTACACACACACACACACACACACACACACACACACACACACACACACACACACACACACACACACACACACACACACACACACACACACACACACACACACAGCTCTATTACATGAACTCAAGGCATAAGCTCCAGAGGCAGAGCACCACTGGCCCAGCCACTGACCTATATTCATACTCAGACTTCCAAGTTGCATTCTTGAAAGAATTAAAAAAGCAGTCATACAAATAAACAATCACTGGTTACCGCAACTTCCACCACCTCTGCTTCAAAGGGCCAGTCATCACCATCGCCTTTCACCTCCACAGCCACAAAGCCAAAGCTCAAGGCAGAGCAAACAACCTTTTTAAAAAGACTTTGAAACGGTTCAACTATGTGTGTGGTCAAGGTGTAAGGGTTAGGTGAGCCTTAATGGTTCAAACTCTTCCCTGCTAACCCAACGGTAGGCTCAATGGCTGGACAGCCACTTTAATACAAATGAATGGACGTGATTTGAAGCAAGCAGCTCAGATCCCATGCATGAAGCATTTATCCACCTGAACACGACAGTGGTCAAATACAGAGTGCTGTGACTCATGTCTTCTACAATGTCCATTGAACTGTTTATTTGATTATTGAGATTGGGTAGGTGATGGAGGGGGGAGGGAGAGAGAGGGGAGGGTGATGATGCTGCCTCCTTCAGCTAATCTAAACCACTGATCTCATATTCCTCCTCACGCAACAACACAGGAAACTCAGACCCCCCATTCACCACCATGGTCCAGACACAGAGAGAGAGAGAGAGAGAGAGAGAGAGAGAGAGAGAGAGAGAGAGAGAGAGAGAGAGAGAGAGAGAGAGAGAGAGAGAGAGAGAGAGAGAGAGAGAGAGAGAGAGAGAGAGAGAGAGAGAGAGAGAGAGAGAGAGAGAGAGAGAGAGAGAGAGAGAGAGACACAGAGAGAGACACAGAGAGAGAGAGACACACACAGAGAGACAGAGAGAGACAGAGAGACAGAGAGAGAGAGAGAGAGAGAGAGACAGAGAGAGAGAGACACACAGAGAGACAGAGAGAGAGAGAGAGAGAGAGAGAGAGAGAGAGAGACAGTCAAGTCAGTCAGTCGTGTAGTGCAGAGGGGGTGTAAGGAATAAGCATTTGAAATGCAGAGTGTGCTACATGTCTACCTGGACCAGTTCAATTATTTGATGGCAGATGTATTTATCAGTACATGCTAATGTCTGGGATTATTCAACCCTGTCCTTTGGAACCAACATTGGATAAAATTCCCCTTGAAATGATCAAAAATGCCCCCAAAACAAATTACTCTTCAATGTTGAAGAAACTCTTCAAAAGTATACACACACACTAACCCCTCATATATATATATATATGAGGGTCTAGTGTGTGTGTATATATATACTGCTCAAAAAAATAAAGGGAACACTTAAACAACACAATGTAACTCCAAGTGTTCCCTTTATTTTTTTGAGCAGTATATATATATATCATATAATTTAATATATATATGTAGTATAATATAATGTTATACATATATATCAGGCAGAATCTCAATAATCAAAATGGCCGCCTTCATAGAATACATTTCTGTAGTAATATGTGACCTCCAGCACTCCTCCAAGATATTGGGACAACATACGTAGTATTATTACTAGTTTTTTTTAAAGACAACTGGCCAGCTTACAAAGAAAGAAGGAGTCAGGGGGGCTACCAGTACCCCATTTTAAATAGTTTGTCCAGGCTTTTACCTTTCGGCCCTTAATAAATTGGTTTAATGGCTATCAAGTCCATGGCCTGATGTCCAGGGGATCTGGTCGGCCTAGTTCCACTGAATGACATTTTGTTTACAGGTCTTTCTGTTACAAAATGGAGACTGAAATATGGTCTAATAATAATAATCTAATAATAGCTTATGCAATACAAAACTTGCGGAAAATAGAAAAGATATCTAATTGGAAATGTACAGACAAAAATAACATGGGGGGGGGTCTATGTAATATGTTAAATATCAACACAAACACCTAGGTCTTTGTTACACACACACACACACACACACACACACACACACACACACACACACACACACACACACACACACACACACACACACACACACACACACACACACACACACACACACACACACACACTGCTGCAGGACGGCTCACCTCGTTTAACATGTGTATGAACTTTAAACCCAACCCACACACACACATTAAGCAGACCAAGGCAGCTGCTCCGTGTCTTTGCATTGCCGTTCACGTGTCTCTTATAGAACACACACAGTGTAAGGGGCTATTCGACTAAATTTACACATGGACATTTTCCCATTGAAACAAACGCTAACGTCCAGTCAATATTCTCATTGATAATGACGTATTGATTGACGACACGCAGCAGCCATGCTACAAGCTCCTATAGTCATTAAATATAGTTTGAGAGCAAAGGAATCATGTGTCAGGTGAACACAATGGAGACAAGAATGAAATCAGAAGCACAGAAACACGGCGAGCCAACAACAGCCCGTTGTGCATCATCGCTCATGCAGGAAATCTTTCCTTTGTACAAATACGCTCAGTTCCGTTATTCTGAAAAAAGGCTTAATACTTACGATTCATTTGCTCTATCAGTGTTCGGCCAGCACACCTCCCAAGTGACAGAATCCTCCTAAACCATTCCACTGTGTTTCTTTTGATAATGCATAAATACATATATTTAATGTTTAACGTTCCGAAAATTTCATTTTTCTACCTGGACCTCTATAACGAAGTGTGACTGCCGGCACAATTGTCGCATCTCCAGTTGTGTGTGTGTGTGTGTGTGTGTGTGTGTGTGTGTGTGTGTGTGTGTGTGTGTGTGTGTGTGTGTGTGTGTGTGTGTGTGTGTGTGTGTGTGTGTGTGTGTGTGTGTGTGTGTGTGTGTGTGTGTGTGCGCGTGTGTGCGCGCGAGCACGCGTGTGCGGGTGCGTGTGTGTGTGTGTGTGTGTGTGTTGTAGACACTCCTTCCGGCTGCTCCGGGAACAATGGTGCAGCAGCCGCTCCGCCAGCAGCGTCACTCCCTTCGTCCAATCAGGGATGAGCTGCAGAGAGCGGCCTGCTGGCGGCCGGCGGCAGCCTTGTGTTCATTTGCACAAAGGAGAGTCAGCCCCGAGACGTTTCTCTTGAAAAACCTACATTGTTGTGGTTTCTTGTTGTTTTTATTAAAACGGATGCTTATCCGTTTTAAAACCAAGTGAGCCAGCAGGGAATATGTTGGAGATGGAGATGTATTGATTCGACTGTTTAACATTAGCCTACTGATCAATGGCTGGACGGAAGGACATATTAAATCATCACGACTTGTACAGACACACCCGATGTTCGTGTCACCCGTGTATTTTACAGAGCGAATCCCTACCTTTCCACAGTAAAACACGGTGTTGTATTTAATTGCTGCATATTGACATCTAGTGGAGAAAGTATGTAATTACATCTACTGCAAATTCTCAATAAGAGGCACTACAAGTGTGTTCTAATTCCACAATGATCATTATATTCTAAAAGCAATCTGGTTGTCAGGTCTTCACGTACTAGAAATAATCTGGAAAGATTATCAAAGTTTATCATCAAGTTTATCACGAAATGCTTAGTCTACCAAATATTTCAAACATGGACTAAACAGCAGAAAACTGATAATTTGTTTGTTTTACTCTTCACTATCTTTGGTAGAACGTATCAGATTCATAATCATCACCAATTAAATAGTTTTTTACCTTTTTGAAAAATGACTTTACACCTTGAAACAGGTTACATGAGGAGTTCCATTATCTGGGAAAATTGTTCTTTTCTTTGTGTTTACACTCTAATACTCTGAACTTTGTTAAAAGAATGTCCTAATGTCTCTGTGTGTGGTGTTTGGTGCACTGGGCCTCAGCCAGCCCAGTGCAACCAGCTGGATGGTGGACCTTCTGAATTATACATCCTCTGTGTTCAGGATATCTAGTGTCCTCCTCCGTCTCTCTTTCAGTGCCTCCTCTCCTAAAGCGTCCTCCAGACATCAAAGACATGTGTTAAAGTCTGGGAGAGTTTGAGCTTGTTTTGTTTCTTCTCTGATTGAATTCATTATATTCACACAGAATGATCATTAGAATTCATTATCAGTATTGGTTTTATTACTGGGTCTGTTATATTGCACATGACTGTAAACATACCGGTACACATGACTGTAAACATCCCGGTACACATGACTGTAAACATCCCGGTACACATGACTGTAAACATCCCGGTACACATGAGTGTAAACATCCCGGTACACATGACTGTAAACATCCCGGTACACATGACTGTAAACATCCCGGTACACATGACTGTAAACATCCCGGTACACATCACTGTAAACATACCGGTACACATGACACATGACTGTAAACATCCCGGTACACATGACTGTAAACATACCGGTACACATGACTGTAAACATACCGGTACACATGACTGTAAACATACCGGTACACATGACACATGACTGTAAACATCCCGGTACACATGACTGTAAACATCCCGGTACACATGACTGTAAACATCCCGGTACACATGAGTGTAAACATCCCGGTACACATGACTGTAAACATCCCGGTACACATGACTGTAAACATCCCGGTACACATGACTGTAAACATCCCGGTACACATGACTGTAAACATCCCGGTACACATGACTGTAAACATCCCGGTAACCTCGTTAGTTTATGGGCTTGTGTGTGTGTGTGTGTGTGTGTGTGTGTGTGTGGTGTATGTATGTGTGAGGGGCTGTTTACAGTGCTTCACCGACAGTGTAACACTGTGTGCAGTGACCTCTCCTCCTCCTCCCCCTCCTGACCAGTGGTTTGGCGATACAGTTCCACACCAATGGAACATCCAATCAAGTGATTAGATCAGAGGAGCTGAACCGAGTGAGTCCCAACTCAGGTTTCCCCCTCGCCTCTCCTACCTATCCATCTCCCTCCCCTCTCTCTCTCGCTTTCTCTCTCTCCTCCCCTCTCTCTCCCCTCTCTCTCGCTTTCTCTCTCTCCCCTCTCTCTCTCTCTCTCTCACTTTCTCTCTCTCCTCCCCTTTCTCCATCCTTTCACTCCGCCCCTCTCTCCCTCCCTTCCTCTCTCCACCCCTCTCTCCCCCTCTCTCCCCTATCCCTCCCCCCTCTCCCTCCCTCCCCTCTCTCTCCCTCCCTCCCTCTATCCAACCCTCCCTCCCCCCCTCTCTCTCCCTACACTGGTGAGCGATCGCTTTTGAATGGAAAGTTCTAATGCTCCTGAGTAGAGTGAAGCCAGTTTTGTGTTGATGGAAGATGTGGAGAGACGTGCTCCTCTTCTAAACTGTGAGTACTTTGATGGATGTGATGACAGAGTTAGGTGCATGACTATGGTATAGTAAAGGGACTATAGCAAAGTAGTAGTGTGCTGTAGTGAAGGGACTGGTCATTCATAAAGACGTGCACTGTTAATTACAAATAAAGCCTTGTACTAAAGGGATATCACTAAAACAGAGAGGACGGTACAAAAACGTTAACATAACTTTAAGATCCATTCATGCTTTTTTATAAACTAAATGTATATACAACACAAGAATGTCGTTAAGAATGCACTAATAGTACAATTAGAGGACTGGAACAATTACGTTTGAACATAAAGCAAGTGTGTTGTGTATTTGCTGTTCTTAAAGCAGTAGGTTGTGTGTTCTTAAAGCACTATGTTGTGTGTTCTTAAAGCAGTATGTTGTGTGTTCTTAAAGCAGTATGTTGTGTGTTCTTAAAGCAGTAGGTTGTGTGTTCTTAAAGCTGCATGTTGTGTGTTCTTAAAGCAGTAGGTTGTATGTTCTTAAAGCAGTATGTTGTGTGTTCTTAAAGCAGTATGTTGTGTGTTCTTAAAGCAGTATGTTGTGTGTTCTTAAAGCAGTATGTTGTGTGTTCTAAAAGCAGTATGTTGTGTGTTCTTAAAGCAGTAGGTTGTGTGTTCTTAAAGCAGTATGTTGTGTGTTCTTAAAGCAGTATGTTGTGTGTTCTTAAAGCAGTATGTTGTGTGTTCTTAAAGCAGTAGGTTGTGTGTTCTTAAAGCAGTATGTTGTGTGTTCTTAAAGCAGTATGTTGTGTGTTCTTAAAGCAGTAGGTTGTGTGTTCTTAAAGCAGTACGTTGTGTGTTCTTAAAGCAGTAGGTTGTGTGTTCTTAAAGCAGTAGGTTGTGTGTTCTTAAAGCAGTAGGTTGTGTGTTCTTAAAGCATTACGTTGTGTGTTCTTAAAGCAGTAGGTTGTGTGTTCTTAAAGCAGTAGGTTTTGTGTTCTTAAAGCAGTAGGTTGTGTGTATAATAGTGCTAATAGTGCTCTCTTGCCCTTCTCCATAGCACTACAGATGAAAACAGTATGCCCATGTATAAAGTGTGGTGATATAGTACCCCCATATTCCTCTAGGGGGCAACCAGGAG